>CAMQGK010000010.1:1182500-1235000 GCA_947000775.1 Pterois miles
TGTCTCTCTGTCTGTCAGTCTGTCTCTCTGTCTGCCTTTCTCTGTCTGTCTATCTGTCTCTGTCTGTCTGCCTCTCTGTCTGTCTCTCTGTCTGTCTGTCTGTCTGTCAGTCTGTCTCTCTGTCTGCCTCTCTGTCTGTCTATCTGACTCTGTCTGTCTGCCTCTCTGTCTGTCTCTCTGTCTGTCTGTCTGTCTGTCTATCTGAATGTCTGTCTGTCAGTCTGTCTCTCTGTCTGTCTATCTGAATGTCTGTCTGTCTGTCTGTCTCTCTGTCTGTCTGTCTGTCTGTCTCTCTGTCTGTCTGTCTGTCTGTCTGTCTATCTGAATGTCTGTCTGTCAGTCTGTCTCTCTGTCTGTCTGTCTGTCTGTCTGTCTGTCTATCTGAATGTCTGTCTGTCAGTCTGTCTCTCTGTCTGTCTGTCTCTCTGTCTGTCTGTCTGTCTGTCTCTCTGTCTGTCAGTCTGTCTCTGTCTGCCTCTCTGTCTGTCTATCTGACTGTCTCTCTGTCTGTCTCTCTGTCTGCCTCTCTGTCTGTCTATCTGACTCTGTCTGTCTGCCTCTCTGTCTGTCTCTCTGTCTGTCTGTCTGACTGTCTGTCCTAAACCTGTTTATCTGTCAGTTTGTCTTCTAGCTAGCCATTTTGGTGTAGTTAGCTAATTAGATGTAGTTAACTAGTTAGATGTAGTTAGCTAGTTATATGTAGTTAGCAAGTTATATGTAGTTTGCTAGTTATATGTAGTTAGCTAGTTAGGTGTAGTTAGCTAGTTAGGTGTAGTTTGCTAGTTATATGTAGTTAGCTAGTTAGGTGTAGTTAGCTAGTTATGTGTAGTTAGCTAGTTATATGTAGTTAGCTAGTTAGGTGTAGTTAGCTAGTTATATGTAGTTTGCTAGTTATATGTAGTTAGCTAGTTAGGTGTAGTTAGCTAGTTAGGTGTAGTTAGCTAGTTATATGTAGTTAGCTAGTTAGGTGTAGTTAGCTAGTTAGATGTAGTTAGCTAGTTAGGTGTAGTTAGCTAGTTAGATGTAGTTAGCTAGTTAGGTGTAGTTAGCTAGTTAGATATAGTTAACTAGTTAGGTGTAGTTAGCTAGTTAGGTGTAGTTAGCTAGTTAGATATAGTTAACTAGTTAGGTGTAGTTAGCTAGTTAGATGTAGTTAGCTAGTTAGGTGTAGTTAGCTAGTTAGATATAGTTAACTAGTTAGGTGTAGTTAGCTAGTTAGGTGTAGTTAGCTAGTTAGGTGTAGTTAGCTAGTTAGATATAGTTAACTAGTTAGGTGTAGTTAGCTAGTTAGATGTAGTTAGCTAGTTAGGTGTAGTTAGCTAGTTAGGTGTAGTTAGCTAGTTAGATATAGTTAGCTAGTTAGGTGTAGTTAGCTAGTTAGATGTAGTTAGCTAGTTAGGTATAGTTAGCTAGTTAGGTGTAGTTAGCTAGTTAGATGTAGTTAGCTAGTTAGGTGTAGTTAGCTAGTTAGATATAGTTAGCTAGTTAGGTGTAGTTAGCTAGTTAGGTGTAGTTAGCTAGTTAGGTGTAGTTAGCTAGTTAGATATAGTTAACTAGTTAGGTGTAGTTAGCTAGTTAGGTGTAGTTAGCTAGTTAGATATAGTTAACTAGTTAGGTGTAGTTAGCTAGTTAGGTGTAGTTAGCTAGTTAGATATAGTTAACTAGTTAGGTGCAGTTAGCTAGTTAGATGTAGTTAGCTAGTTAGGTGTAGTTAGCTAGTTAGGTGTAGTTAGCTAGTTAGGTGTAGTTAGCTAGTTAGGTGTAGTTAGCTAGTTAGCTCTGCTTTAAGAATTGCTTTGTGTACATTTTGCGATGGTCAGCATGACGTCAGCATGACATCAGCTCATATCATCCACGTCACTGTTGGAGTTAATCTGAACAAACGACCGTCTTGAAGCGACGTAGCGTCACATGTTGCTGGATATTTGTGGGAAAATATAAAAATAGGTTGAAAGTCTCGCTGAGCGTCACGTGAACAAAGTGAAACCGTCGTCAGTGTTCACGAATCAAACGCATTAAAGTGACAGACAGCTGAGGCGGTGCTGATCAGGGTGGAGGCTGGTGGAGCAGCAGCAGCATGGAGTCACGAGACGTTGGTCCGTCCTCGAAGACTAGACCGCTGCTGGTCCCAGAGCATCATGGGAACATTTGGACTGGATCCAGACCACCATCACTTTAATGTTTAATCAGGTCTCAGTTCATCTGTACTTACAGCACTGCTTCCTGTACTTAATGACTACCGCACGCACGCACACACGCACGCACGCACGCACGCACGCACACGCACGCACACACACACGCCACACACACACACATACACACACACACAGTAACAGTAGACTCTTGTTTCCTGTCACATTTCTCCATCAGTCATCATCTCTCTCTTCATCCCTCCATCTCATCATCCCCATTTCACAATAAAAGCGCCTCTTCCTCTCTGACTATCCTCTTCATCTCTTAATCATACCTCTGATTCTTTCAAAATAAATGCCCCATAACTGTAAATAAAGTAAAGTTATATATTATAAAGTAAAGATGTAAATGCAGTATATAACCCTGAACTACTACAACCTCTACATACAGTACGTAACCTGAGTACTATTCATGAACTACTACAACCAAGTTTCTACAGTTTTATGTTAAACACTTGAACATACATCCATCTGTCCATCCATCCATCCATGCATCCGTCCATCCATCCATCCATGCATCTGTCCATCCATCCATCCATCCATGCATCCATCCATCCGTCCATCCATGCATCCATTCATCCATCCATCAATCCATCCATCCATGCATCCATCCATCCATCCATCCATCCATGCATCCGTCATCCATCCATCCATCCATCCATCCATGCATCCGTCATCCATCCATCCATCCGTCCATCCATCCATCCATCCATCCATCCATCCATGCATCCGTCATCCATCCATCCATCCGTCCATCCATGCATCCATCCATCCATCCATCCATCCATGCATCCATTCATCCATCCATCCATGCATCCATCATCCATCCATCCATCCGTCCATCCATGCATCCATACATCCGTCCGTCTGTCCATCCATGCATCCATCTGTCCATCCATGCATCCATCCGTCCATCCATCCATCCATGCATCCATCTGTCCATCCGTCCATCCGTGCATCCATCCATCCATCATCCGTCCATCCATCCATCCATCCATGCATCCATCCATCCATCCATCCATCCATCCATGCATCCTCCGTCCATCCATCCATCCATCCTGCATCCATCCATCCGTCCTCCATCCATCCATCCGTCCGTCCATCCATCAGTCCATCCGTCCATCCATCCATGCATCCATCCATCTGTCCATCCATCCGTCCATCCATCCATGCATCCATCCATCCGTCCATCCATCATCCATCCGTCCATCCATCCATCCATCCATCCGTCCATCCATCCATGAATCCATCCATCATCCGTCCATCCATCCATCCATCCATCCATCCAACCATCCGTCCATCCATCAGTCCATCCGTCCATCCATCCATGCATCCATTCATCCATCCATCCATGCATCCATTCATCCATCCATCCATGCATCCATCATCCATCCATCCACCTCCATCCATCCATCCAACCATCCGTCCATCCATCAGTCCATCCGTCCATCCATCCATGCATCCATCCATCCGTCCATCCATCCATGCATCCATCCATCCGTCCATCCATCATCCATCCGTCCATCCATCCATCCGTCCATCCGTCCATGCAGGGTTGGGGGTGGTGGGGTCTGGGGCCGATCCCAGCTGATGGGCGGGTTCACCTGGAGACAGACAAGCTTTCACTAGTACATCCAAAAGGTTATTTCTTAATCTTATGTGCAGAAATATAAATCTAATATTTTAAATACACAAGTTATATTTTAAGCATAAATTACTTATAATTATTTAAGTTATTGTTTGTGACATTAGTAGTTCAGGTGATGGTCCATTATCTTTAGTTATTATTGAACATCTCTCATATGTTGTGCACAATATGATTAATCCTTTGTACACAAGATACAGATCTTGTGTATGATTTATTGTTTTGCATTCACAAAATGTTATTCTGTTGGTAAAACGTTGTTTTTGTACCGTGTAGGAAGCCAGATGTAATATGTTAACAGCAGCAGTTTCATCTTCAAATAGTCACAAAATTTTATATATTAATTTGTGTAAGTACATGGACACAAATTTCACTTTTTTATTTTTTATTACTATATATAATCATGGTTCACAGTCGTGAACCAGGAAGTATGCAGATGGACGGGCTAAAGACACCTGACCATCACCAGGACACCAGCGTCCAGGTCCCGTCTCGAACCAGAAACCCCCATAACTTCTGAAGTTAAGTTAAGGCACTTTTGGAGATAATTTGAGACAAACTGCCATCTTTTCTTTGTCAGTGCTGCTGCAGAAGAAGAGGTCTGACAGCTTCCTCCCTCAGAGCTGTTTCATTGATCCCTGGAGGTCAGTGTGTGATTCTAATAATGTCTTAATGACAGATGACATCACGCCGTCAGCCCGACCATCTGCCTCTCTGGGAACATGAATAAATGATAAATCCCACTTTTCATGTCAGGACATGAAGAGATGCTGCGACGGCTCAGACACACTGACCCGAGTCACGCACCACGCACGCACGCACGCACGCACGCACGCACGCACGCACGCCAACATGGCTGCTAACATGCTAACACTGTGTTCTGCATCATGTCACTGATGAAGGCCAAACAATGTCTGGTTGCTAACAGTCGGCTACGATGACAGCTCACAGTGTATTAACAGCTCTATCAGTTTGGTGTCATCAGCAACAAATGAATAAAGACTCCATTCACTCACAGATCAGCCATCTTAGGACAGCACCAGCTCACAGGTCAAAGGTCACCAGCAGACGGAGAGAAGCCGAATACTCCAGAAAACTGTCTCTAGATACCCTGAACTTTAAGTCAGAAAATGTAATTTAGAGTAAAGTGTCCACAGCCTCCATCCTACTTCTTCTCTATATGTAAGCAGCAGATCGTCAGTTCCAGACGGACCCGCTCCTCATTTACATAAAGTCCAGGTCTCGACTACTTTATGCAGATCAGGGGCGTCCGGTACAACTCGACCCAACAGATTCATCAACAAGAACGGATCATTTCTACGTTAAATGTTTTCAGAAACACATTTTGGTGAAACTTTCTAAACGAGCCGCCATGTTGGTTCCGGTTTGAAAGCTGAGGGCAGCAGGAGGGAAAGCTTTCATCCAATCAGGAGCCTCGTGTCTAGAGGCAGCCAATCAAACAGTGCCGGGAAGTGAGGCGATCCGTCACAATAAAAACACCTCAGAGGACACGACCCATCAGAGACATTTACATACTGTACATGCTTTCAGGCAGAGGTGACAGATCACATGTCTGTCCATTACTTCAGAGGCTGCAGCTGGTCAGCTTAGCTTAGTTTAACTTAGCTTAGCTTAACTTAGCTTAGACTAAGACTGGAAACAGAGGGAAAACTAGCCTGGCTCTGCTCAGATTAAACCAGATAAAGCATATTAATCAGCTCCTCAGGTGCTTCAGGGTGGTTTTCGTTACCTTTGGTCAGAGCCAAGCTAACTTTTTCCTTCTGTTTCCAATCCTTATGCTAAGCTAGGCTAACCAGCTGTAGCTTCATATTTAGCATGCAGCAGCCCAGTCACACCAAGTGGTGAATGAATGTCTCGGTAATTTGCCTGTAATTTCACATCCATAAGAACTCTGTTCTTGTTTTTATGCTAATTTACGAAATAGACACGAAATTTAATCGGTTTGATTTGTGTAATTTGACATTTTTTTCGTGACACTGCGACTTTCAACAACATATTTTTCATGCATTTTCCTACAAATGTCCAGCAACATGTGACGCACACATCGGTTCCCACTCTAGTCTTTTCAGATTCACTTTAACTTAAGTACAGAAGTTATGTGATCAATAAATCAGCGCTGCTTTCAAGCGGGACATTAACGGTGGTCTCCTGGTGAAAGTCTGGTGCTTTTTGACTCACCCGTCCACTCCGGTCTCCCCCCATCTGTTTCACAATAACATGGATTACATACAGATTGATTTTTAATTTGCGTCTATGTACACAAATCAATACATTAAATTTCGCAGCTATTTCACGAACTGCTGTGGGACTGGGCTGTTATTCGAGGCTGACGCCTAACCTTAATCTCAGCAGTGTCCCCAGTTTACTGGGTCCCTTCTAGCCACCACCAATAAACAAATGATTTTTGAGTCTTCAGCTTCACGTTGTCCGACAACAACAAAAAGCTTCCTGAGCTTCATTAGACACAAACTTTAGTCCCGTTTCATTTTTAACTCTCAAGTATCAGAGACGTTAGTAAAATAGTTTCATAAAAACACAGTCAGTCAGAAAGAATGAGCCTGTTTATTAGCCCTCATGTTAATCATCATCATCATCATCATCATCCATCTTCCTCTTCCTCAGCCACCGACAGTCTCGTGGCTCGGGTTCATACACAACTCTATCGGTCAATAGAATCTAATAGAAAAATCTGCAGGTTACAGTTAGGACGTCTGTCCATTAGAAAAACAACAGAAACCAAGAAACCCAAAGGCTCCCCGCCACCCCTTCAGGACCAGGGGTCGGGACTAGGAAGATCTAAACCGGAGCGGACGGGTGATGCCGTGTCCAGTCCCGGCTCTGGTTCTGGTTCTGGGGCCAGACACCGAGCCCCCGTCCACTCCGAAGTTCTTAATTACGCGTCGGGGAGTAGAACCCCGTCACTACAGCGCTCCTCGCCTCGGAGGCGCCATGCTTACGAGCTGCGGAAGTGTTCAACACGCCTGCGACGACGGCGCTCGGCTGGGATCACGAGGTCCGCTCACAGACGTGTTGAAAAATCACAACTTCTTAAAACATGGCGACACCCGGACAGACGGAGACAGACAGACAAGAAGAAGAGGACATAGAGACAGTTAGCCTAGCAGTCTTGAGAAAATAACACATACTTCTCTTTGCAAATCGGTTAGACACAACATCTGAATTAAACAATATCATTTTAACAGGATAACAAAGTACATTTTTAACTGGAGAGCACCCGCCAGAGAGTGGAAATTTACACAAAACCATATTATCTTATCGACAAACTGAATATTCAAAACTGGAGATTTAAATAGACCCCTGTACAGGAGAACTCATTATTATCGTCGTCATTATTATCATCATCATCATCATCGTCACACATACAAGAAGCATAACCACTGATTCAATATTCAACTCTTAACAGCCGCCAGATCTCCTCAACGCAAGACAAACCTCTCTGTGGTCCGACACACAGCAATGCTAAGCTAACACACAGCTAACACACACTAGAGAGACGCCACACGCAACGCTAACAAACACACAGTTAAGGCTGGAAATACACCTCTACCAAGGTACACAAAGTGATCTGTGTAGTCATGTGGGTCCAGATCTAAACGGCGTTCGTTAAACAAGCTAACGGGGAGGTGGGTTCAGAAAGCTCATTTATAAAACAGCCACAAAAACTTTACCAAAATGACAAATGTTCAAGAAGCATAATCCAGCCTTAACAGACAAATAACACACACACACCGTTCAGCTAACACATGTCACACAAGCTACAAGTTCATGAAACACAGTTAGCTAACAGACATTCGGCTAACGCTGCGTTCGTATCACGTCGGGAGAATTTGGGATCACTGCCATGTTATTCGAAGATGTTGCTCCCTTAGCTAGCTATATAGCTCTAGTAGATAAATAAATATGAAGCCTAAGTTAGCACTCTGTAGTTGTTTCACATTGTTATGGCAAATGTAGCAGGTAAAATTAGCTCTGTTTTAGCTAGAAAAGTGGATTTGAAGTTCACTGACAATGTTTTTTATCAAAATAAGAGAAATTAAGGGGGGGGGGGGGCGTGAAGGTTTTTTACTCTCAGCCATTTACGATATGTCGGGAGTGAAACAAAGCTAGTGCACGTTTAGCTAATACACATCCAGCAGACTCAGCCTCCACTTTAATTCAATTAACAACAAAGTGTAACAAGACTATTCAGTAAAGCTAACCCACACCGCTAAGCTAACGCATATGGCTAATACAAATAAGCATTCGGCTAACGCTGCATTCGCATCATGTCGGGAGAATTTGGGAACGCTGACATATTATTTGAAGATGTTGCTCCCATAGCTAGCTACGTAGTTACAGTAGATAAATTGATATGAAGTCCAAGATAGCTATTTGTATTTGTTTCACATTGTTATGGCAGTTTCTCAGCAGGTAAAATTAGCTTCTTTTTAGCTAGCAGAGTGGATTATATTGAGTTTTATTTAGATGTTAATGCCAATAAAGGTTCTTTGGAGCCATGCTGTCATTGTTTTTTATCATAATAAAAGAAATTCAAAATATCTGCAACTTGGAATTACAACTGTGAAGCTGACGTGAAGGTTTTTATTCTCACTCGGCTACTTACGATATTTCGAGAGTGAAACAAAGTTTAGCTACAACACATTCAGCAGACCGCTAACATGCCGGAAAACAGTTCAGCCTCCACCGTAATTCAATTAACAACAGTTTTTAACAAGCATGTTCAGTACAGCTAACCCACACCGTTAACGTAACGTTGCATTTGTGTGATGTGGGGGCAATTTGGGAAGAGTGACGCATTAATTAAAGATGCTGCTCCTGTAGCTAGCTATGTAGTTATAGCAGATAAATGGTTATTAGTACTAAATTATCTAGCTTTAATTGTCTTATATTGTAATGGCAGGTCGTTAGCAGGTAAAATTAGCTTGTTTTTAGCTAGCAGAGTGGATTCTATTTGAGTTTGAGTTTTATTTAGATGATAATATTAAATCAGAGAAATTCAAAATACCTCTTGACTTCACTAGAACTGAGAGGCTGAGCTGTGAACATTTCTATTCTCACTCGGCTATTTACGATATGTCATGAGCGAAACAAAGTTAAGTTAGTGCATGTTTAGCTAATACATATCCTGCGGAAACAGTTCAGCTTCCTTTAATGAAATTAACAACAATTTGTCACAACCTGTCCAGTGATGCTAATCCACAATGCTAAGCTAATGAATACAGCTAATACAAACAAACATTCGGCTAACGCTACATTTGTGTCACGCCGGTAGAATTTGGGAACGCTGACACATTACCGTATTTTTGGCACTATAAGGTGCACCGGATTATAAGGCGCACTGTCAATTTTTGAGAAAAATTAAAGGATTTTAAATGCGCCTTATAATGCGAAAAATACGGTATTCAAAGATGTTGCTCTCTTAGCCAGCTATGTAGTTACAGCTGATAAATGGATATGAAACCTAAATTTGTAGTTATTTTACATTGTTGTGGCAGTTTGTTAGCTGGTAAAATTAGCTTCATTTAACTAGAGTGGATTCCATTCAAGTCAATTGGCCTTTAAATTTAGATGTTAATGTCAGTGAAGGTTCTTTGGAGCCATGTTGTGACGTTTTTGCACTATTGTATTGTTTTGTTTTATCAAAATGGGAGAAATTCACAATATGGACAAACATGTAACGCAGTAAAAGCTAACTCACTCCGCTAAGCTATCGCCTCCAGCTAACAGAATCAGATAACACACATCTTTTCACTAAGACACACCTTTCAGTTAACATTCAGAGGATAAAACGCGGCTAACAGAAATAGTTCAACCACCACATTCGTTCCGCTAACACACAGTTGAGGTAACGCACAGCTTTTTGCTAACTTGCGCGTTTAGCCAACACGCTAGTTTAGCCAATACATTGCTAATTGAATCGATAACTTCATTGTTCAGCTCCTAACACTTCTTCTACAAACAAATCGGCAAAGTAGAAATGCAGAACTAAGTTACAACAACAACAACAATATAATTTCACTTTGTAAGAAAATAGTAATTCCCCCCTTTTTGTAAAGAAAGTTGAGTTTCGGGGAAACGTGGTGTCTGCGTTTAAATCCTGTGGAGGACACAAACTGTTTGACCACAGAGAGATCTGGCTTTAGACAACGCAATATAAATCGTCATTTATTCATCATTACATCATAAAAACTAAAGAATCACTATAGAGATACAGGAATAAGAACTATCATCAAACCAAAAGAAAACAATAAACGCGTCATTGCACCTCCAAGATGGCGACTAAACAGGTAAAATTAGATCGAGAACAAACAGACCCAGCGAGCACAAATTTAGTACAAAAACAGTTTTGTCTCCGACGGTAAAACATTAAATTTCCATCTGACGCTATTAAAATATTTCTATGCCAAAAAAATAAAATAAAAAAAAATAACTGAGTCAACACACAATCTGACGCATGCTTTAAAACATTATCATAAACAAAATAATAATAATAATAATAATATCTGATTTTCTTACTCAAGACTGCTAAGCCTTATACCGTTTTCTTATTGGAAAATAAAACTAGACAAAATATAGATTATACTGGATTTTTTTTGTTCAAAGCCACACTGATACATCTTTAAGTTCAAGTTTGATAAAAAATAAAACAAAAAGAAAAAACAGGTCTACACTGTGGAGAGACCAGAGGCTAGTCCAAAAAAATCTGCCCGACAAAATATCAACTTTGTAAGGTTAAAAAACAGAAAAGAAAAGAGTTCGTGATTTTTCAGTTAATCCTTAGTTTTTCTCTACAAAAGGAAGGAGGAAGCGGCAGAGCGTTGCTAGGAAACCCCGATTCGGTTGCCGTTGACGACCATCCGAGGCCTTCACCGGTGAGGGAGGAGCCTCTAATGATCCTGAAGAGACAGGAAATGACATCATTGTTGTGGTAGTGGACTTGAATGAAAGATTAGATATTGTGTATAATAATAATAATAATAATAATAATAATAATGATAATAAAATTGATTGAAAAATGTCATTTTACATTTTGAACATTTCTGACTTATTTCTGATTTATGGTAACATATTGATTATATATGGTCAATTTTTCTGGATTTTATATTAATTTTATTATATTGAGAATTTAAAACTTAAAAACAGTGAGATAAAACTCAAACTGTGAAGTCTTTAAGGAACAATGTCTTTTTTTTCCTTACAACGATTTTATATTACTGATGCTTATTGAACACAATTCTACTTGTAATACTATTATTTATTTATTTTCTTCGTACCATTGTGATGAGAACATGTTTGTATATTTGGCTGTTTTATGGATAGATGAATAAAAAGGCTGCCACAGCAGTGAGGTCGGTCAGAGTATCTGCAGGTCAGCTTTAAGACTTCTGGACCACGACGACAGTCTGAGACCGTCTCCACGTCCATACTGGCCAGAAAGGACAACGGCAGCGAGACAACGGGAGCGCTGCTGCTGTGGGACTGAGTCTAAAGTCCAGATCAGCTCAGCTGCTGGTGGAGGACGAGGAGCTCCACACGCTGGAGGTCGACTGGAGCTGATGCTCTAGATCCAGATGTGGATCCGTTCTGGCTGATTCCAGCTGTTTGCTGCTGGTTTTTACAACCAGCTTCATGTTTTTCTGTCATGTGACTCCAAAGACTTGATGCCCAATGATCCAACTTTCAGAGATCTCCATCAGAGGATGCAGCCGGCTTCAACCACGCACTAACTTCACGGCTAACTGAACTAGACTTTACCCGGTTTTTACCGCCGTGCTCAAAAATCTAAACATTTAAAAACAACATGATCCATTTCTGTAGAAATGAAAGTAATGCTGATGAATTTTTAAGACCTGACAACACTGGATTCTGCAGATTTTAAGACATTTTGAGGCCTTAAATTTGGGTTACTGGTATTTTTTTAGACCCCGTGTCAACCCTGCTTTGTTCTTCCTCCCTGATGGTTTCTGGACCAGCTGAACCGTCTGACATAAGAACAGGAACCTGCAGCAGGTGAAGTCCAGGTGAGCTGGCAGCGTCCTGACCAGCTCCCTGCGTTACCTGTATCTGGGCGGCGTTCCACAGGTAGGGCTGCTGCTGTCTGTAGTATTCGGCTAACGCTGCCGTGTAGTCTGGCACCGAGCTCTGCTGAGACGACTGACCTGCAGCAACACACAACAACATCAGGACACATGCTGCAGGAAGGCTACCGCGTACCTGAGCGGGTAGTGAAAGTACTAGCACTAGTAGTAGTACCAGCAGCAGTGAAGTGGCTTTTTACAGCTTTTATTGTGAAAATGAGGCCATGAGAGTGAACCAGAACAGTGACGTTGAGGCTGAGCAGATGAAGCAGTGAGCTGAAACTCACTATAAACTCTATAAAGACGAGGGCAGCAAACAGCCGTCTACAGTCCTACAGTCAAACGGACATGAAAGCAGGACGAGTGAGCTCAACAGGCTGATTAACACCCTGCTGCCTGAGCTCACAGTGTTCAGATAGAGGACCAGTCAGACCTACTCTGCTTCTTGTAGTAGTCCTCCCAGGCCTTACTGTAGTCTGTCATCAAGCTCTGAGGCTGGTTCTGCTGACCTACAGACACACAGACACAACAGACATCTGACGCTGGTGACACACTCAACTACACACTCACACTTTCACAGACCAGTCAGGACCTACAGAACTAGATGGGTAGAAAGGTTGAGATGCACCAAGCTGATGGTGGGCCACCGTTACTGTGAAGAAAACACCAGAGAGAGAAACAGATGTGAGGAAAAGCAGACGCCTCTTCTCGTTGTTCCTCTTCATCTCTGAGTGAAGCTGAGCGGCGAGCGAGTCCGTCGGCAGACGCTGCTTCGTTTCATCTTCGTATCATATCAACGACTTCAACATCCTCCATCTTCCTGTTTGCCTTTTAGAGTGATGAGTCCAGACTACCGCCTCCTGCTGGTGACGACCGGTAGTTCCTCTAACGTACGAGCAGAGCGTACGCCTTCACTGGCCGTCGGCTGTCGTCTTCCTGGTGCATTCAAATACAACGTGTCACCGCGGCGACGCAGCAGCCGACCTTCATCGCCGCTGGTTCGCTGATGTTGGCTGGTGTTTCTGGGCCGTAAAAGCTAAAACATTAACTACAGCGTGCGTGCGTGCGTGCGTGCGTGCGTGCGTGCGTGCGTGCGTGCGTGCGTGCGTGCGTGCGTGCGTGCGTGCGTGCATTACCAGGGTCTTGTTGTCCAGGGTTCTGCCAGCTGGTCTGGTAGGTGTTTCCCCAAACGCCGGTCAGGAAGGTCTGACCGCTGCCACAGCTGCACAGCAACAACACGTCAGTGAATCAGCAAGTTCATTAACACGGTTAATAAAAATACAATTCAAATAAATACATTTAAAAATCAATAAAAATAAATGCCTCCTCCTCCTCCTCCTCATCATCATCATCATCATCATCATCATCATCATCATCATCATCATCATCATCACAGGCCAATCAGTGAGGAGAATATCAGGGCAGTCTTACTTCTGGTGTGTAGCGGGGCCCTGGGTGAAGGGACTGAAGCCAAAACCTCCGTTACTCATGATACCTGAACCCTGACAGGAGACAGACAGGACCATTCATTCCACCTTAACTCTGACAGGTAGCACATCAACTTAAGGTGGATTTAAGGTGGGGCTCTCTGGAGTCTGCTGAACGCTCAGTCGGTGTTATTTTTACCGTCACTTAGTTTTTATGAATATGGCGTTTAGTGAATTAATGAGGTGTGATATATCTATACATAGATATCTATGTGATAATTCAATCAGTCAGTCACAAAGCTGACAGCAACACACAGACCGAGAGCCAATACACCCGCATTACCAGCTGTGTGTGATAGACTAGAATCTAGTCTAATCTAGTCACTAGATACTCTGGAGGCTGATGGCCGAGGAGGCCGTTTGATTTGTGTACCCCGATCTTGTCGTCTATGAGCTGGCGGGCCAGGTCCATCTGCTGGGCGGTGCCTCTGATGGTGAAGACCCGGGTGTTGGGGTCGGTGGAGGGGGGGGGTTCCTCTGCAGCTCCACGTGAGCTCCAGACTGCTGGTTAATACTCTTAATGGTTTCTCCACCTGCAGACACACAACACCAACAACTACATGTTCATCCACCTCACTGTTAACATGGAGACACTTCACACCACAGCAGGAAGGCTTCACCCCCACCCTCCACCCACTACCCTCCACCCTCCATCCCCTACCCTCCCCCCCACCCTCCATCCCCTACCCTCCACCCCCACCCTCCACCCCCACCCTCCATCCCCTACCCTCCACCCCCCACCCTCCACCCCCACCCTCCACCCCCACCCTCCCACCCTCCACCCTCCATCCCCTACCCTCCACCCACTACCCTCCACCCTCCATCCCCTCCCCTCCCCCCCCCCCCCCCCACCCTCCACCCACTACCCTCCACCCCCACCCTCCATCCCCTACCCTCCACCCCCACCCTCCATCCCCTACCCTCCACCCTCCACCCACTACCCTCCACCCCCACCCTCCATCCCCTACCCTCCACCCTTCACCCCCACCCCCTACCCTCCACCCTCCACCCACTACCCTCCACCCCCACCCTCCATCCCCTACCCTCCACCCCCCCCACCCTCCACCCTCCACCCACTACCCTCCACCCTCCATCCCCTACCCTCCACCCTTCACCCCCCCCCTCCCCACCCTCCATCCCCTACCCTCCACCCTTCACCCCCACCCTCCACCCACTACCCTCCACCCTCCCCACCCTCCACCCTCCATCCCCTACCCTCCACCCTTCACCCCCATCCCCTACCCTCCCCCACCCTTCACCCCCACCCTCCACCCACTCCCCTCCACCCCCACCCTCCCCTACCCTCCCCCCCACCCTCCACCCACTACCCTCCACCCTCCACCCACTACCCTCCTCCACTACCCTCCATCCCCTACCCTCCGCCCTCCATCCCCTACCCTCCACCCTCACCCTCCACCCACTACCCTCCACCCTCCACCCCCACCCTCCATCCCCCACCCTCCACCCCCCCCTCCATCCCCTACCCTCCACCCTCCACCCTCCACCCCCACCCACCCTCCACCTACCCTCCATCCCCCCCCCACCCCCACCCTCCATCCCCTACCCTCCCCCCCACCCTCCATCCCCTACCCCCCACCCCCACCCCCCATCCCCCCCCCCCCCCCCCCCCCCTCCCCCCTCCCCCCCCATAACACCATTTCTTTAACACATCAACAGAATCAGTCTTTTGGAGGGTGTAGCAGCTCAGTTTTACAGTTATTGATTTACTATAATAAATATATACATTTACATAAAGCAGCATATTGTCCACTAACATGTTGATCAGAGGATTAAATCCTGGACTGATCTCCCTTTAAATGTTTTAATAGATTGACAGCTAATATTGATTATTGATTTCATATGATACTTTCATATCTTCATTCTGCAGATGCTTTAAAGTGTTAAAGAAATTCAAGGTGTTTATTTCTAATGTGTGTTATTACAGCATTAACTCTGATAGTCCCAATATAATATAATATTAATATAATATTAATATATACTAGTGGAGCTGTGCTCAAATATTAACGTTAAACAATGACGAGACAAAAAACTGCATCTGAACATTGATTTAACGTTGAACTGTCAGTGTTATAAAGGAAGCTACACTGTAGGGTACAGACCTAGACCTGAACCAGAGCCTGGATCCAGGACTACCTCCTGCAGGTCAGCAGAATATCCAGAGGCCATTAACTCTTTGTTAACCAAATGAGGGGCTGTTAATGGCCCTTTATGAGTGAGCACATATCTGAACCATTTCACCCTGTGAATAAATCTGCATACTGTTCATACATCTCATCTGTGTTCACATCACTCACATCAGCTTCTTTTTCCACTTTCAATAAAGAAAATGCTGAAATCTCACCAGACTTCTGACACATTATTTATATTTATTTCATCTAATCTTGTTTTTATTTAACGCAGCTTCGAACTTTAAAGTTCATTTCAACTGATTCAGATTAAATCAAATTAAAAATAAATTTGTTCAATGTTTGAAACACACACACACACACACACACACACACACACACACAAACCCCACACACACACACACAGACACACACACAGAGCCCACAGACACACACACACACACACACACAAACCCACACACACAGACACACACAAACCCACACACACAGACACATACAGACACACACACACAGACACACACAGACACACACACACAGACACACACAGACACACACACAGACACACACACACACAGACACACACACAGACACACACACAGACACACACACACACACACACACACACACACACACACAGACACACACAGACACACACACACAGACACACACACACAGACACACACACAGACACACACACACAGACACACACACACACACACACACACACAGACACACACACAGACACACACACACACACACACACACACACAGACACACACACACAGACACACACACAGAGACCCACAGACACACACACACACACACACACACAAACCCACACACACAGACACACACAAACCCACACACACAGACACATACAGACACACACACACAGACACAAACACAGATACACACACACAGACACACACAGACACACACACAGACACACACACACACAGACACACACACAGACACACACACAGACACACACACACAGACACACACACAGACACACACACAGACACACACACACACACACACACACAACACACACACACACACACACACACACACACACACACACACACACACACAGACACACACACAGACCCACAACCCACAGACACACACACACACACACACACAGACACACACAGAGACACACACACAGACACACACACACAGACACACACACACACAGACACACACACAGACACACACACACAGACACACAGAGACCATATGGTGTCTAAACATCGGGTACTTGACATGTCTTTTTTTCCGAGGCTTTTATTTTGGAAGGTGCTGCTCGACCCTCTTGACCTCCACCTAAACAGAGTCTCTGAATGCTTCACGTTTCTAAGTGTTTTCTAAATAGACGGCGAGCGGCTGATGGAGCGGCTGATGGGGCGGCTGATGGGGGGGTTGAGCGGCTGATGGAGCGGCTGATGGAGCGCCCGCTGGCTGCTGCTGGTCATGTGACCTCTCTTTGTTTCTGAAGGGTCGGAGCCCCTCAGGAGGTCTCACAACGATTGAAACCAAATAAAGACCTGCGTTCAATAATCAATACCACCGTCATGGAAACACTGAACAGAAAGGAGAACCAGTTTCTGTCGAAATGTTCACACTAAATCAAATATTTCTACATTTCTTTCTGATAGTACAAAACATCCTAAGTAGAGATGTTTAGTCCAGGAGTATTTCAACTGATGGGTAGGAAAGTAAGAAGTACTTCTCTTTACTGCACTCTACTGCTTCTTTACTGCACTCTACTGCTTCTTTACTGCACTCTACTGCTTCTTTACTGCTTCTTTACTGCTTCTTTACTGCTTCTTTACTGTACTCTACTGCTTCTTTACTGCACTCTACTGCTTCTTTACTGTCTCTACTGCTTCTTTACTGCTTCTTTACTGCTTCTTTACTGCTTCTTTACTGCTTCTTTACTGCACTCTACTGCTTCTTTACTGTACTCTACTGCTTCTTTACTGCTTCTTTCTACACTCTACTGCTTCTTTACTGTACTCTACTGCTTCTTTACTGCTTCTTTACTGCACTCTACTGCTTCTTTACTGTACTCTACTGCTTCTTTACTGCTTCTTTACTACACTCTACTGCTTCTTTACTGCACTCTACTGCTTCTTTACTGCTTCTTTACTGCACTCTACTGCTTCTTTACTGCACTCTACTGCTTCTTTACTGCTTCTTTACTGTACTCTACTGCTTTTTACTGCACTCTACTGCTTCTTTACTGCACTCTACTGCTTCTTTCTGTACTCTACTGCTTCTTTACTGTACTCTACTGCTTCTTTACTGCACTCTACTGCTTCTTTACTGCTTCTTTACTGCACTCTACTGCTTCTTTACTGCTTCTTTACTGCTTCTTTACTGCTTCTCTACTGCTTCTTTACTCCTCTACTGCTTCTTTACTGCTTCTTTACTGTACTCTACTGCTTCTTTACTGTACTCTACTGCTTCTTTACTGCTTCTTTACTGCTTCTTTACTGCACTCTACTGCTTCTTTACTGCTTCTTTACTGCTTCTTTACTGCACTCTACTGCTTCTTTACTGCACTCTACTGCTTCTTTACTGCACTCTACCTCTACTGCTTCTTTACTGCACTCTACTGCTTCTTTACTGCACTCTACTGCTTCTTTACTGCACTCTACTGCTTCTTTACTGCTTCTTTACTGCACTCTACTGCTTCTTTACTGCTTCTTTACTACTTCTACTGCTTCTTTACTGCTTCTTTAGACTACTGCTTCTTCTCTACTGCTTCTTTACTGCACTCTACTGCTTCTTTACTACACTTTACTGCTTCTTTCTGCACTCTACTGCTTCTTTACTGCTTCTTTACTGCACTCTACTGCTTCTTTACTGCTTCTTTACTGCACTCTACTGCTTCTTTACTGCACTCTACTGCTTCTTTACTGTACTCTACTGCTTCTTTACTGCACTCTACTGCTTCTTTACTGCTTCTTTACTGTACTCTACTGCTTCTTTACTGCTTCTTTACTGCACTCTACTGCTTCTTTACTGCTTCTTTACTGTAGTCTACTGCTTCTTTACTGCTTCTTTACTGCACTCTACTGCTTCTTTACTGTACTCTACTGCTTCTTTACTGCACTCTACTGCTTCTTTACTGCACTCTACTGCTTCTTTACTGCTTCTTTACTGCACTCTACTGCTTCTTTACTGCTCTCTACTGCTTCTTTACTGCTTCTTTACTGCACTCTACTGCTTCTTTACTGCACTCTCTGCTTTTTTACTCTACTGCTTCTTTACTGCACTCTCTGTTTTTACTGCTTCTTTACTGCTTCTTTACTGCTTCTTTACTGCTTCTTTACTGCTTCTTTACTACACTCTACTGCTTCTTTACTGCACTCTACTGCTTCTTTACTGTACTCTACTGCTTCTTTACTGTACTCTACTGCTTCTTTACTGCTTCTTTACTGCACTCTACTGCTTCTTTACTGCTTCTTTACTGCACTCTACTGCTTCTTTCTGCTTCTTTACTACACTCTACTGCTTCTTTACTGCACTCTACTGCTTCTTACTGTACTCTACTGCTTCTTTACTGCACTCTACTGCTTCTTTACTGCTTCTTTACTGCACTCTACTGCTTCTTTACTGCACTCTACTGCTTCTTTACTGCACTCTACTGCTTCTTTACTGCTACTCTACTGCTTCTTTACTGCTTCTTTACTGCACTCTACTGCTTCTTTACTGCACTCTACTGCTTCTTTACTGCACTCTACTGCTTCTTTACTGCTACTCTACTGCACTCTACTGCTTCTTTACTGCACTCTACTGCTTCTTTACTGCTTCTTTACTGCACTCTACTGCTTCTTTACTGTACTCTACTGCTTCTTTACTGCACTCTACTGCTTCTTTACTGCACTCTACTGCTTCTTTACTGCACTCTACTGCTTCTTTACTGTACTCTACTGCTTCTTTACTGCTTCTTTACTGCACTCTACTGCTTCTTTACTGCACTCTACTGCTTCTTTACTGCTTCTTTACTGCACTCTACTGCTTCTTTACTGCACTCTACTGCTTCTTTACTGCTTCTTTACTGCACTCTACTGCTTCTTTACTGCACTCTACTGCTTCTTTACTGCTTCTACTCTTTACTGTACTCTACTGCTTCTTTACTGCACTCTACTGCTTCTTTACTGCACTCTACTGCTTCTTTACTGCACTCTACTGCTTCTTTACTGCTTCTTTACTGCACTCTACTGCTTCTTTACTGTACTCTACTGCTTCTTTACTGCACTCTACTGCTTCTTTACTGCTTCTTTACTGCACTCTACTGCTTCTTTACTGCTTCTTTACTGCACTCTACTGCTTCTTTACTGCACTCTACTGCTTCTTTACTGCTCTCTACTGCTTCTTTACTGCATTCTACTGCTTCTTTACTGCACTCTACTGCTTCTTTACTGCACTCTACTGCTTCTTTACTGCACTCTACTGCTTCTTTACTGCACTCTACTGCTTCTTTACTACACTCTACTGCTTCTTTACTGCACTCTACTGCTTCTTTACTGCACTCTACTGCTTCTTTTACTGCTTCTTTACTGTACTCTACTGCTTCTTTACTGCTTCTTTACTGCACTCTACTGCTTCTTTACTGCACTCTACTGCTTCTTTACTGCACTCTACTGCTTCTTTACTGCTTCTTTACTGCACTCTACTGCTTCTTTACTGCACTCTACTGCTTCTTTACTGTACTCTACTGCTTCTTTCTTTACTGCTTCTTTACTGCTTCTTTACTGCACTCTACTGCTTCTTTACTGCTACTCTACTGCTTCTTTACTGCACTCTACTGCTTCTTTACTGCCTCTCTGCTTCTTACTTTACTGCTTCTTTACTGCTTCTTTACTCTACTGCTTCTTTACTGTACTTACTCTCTACTGCTTCTTTACTGCTTCTTTACTGCACTCTACTGCTTCTTTACTTTACTGCTTCTTTACTGCTTCTCTACTGCTTCTTTACTACTCTACTGCTTCTTTACTGCACTCTACTGCTTCTTTACTGTACTCTACTGCTTCTTTACTGCACTCTACTGCTTCTTTACTGCACTCTACTGCTTCTTTACTGCTTCTTTACTGCACTCTACTGCTTCTTTACTGCACTCTACTGCTTCTTTACTGCACTCTACTGCTTCTTTACTGCACTCTACTGCTTCTTTACTGCTTCTCTACTGCACTTCTACTGCTTCTTTACTGTACTCTACTGCTTCTTTACTGCACTCTACTGCTTCTTTACTGCACTCTACTGCTTCTCTACTGCTTCTTTACTGCACTCTACTGCTTCTTTACTGCACTCTCTGCTTCTTTACTGCTTCTTTACTGCTTCTTTACTGCACTCTACTGCTTTCTGCCTCTACTGCACTCTACTGCTTCTTTACTGCACTCTACTGCTTCTTTACTGCACTCTACTGCTTCTTTACTGCTTCTTTACTGCACTCTACTGCTTCTTTACTGCACTCTACTGCTTCTTTACTGCACTCTACTGCTGCACTCTACTGCTTCTTTACTGCACTCTACTGCTTCTTTACTGCACTCTACTGCTTCTTTACTGCACTCTACTGCTTCTTCCCTACTGCACTCTACTGCTTCTTTACTGCACTCTACTGCTTCTTTACTGCACTCTACTGCTTCTTTACTGCACTCTACTGCTTCTTTACTGCACTCTACTGCTTCTTTACTGCACTCTCTCTTTACTGCACTCTACTGCTTCTTTACTGCTTCTTTACTGCACTCTACTGCTTCTTTACTGTACTCTACTGCTTCTTTACTGCACTCTACTGCTTCTTTACTGCACTCTACTGCTTCTTTACTGCTTCTTTACTGCACTCTACTGCTTCTTTACTGCCTCTACTGCTTCTTTACTGCACTCTACTGCTTCTTTACTGCACTCTACTGCTTCTTTACTGCACTCTACTGCTTCTTTACTGCTTCTCTACTGACTCTACTGCTTCTTTACTGCACTCTACTGCTTCTTTACTGCACTCTACTGCTTACTCTACTGCTACTGCTTCTTTACTGCACTCTACTGCTTCTTTACTGCACTCTACTGCTTCTTTACTGCACTCTACTGCTTCTTTACTGCACTCTACTGCTTCTTTACTGCACTCTACTGCACTCTACTGCTTGTTTACTGCACTCTACTGCTTCTTTACTGCACTCTACTGCTTCTTTACTGCACTCTACTGCTTCTTTACTGCACTCTACTGCTTCTTTACTGCTACTCTACTGCACTCTACTGCTTCTTTACTGCACTCTACTGCTTCTTTACTGCTTCTTTACTGCACTCTACTGCTTCTTTACTGCACTCTACTGCTTCTTTACTGCACTCTACTGCTTCTTTACTGCTTCTTTACTGCACTCTACTGCTTCTTTACTGCTTCTTTACTGTACTCTACTGCTTCTTTACTGCACTCTACTGCTTCTTTACTGCACTCTACTGCACTCTACTGCTTGTTTACTGCACTCTACTGCTTGTTTACTGCACTCTACTGCCTCTTTACTGCTTCTTTACTGCACTCTACTGCTTCTTTACTGCACTCTACTGCTTCTTTACTGCACTCTCCTGCTTCTTTACGGCTGCCGTCCTTGTGGAGCAGCAGCCTTCCTTTGCTGCTGTCTTTCTTTGTACCACGCTCCGCCTCTCCACTGCCTTTCTTTACCACTCCACTGTCTCTTTACAGGAACCATAAGACCAACATAAAACTGTGACCAGGATGTCCTTTTTGTTTACATCATCGTCACACCGGTCAGACCGAATCACATTTCTCCTCCTACCTTTGCCAATGACCAGGCCACACTTGTCAGCAGGGATGGTGTAGGTCACTTCCTGTAGCGGACCAGGAGAGCCCATAGTCCAGTCGCCACGACCTCTGACCCTCCCACCCCGCAGGGATGAGCCGAAACCATCACGCTCCTACCAAGACAAGCAGCATGAAGAGTACTGAGAATGCCGTCCAGGTCACGGTGGACTCACCTGTCTGTGCTGAGTGTTACCTGTGCGGTCTGGATGAGCTCATTGATGAGGTGGACAGCGTGCTGACAGCGGTCTGGCTGACCCATCACCATGGCAACACGCTCTGGACTGATGCCATCATCTGAAGGGCACACAGAGGTCAGAGGTCAAAAGGTGGTGGGATCACCAATGTTAAATCTGGATTATGTTGGTGTAACAACGGGAAGTAACCACGGCCTGGATTATAATGATTTAAACGCAGCAGTTTAATCTGGATCTCCTGTCTAAACATGCTTTAAACTGGTATTACTGGTGTTAACAGTCCAGTTTTAAACGGCATTATAGTGGTGTCCATACACCAGTCTAATCTGCTTTATACTGGATTAGACTGGTGTAAACAGACCTGCTTTAAACTGGATTATACTGTTGTTAACAGACCAGTTTGAACTGGATTTTCTGGCGTAAACAGACCTGCTTTAAACTGGATTCGGACTCCTGCATCATTCTGGATCTTCTTGATCATTTCTCCGTTCCTGCCGATCACAATGCCAACAGCGAACCTGGGAACTGGAACCTGCAGAGAGACGGACTAAACATGAATGTACCGTTTAAATAGAGATTCAAATGGACACTCAAACATGCTAGCTGCTAACAAATGCTAACAGTGTGTGTTTGTTTGTGGGTGTCGTACGTCCAGACTGGTTCCTCCCAGGCGGGCGCTGAAGTCGTTGCGTCCTGACCTGAAATCTCCATCCTTCTCCCTGATCACCTCCAACACCAACTCCCTCGCTGCCTGCAGGAGCAGAAGAGAGGCTAGCGATTTAGGTGGTTAAAATACTTTAGCTAATGTTAAATCTAATATTTGCTGTGTACTCTTGAACTACTATCTCTGTGGGACATTTTAAGGGTTTTTTTATTTTCTATAAATGTGCATACAGTACATCGCAGTCATATGATTTCTTTCCATTGCAGTCTTGATTTGACTGGTTCAGACTTTTTGGAGGTTTAAGTTCAGTGTTGGCTTGGGTTAGCGTTAGCATCCATCTCCTGTCATTGATGGTGTTTCTACTACTCAGTCCTACAATACTTACAACTGATCCCCTGACCAAACACCAAACACCCTACTGGTTTACAGCTATCAATACGTTTGATCAGTCATCAGAGCCGAGCTGTTATTTCCTTGTTTTTTTTGAATGGAGTTCTGCTGATAGAGACACCGTCTCAGAGTGAGACTGTGGTCTCCTGATCCTGTTGGATCCTGCTCCTGTTGGATCCTGATCCTGATCCTGATGGATCCTGATCCTGATGGCATCCTCTAAAGCAGAGCGCCGAACATTCACAGCCCCGCAGTCGCACATCAACGCAGCTCACAGCTCGTATTAAAACGCTGTCATTATTGAAGTCCCGGTGCTAATAAAACGGAGCATCGTACCATTTTAACAGATCATGACACCTTTCTAGTGTCAGTCCATGTGTTTTTACCTGCACTTTGTACGGGTCTCCGGAGATGCGGAGAGGTTTGTCGGCTCCTGTCGGCATCGGACCGTCCTGGATCATCATCATCTTGACCCCGGCTCGCTCCTGACACAACAACAACAACGACAATGACAACAACAACATGCATCAGAGATCTTAAAGAGACAGACACTTCAGGAGTCCGTCGCTGCCGATCACTCTACCTGCAGCTGTTTGATGGTGTCTCCTCCTCGGCCAATCACCAGCCCCACCTTACTGGCCGGGATCAGCATCTCCTGCACAGAAGCTCCGCCTTCACCGTCACCGTGGAAACCCGGACCGTTTCTACAACGATCCACGATCTGGACCAGCAGACGCTTCGCCTGCCTGGAAACACACAGAGAGAAGTGGTGAGCAGCAGGTGGAGGTGTACAGATAAAAGTGAACAGGTGGAGGTGTACAGATAAAAGTGAACAGGTGGAGGTGAACAGATAAAAGTGAACAGGTGGAGGTGTACAGATAAAAGTGAACAGGTGGAGGCGAACAGATAAAAGTGAACAGGAGGAGGTGTACAGATAAAGGTGTAAGGGGGAGGTGAAGAGGGGGAGGGGTAAAGAAAAAAGGGAAAAGGAGGGGGGGGAAAGAAAAAGGGGGAAAGGGGGGGGGGGAAAGGGGGAAGGGGAAAAAAAAAAAAGGAGAGGGGGGGGGAAAAAGAAAAAGGGGGAGAAGGGGGGGGAGAAGGGGGGGAGGAGAAAAAAAAAAGGAGAAAAGGAGGAGAAGAGGGGGAGGGGGAAAAAAAAAGGGGGAAAGGGGGAGGGGGAAAGGGAGGGGGGGAAAAAAGAAAAAGGAAAGGAGGAGGAGGAAAAAGGGGGGGGGGGAAAGGGGGGGAAAAAAAGAGGTGTACAGGTGGAGGTGAACAGGTGGAGGTGATGTGTAGAAACTCACTCGATGCTCTCTGGAGTTCCAGTCAGGGAACATGGCCGCTCCATCAGCCCGCCGCTGTCTGCACACAGATAATCAGGGATTTACATGTTGGGTACAGTCAGCATGTTTCCATGGTGACTGCTGTATCTGGAAGATGTCTGAAGTTTCATCACTTTTGATCGTCAGTGATAATAACATGTTAACACAAATGTGTTTTAACGCAAATAAGTTCTTTAGCGCTTTAACACAGCTTGTGATTTTTAAGATGTAGAGGCTCAATTTTAAAGCTACAGTGAAGACACACTAGCAGAGCAGCAGCAGCAGCAGCAGCAGCGCAGCAGCATCAGCAGCAAGGATGTGTGATGATGATGATGTGTGAGATGAAGGGGGGCGCGCTGCTCTGCTGATGATGATGATGATGATGATGCTGCTCTGCTGATGATGATGATGATGCTGCTCTGCTGATGATGATGATGCTGCTCTGCTGATGCTGCTGCTGCGCTGATGCTGCTGCTGCTATGCTGCTGCTGCTGCTACGCTGCTGTGGTGCTACGCTGCTGTGGTGCTACGCTGCTAGTGCTGCACTGCTATGCTGCTGCTGATGGCGCTGCTGCTGCTGCACTGCTGCTGCTCTGTGATGATGATGCTGCTCTGCTGATGATGATGATGCTGCTGATGATGCTGCTCTGCTGCTGCGCTGATGCTGCTGCTGCTATGCTGCTGCTGCTGCTACTGCTACACTGCTGTGGTGCTACGCTGCTAGTGCTGCACTGCTATGCTGCTGCTACGCCGTTTCTAAGGCTGTCAAAGTTAATTTTCTAATTTAACTCATTTTAATGCCACTAGTTTCTTTAACGCATTTACGCAACTTGTGATTTTTAGGTTGTCGTGGGGTGAAGAAGATACTAGTCACATCTGAAACCAGAGAACCTGATGGATCCATCAGTACCAACCAGGTCAGACTGACTGGTGGTGATGGAAGCTAAATAATG
This sequence comes from Pterois miles, assembly GCA_947000775.1. Lineage (NCBI taxonomy): Eukaryota > Metazoa > Chordata > Actinopteri > Perciformes > Scorpaenidae > Pterois > Pterois miles. The sequence continues at coordinate 1,208,444 of CAMQGK010000010.1, forward strand.
CTCCAAACATTTCGTTGGATTGGATTTTGTTTGAAGTGATGACGTAATAAAATATGACAACAGGCATCGAAAGCTTCGATAGAAGCTCTGAATGTAAAAGATGACGGTCGGTTCAGCCCCAGTGTAGACAGGTGATTAAGTAATGCTACCGGAGATCAATCCAGGAACGTCGTGGTCACATGATGCACATTTTAACCAATCAAACAGCGTTCACACGTCGGCTTGAGCGCCGTGTCAGTGAACTAGTTTTGGTCTTTAGCTCCTCTTTTGAGAAGGCTGCCACAAATCTACTTGACAAATCTCCCTTTGAGAAACATTTTAAACTACTTTAGTTTTTAAACAAGGGATTAATCTGTGAAAAAGGACAGACGCTATATTGTAGTTGAACCAGCTGTTTGAGGATTGGAGGAGCAGAAATATTTGTATTATTTTATTAGTATTAGTATTTTTTATTTAGTATTTTGTACATTAGTTAATGTCTACAAATCAGTCAGCCAGACTCACCTGCAGCAATCTGGATCTTACAGCCAGACTCCAACTGGATCCTGGTGATCTGTTCACCTCCTCTTCCGATAACTGGAGGCGGACCAGAGGAGAGATCAGTGTCACACTTTATTACCTTTACATCTGGTGGAAGGTTCTGGGTCAGGTTCAGGTGAAAATGAAGGTTCTGGATCAGGTGGAAGGGTTTCAGTCCAATTAGTGGGTTCTGGCTCAGGTTAAATAGTATAGTATATACAGTAAGTACTATAATAATAATATATACAGTTTAGTATAGGTCGGCATGAGAAAAATCAGCTGCAAGGTTCATGATGGGTCTAATGACGCATCCTGAATGAGTGTTGAATCAGAAATCAATAAATGTTGTCTGTGTCTGTGGTCACCCAGAGCTACGATGGTCCATCACATCTGTCCAGAGACCAGAACCACCGACTGTCTACGGTGGAAACAACAACGTCTACCTGACTTTATGTTGAGTGTTGATGCAGCAGCTGCAGAGCCTGGCTCTGATCCAACCAGACTCCATTCAGAAAACAAGCATTTTAACAGTTGTCTGCTTGTCGTCGTGGTAACAGACCTGACAAAGCATCAGTTCAGACTGTTGACTGATCAGCATCATTCTGATCTGGTTATTGATAATAAATCACAGCTCAGTCTGTTTATTGTGGGTTCTGAGAAATGTGATTGGAGGATGGAGTCTTTAGACACCTGACCAACAGGAAGCAGCAAGAGGTCGAAGGTCATACTCACTGAAGCCAACCATCCTGTCGGGGACCTTGTAATCCTCTGTGATGACTCTGCTGTACACACACACACACACACACACACACACACACACACACACACACACACACACACACACACACACACACACACACACACACACACACACACACACACACACACACATTAACATCCTGGTCACACAGTGAGTGTGATGAAGCTGAAGCAGACTGTAGGAGAACAGATCTATAAACACTTATCTACCGTCACACCCCGACAACGACCCACTCATGTCTATTTGCAAACAGGAATATGAAGCTGAACACACGTCATGATGTGAGGATCATTATCACCCTGCTGAGGGATCAATAAGTGCTGCTGATCGTACCTCTGATGGCCCATGGCTGCTAGCTGGTTACCTACTGGGAGACAGAGACACACATTAGACGTGATGCATCCATGTTCTCCAGTAGAGGCTAGTACTGAAACCAGGACCAGGTCTGGTGTGACTGTTTCTATGACTGTCAACCACAGATGTCATCATACCAGAAACCCAGTAGTCCAGACTGGTAACGCTCAACTTACCCCATTCTCCAACGTCAGAAATAATAATAAAAAAACAATAAATCCAACATTGATATGAAAACAAATTCAAACAAAATCATTTACTCGCGTTTCACCAAAAACTTTTATGTTTGACATTTAAACACATTATGTGAACTTTGTAATTTACCTTTGGCCGTCAGTCATTTTGGTGAGCGACCCATGAACGCCTCATGATGTACCTCTACGGGACCTCTGTTACTGTTAGCAGCTGAGCTATTTATCCAGTCAGGACTGAGCCGCTAACACTGCTAGCCGCTAACACTGCTAGCCGCTAACACTGCTAGCCGCTAACACTGATGAACTGTCGTTCTCAGCGTCTCGTTATCAGGTAAAAACAGGGTTCCCCCCCTCTGGTTTAATACCGCCATGCTTCAGATCGAGTCAAACTCATTCTGAAAACCATCACAACAAATGAAAAATCCAGACCAAAATGCAAACAGAAGTGTGTTTGACTGCAACATTGGAATAAATTATTCATTCGGACTAAAACAATCACAAATTGAGCTGAATATCTCAAGTATCTCATACTTGGTGTTAACATCTGGACAACCTTAAAATCTGGACTTAAGTCTCATGAAAAGTCAGAAATATGACAAAATATCTCAAAATCCGCCTTGAAAAAACTAAAATGTCAGTTTTCACATTAAATAAATATATAGCTTTGAGTCGAATCTTTTAAGTTTGACCCCAAGTCAAAAGTTTAACTAAATTTTCTTAATTATGACTATGTGATAACTGACAATGCTTCTGCCTGTCCAGTCACTACTTAATATAGATTGTTGACTTTGTTAACACGGATTGTACTGTTAATACTTATTGTGTGTAATGACTGAATAAAAATACTACTACTACTATGACAAATTTGACGCAATATCTCATCATTTTGGCTTCCTGTGTCAAAATTCTGACTTTATTTTAACGTAAATTTGGACATAATTTCTGTTCAAAGTCATAAACGTGACAAAGTATTTCAAAAATGATGAAATGAAATCTCAAACTTTTTTGCAATTTTTACATTTTGAAAGTCACCCAGCAGGCTGGATTGGACCCTTTGGCAGGCCGGATCTGGCCCTCGGGCCACATGTTTGACACCCTTGCTTTAGAGAGCATTTTGTCTTTCAGCTGTGTCTCCGGTCCCGATCTGACTGAATGATACAGCGTTGGTAAGCATCAATAATCGATCGTAACAAGATGCCAAGAAACGCAGAATACTGCAGTTCTCTGTTCCCATCACGGTACTTCAGCAGTACCGTCACATTTTTAAAGTTTTGGCATCGGCTTGGTACCGAAGTATCGTGTCTCGTGACGTCCCCATGGTCAACACCAGAAAAACACCAGCAACAGGTTAGTCCGTCTCAGTCCTCACCTCCGTCCTCTCCTGGTCGTTTCTGGCCGGGGTAGTACAGCGAGGGCTCCACGCTTCCTGTGGAGCTGTTGAGGTGAGACATGGCTTCTCCACCCATCTTACCCACCATCTGACAGACAGAAACACACACCTGGACATTAGATCAGGTAAGAAGCTGGGCGCTGACATGAACATCAGGTACCAGCAGAGATAGCAGAAGGTCTACGGCAGGGGGGTCAAACTCATTTTCATCCCGGGCCACAGCAGCATCAGGGTTCCCCTCAAAGGGCCGGTTGTAACTGTAAGACTATATAAATATATCTACTCTAGATCATATTATAAAATTGCCTCTGAATTTGATTAGTATTAGTTTTAGTAATAATATATTTAATAACTAGCTCTGAAGACAAAAAGTTACTTTTTTAATTCAGGGTTTGATTCCCAGAATTGTACATTTACGTCAGTCAGCGGCGACTTTGTGCAGGCGGGATTCATTCAGTCTGGATGTGGAGGGGTGAACAGAGACTGCAGCTAGGAGGGTCTGCTGACGAGGACCGGGCCCCCTATGAGAGCTTTGGGACCAGTTAGGGGTCCACGGCAGCACCAGCTGCTCGTTGAGAAGAGGAAGAACGATACCTGCTTTCTCCATAACACCAGAAAAACTCGTTAGATTTGGCGCTAATTTCTTTTTTGAAAGACTCGCTAGAGGGGTCTGAAAACTGGCTAAATATAGCGACTAAGTCGCTAAGTAGGCGTCACAGCGCTGTCGCTGGAAACCGCAGATAAGATAAGATAAGATAAGATAAGTTATTCCTTTATTGGTCCCACAGTGGAGAAATTCACACGTTACAGCAGCAAAGTGGACAGTGCAAAAACAAGAAGGAGAGATTTTAAAAAAAACAGTATTAAGACAGATAAAATAAAATAATACATACATACATAATAGAAAGTAAAGCCAAAAATATGGTAAGCATATCAATAAATAAATAATTGTCCAGTTCCTATAATTTGAGCAGAAACTGAGACGCTACAGTGCGCATGTCACAAAATCGAGATGCATTGTGGGATATGCAGTTTAAAGACACAGTACTTCTGTGAAGCGGCACAGAATTGAATGATATGCATTCTATATTCTTTGCAAGCCCTCGCGGGCCACATAAAGTGAGGTGGCGGGCCGGATTTGGCCCGCGGGCCTTAAGTTTGACACATGTGGTCTACGGTGTGATCCGGGAAACACCAGCAGCCAATCACAGCTCTTGGGGTCTCTACACGGGACCTCCATGGACAGCGTGGCGCCGAAGCGTGGTTGCATTTGGGACGTTAGGGTAAGGTATGTCGTGGCGTACGGCGAGCATGTAGCCGCTGCAATTACCCTGTAACCTCTTAACGCAGAAGGATAAATCCAGCGTCAGTTTTACAGTAACCTCTATAAACAGATTCTGGAGGCACGGGACCAGAAAGTGTCCTGGTGTCTGTTTGGGGTCAGAGCCGTACTGACCAATCACAGTGCAGCAGGCTTTGGTTGAATGCAGGTAAACTGTCCATGTGGTGAGTAAATGTAATCTGGGATCCCAGCAGCTGTCGTGTGACAAGCTCTTAGCTTTTTACTGGTTTAAAATTAGCCATAAACTAGTAAAACAATCAATGAGCAGTTCACAGAAGAGGAGGTCTTGGTCCAGATATGGGCTGGCTACCAGAAACCCAGAAACACTGACCTTTGACCCCAGAGGTTTATCAGACAGACAGCTGACCGGTTCAGAGACTGGATTCACATGAATCCAGGAACCTATCAGTAAAACCAGACCTGATGTGTGAAGAGAAGGGGGCAGGAGGAACTGAAGCAGCATCAGGTGGACCTTAAAGATGAGGCTGGTAAAGACAACCCAAGGCCTGCAGGTCAAACGTTAATTCATTCATTAATATTACAGCTGTAATATTTGCTCTCATCTGAAACTAGAGAACCTGAAAAAATGAAAAATTAAATCTTAATTAATTACACAGCTGAGAAAAACTCAGAGGAGCGTCTCGTCACCTCAAGGAGAAAAGCTGGTCCACCTTAACGGTCCACCTTAAGAGAGCACTGTCGCAGATACAGGAAGTTGTCTCTGGACTTCCTGCTGAGGACTTGTAGCTTGTAGCCTCGTAGCATTTATTCACCAAAAATAAACTGAACACACACTGTCTGCTACAGCTACACTCACAACACCACCACCACAAAAAAACACCAAAACAAAACCCCAAAAAACAAAAAACAAAAAAAGACAAACACACAAAACACACACACCAAACCACCAACAACACACACCCCCCACCACCACACACACCCAAAAAAGTTCTCCCACAAATAAACTGACACACACACTGTCTGCTACAGCTACACTCACAGCTACACCACCACCACCACACACACACTCACCACCACACACACACTGTCTGCTACAGCTACGTTCACAGCTACAACACCACCAACACACACACACTCACCACCACACACACACACACTGTCTGCTACAGCTACATTCACAGCTATAACACCACCAACACACACACACTGTCTGCTACAGCTACGTTCACAGCTATAACACCACCACCCCACACACACACACACTCACCACCACACACACACTGTCTGCTACAGCTCCCCAAACACACACGTTCACAGCTACAACACCACCAACACACACACACTCCCCCACACCTGTCTGCTCGCTACGTCACAGCTACAACACCACCAACACACACACACACCACACACACACACACTGTCTGCTACAGCTACGTTCACAGCTACAACACCACTAACACACCACCCAACACACACACACTCACCACCACACACACACACACTGTCTGCTACAGCTACATTCACAGCTATAACACCACCAACACACACACACTCACCACCACACACACACACTGAACTGGAGACAGTGAACGCAGCACCATGGCTGCTACAGTAACTCTCTGGACGAGAGTACACACTTCTACACACACACGCGCCTCTACACACACACGCCTCTCCACACCTGTACGCCTCTACACACCTGTACCTGTACACCTCTACACACCTGTACACCCCTCCACACACCTGTACGCCTCTACACACCTGTACGCCTCTACACACCTGTACGCCTCTACACACCTGTACCTGTACACCTCTACACACCTGTACACCCCTCGACACACCTCTACGCCTCTACACACCTGTACACCTCTACACACCTGTACACCCCTCGACACACCTGTACACCTCTACACACCTCTACACACCTGTACACCTCTACACACCTGTACACCCCTCGACACACCTCTACGCCTCTACACACCTGTATGCCTCTACACACCTGTACGCCTCTACACACCTGTACGCCTCTACACACCTGTACAGTCCTCGACACACCTCTACACACCTGTACACCTCTGCACCTGTACACACCTCTACATACCTGCACCTGTACACCTCTACACACCTGTACACCTCTACACACCTGTACCTGCACACCTTTACACACCTGTACACCTCTACACACCTGTACCTGCACACCTCTACACACCTGCACACCTCTACACACCTGTACCTGCACACCTCTACACACCTGTACACCTCTACACACCTGTACCTACACACCTCTACACACCTGTACCTGCACACCTCTACACACCTGTACACCTCTACACACCTGTACCTGCACACCTCTACACACCTGTACACCACTACACACCTGTACACCTCTACACACCTGTACCTGCACACCTCTACACACCTGTACCTGCACACCTCTACACACCTGTACACCTCTACACACCTGTACCTGCACACCTCTACACACCTGTACCTGCACACCTCTACACACCTGCTACACCTCTACACACCTGTACACCTCTACACACCTGTACCTGCACACCTCTACACACCTGTACCTTACACCTCTACACACCTGCCCTCCTACACCTCTACACACCTGTACACCTCTACACACCTGTACACCTCTACACACCTGTACCTTACACCTCTGCTCTGAAGCGTCACTCTGACAACATGATCAGTGGGACTGAGCTAAAATCTCTAAATATTCTGTCATATTTAAACCAGCAGGTAGATCCCAGTTTGTCCACACGCTACCAGCAGATGACAATAACCAGCTCACCTGCTTCAGATTAAAGACCACCAATCTACAGAAAAACACAACAAAGACATGTGAGGCTTGTTTACAAAGGAAACCCGTTAGCTTGTTAGCCATTAGCTAACACAAGCTTGCCAATATTTTCAAGGCTGCAGTATCGATAACCTCCGATGTTAACGTTAATGTAATCAGAATACTGGCAGGTTTCAAAAAGTCAAATGTAAGACTTTTTCTCTTAAAAACACAACAAAAAGAACCATTAAGAGTATTAAATTACCAGATTAATAATCAGTATCGTAAGTGTAGTAGTACCATTGAGCAATGAGGTAAATAGGATTACTTCGGCACATCGGTGTAGGCCTAAACACCGTGCAACACCGACTACCGCGGCCAGCCCGGCATCAGGTCCGAAACGCTGGCCGTCAGTCTGCAGACGAGCTGTTCAGTGATCTGACCTCCAACATGGCCGCCGTCTGAAAATCCTCTATAAACCGCAGTGAGCTTGTTTTATGTGTTGCAGGTGCTCTCGACTCAGACTGAGTTTACTGGGAGTTAACATGAGGTACAAGATTAACCAAATCACACCACTCTGCCCACATTCAAAGGTGTTGGTAGGAGCCAGGCTAGCTGTTTCCCCCTGCTTCCAGTCTTTATGCTAAGCTAGGCTAACCACATCCTGATTCACACACACACAGACTGATATCAGTAAGGCTGCATTCAGACCCTCTGGGTCTGGTGACAGAAACAACCTTCGCCGTGACGTCATCCAGCAGGACGCCGCTTTGGCCAATCACATGCAAACAAGCACACAACCCCGGTGGATTATTCCGTACCGCCAACGCTGCATCGCTAACATTTACCATGGCGACAAATGCTGAAATTATTGCAGCTGTGGCAACTTGTAAAATCCAGATATCACAATGTTTGAGATGTGATTCAAGGGTTGGCTAATCTGGTCTCCTTGTATTTTCTTCAGCTATTGTTAAAAAAACAAGCTAATGTTAGCTGACGTTCCTCAATGTTAGCTAACTGATCTAAACTAATATTAGCTAACATACCTTATTGTTAGCTAATCGATATAAGCTAATGTTCGCTAACGTTCCTTATTGTTAGGTAATCGATATAAGCTAATGTTAGCTAGCTTTCCTTGTTGTTAGCTAATTGAAATAAGCTATTGTTAGCTAATCAATATAAGCTAATGTTAGCTAGCTTTCCTTGTTGTTAGCTAATTGAAATAAGCTATTGTTAGCTAATCAATATAAGCTAATGTTAGCTAGCTTTCCTTGTTGTTAGCTAATTGAAATAAGCTATTGTTAGCTAATCAATATAAGCTAATGATAGCTAGCTTTCCTTGTTGTTAGCTAATTGAAATAAGCTATTGTTAGCTAATCAATATAAGCTAATGTTAGTGAAAGTTCCTTGTTGTTCGCTAATTGATATAAGCCAAAGTTAGCGAACAGATATAAGCTAATGTTAGTTAACCTTCCTTATTGTGAGCTAATTGATTTGAGCTAATGTTAGCTAATAGATATGAGTTAGTGTTATCTCACATTACTTATTGGTTTGAATACTAATGGAGGACCTTTTGTGTAAAATTAATGATTTTTTCAGTAAGTAGCCGTATTTTAAACGTGATAATCTACAGCTAGCAGGTAGTGAAAGAAACCCAACATGAAGCATCATATTATATTATATTAAATTGTAATATATTATACATAGATCTCTCTAGTATTAATGTGAAACAAGGAAAATAATCCAAAGCCAAACTTGACAAACGTGAGTTTTAATAATTCCTCCCGATTACTGAATTATTTTCTATCAGTTCATGTCAGTCTCCGGTCCACGCTGGTCTCCTGAGGGTCCAGCAGCGATTAGAGCTCAACTACCCAGATTCTCATAACTGGAGACTAAACGTTATTTTTCTACTGCTCCTAGATCATAAACCCTTAATATAATAATGACTGGCTGAGACATGTAGACGTGACAGTGGTTGTATCCCTGGTTCACTAGTACAGGACGGTCTGGACGGGTCCAATGTGGCGCCCACGTTGATTTACATGCAGTGATGTTGTTAGAGGAATGCATGCATGTTATCAATGCAAATACAGATCCCACCATTCTCACTGCATAAAGAACATTTATACTCCAATTTTATACAGACGGTGATGTGGTCTTTATACTATGAGTTTAATTTTTGCTCAGTTTCACAACATATTGAAGTGTCTCCCCTGTAGTGTGATACGAATCGCCTGATTCTTACCAATACACAAAATGTTGATATTCCCACCGACCTCACCTTCCTCCTCTTTTATCATTGTCTTTACCTTCCCTGCATCATGTTCCCACGAGCTAAACTGTTCTGTGGTTTCTACACGGCGACAGTAACATTACCGAAGGACGTCCCTGCTGTAAACACCGACTCGCCAGCTTCATCCAAAGGCACCACACGTACAAACAGTTCATCTAAGAAAGCTCATAAACCTTCCCATGTGCCACTCAAACTGGACTTCCTGGGTTGTGTTTCATGCCTTACCTGTACCTGAAGACCAACATGTTGCACTGTCCCTTTAATAATAAAGTCAGACACATAGAGGAGGCTCCTCCAGCTTCTATAACTTTACATGCAGCTGGATGTCAGTCACACCACGTCCACACAGATATCAGGTCATATCAGACTATCACACAGAGAGCAGAAACAGCTGTAGACATGACAGACACGACTCCAGCTGATCAGAGTAAACCTATCTTCTGTCTGCCTGTCTGTCCATAGGCAGCAGACACACCTCCACTGGGCTGTATATGGCCGTGAGGCTGTTGCATAACGCCAGCCTAGTTTCTAACCAACTTACAGTAAACAGCAGCCTATAAGGGGAGGAGGGGAGGGGGGGTCCAACTCTCATATTAACTGTTGGAAACACAGTATGAACACCCGCATGTCGGTGCAGCCCCCCCGGCCTGCTGAGGACCCTCTGTGGCCCGGTAGAGCCCGGCACAGAGACAGGACGGGTTGTTTTTCACCGTGTTTCTGTCTCAACAGGTTGTCTTCTGCCTCAGTGACACGTGTGGCCAAACTTCTGTCCTGCTCCCCCCTCTCACCCTCACCTTCCCCCGGTCCCACTGCGCTCCCCTCCGGGTGACAGCTCCACAAACTCCCCCGAAACTAACTCCCGGACCGTGTCAGCCCGGATAAAGTGTTCCAAACCGGCCACAAGTCCAACTCCCAACTGCTTTCCGTGCTAGTTAGCATGCTAGTGTGTGTGAGTGAGTGTTGACGGAGCGCATAAGTTAGGAGTTAGCAGCAGAGACAACACGGGCGAATCCGAATAAAAGTGCTTTGGCTCGATCGAAACGGTCCGGAACGGATGTGTGCGGAGCCCCGGTGTTGTTGTTACCTGCCGGGCCCTCTGTAAAACATCGGCCAGGCCGTCTGACTTCAGCCCCGGCTGGTTCATCGAGGCCTGTCCCTGCACCAGCTCCGCCATCATAGCGCCAGTAGCTAGCTGTTAGCTGTTAGCTGTTAGCCGGATTAGCTCGGGCTGCTAACTGTGCTGAAGCTGCTGTCGAAGAGCAGTTAGACAGCAGAGGTCTCACTTTGATGGTGTATTCAGAGACCAGAAGGAAGCAGATTGACTGGATGCACTGGTCACAGAGCATGTTTCATCTGAAGACTGACTGGAGGAGAAACATATGCTTTATTTATTTAAATTTACTTATTTCTGTATTTATTTTTGCTTGGGCATGATTATTATTATTATTATTAGTAGTAGTAGTAGTCGTAGTAGTAGTAGAAGTAGTAGTAGTAGTATTAGTATTAGTATTATTATTATTATTATACTGTAGTGGTTGCCTGTTTATAGGTTGTTGATTCATGTGCATTGTCCCTGAGAATAAATTAGATAATTAATGAAAACATGATGACAGAGCTTTCATTGTAGGATTGCAGTCTGATTTTGTTGTTGTTGCTGTTGTTATTGGAGAAAAATTTTTTAAATATATTGATGGAGTTTGTTAATTTTTCTTCCAATTACCATGGTAACAATACGACATGAGGTGAAAGACAGTTTGACATTCAACCCCCCTTTATTTACTATCAGGTGAGCGTTCCTGCCCAACCGACATAGGGGAACATCGTTCTCATAGAGGATCTCTGGCGCTGCTCAGCTGTTGGCATGTCGCTGCTCTGTTTCCGCTTCCGCGTTCAGTCACGTGCTCCGAGCAGCTCCACAGGTGGAGAGCAGAGTGAACTTAAGAAGAAGAAAAAGAAGAGAAAGAGGAAGAGGAGGAAGAGGAGGAAGAGAAGCAGGCATTGACCAGTGGGACTGATCAGAGATTAATTAGTAGATATCGATCCGCTGTTCTCTGTGAGGTCACTGTGATGGTTGTTTTAGTGACCTCTGACCTTTGACCTCTGTGTGTGTTTTTATTTTTTATTGAACACACATTAAAGAGCAAACAAGATGTAATACATATACATTTATTATTATTATTATTATTATTATTATTATTATTATTCCTAGTAGTAGTAGTATCAATATTAGTAATAATGATAAATTAGTAAATAAAATCGGTGTGATTTATATAAAATTATATGTAGAAATATATAAATAAGATAAGATAAGATAAGATATTCCTTTATTTGTCCCACAGTGGAGAAATTTCCAAAAATGAAATAAATGTGTTAATCAGTAGGAATAGGCAAGACTTGAAGAATAAAGGGGATGTTTCTCCATTAATCTTTCTTAGTATTTTTGTTAGTATATATTTTAAGTGATGAGAAAAATAATTTGAAAAAGGTTTGTGTGTGTGTGTGTGTGTGTGTGTACACTGTATTCATGTTATATGTAAATGAATCTAATGTACACACTTGAATACAGCATCCAGCCTAGTTATTATATCTCTGCACCCTTTTTAATTTATTTTTTAAAAATTATTTACTATTTATTATTATTTTGATTAATACATATTGTTGATGTTTTCTTTTGTTTAATCTTTTTGTTCGTTTAAGCTCATTATTTAAAAGTTTATGTTTAAGTTAATCCGGCTTTAAGTTGGTTAAACCTCCTGAATTATTATGATTAATTATATGACCTTTGGGGAAATTTAATAAATACCATTAACAAGTTTCCTTGTCAGGAGCTTGTACATTTACAACCCCTATTATCATATTATTTTTCTATTATATCATATTATATTATATCATATTATATTATATTATACTATATTATATTATATTATATTATACTATATTATATTATATTATACTATATTATATTATATTATATTATACTATATTATATTATATTATACTATATTATATTATACTATATTATATTATACTATATTATATTATATTATATTATACTATATTATATTATATTATATTATACTATATTATACTTATTATATTATATTATATTATACTATATTATATTATATTATATTATACTATATTATATTATATTATATTATACTATATTATATTATACTATATTATATTATATTATATTATATTATACTATATTATATTATATTATATTATATTATATTATATTATACTATATTATATTATATTACAAATATATTATATTATTTATATTATATTATACTATATTATATTATATTATATTATATTATATTATACTATATTATATTATATTATATTATATTATCATGATGTCAGAACAGACCTCTCTGTGTTTTTTATTATCTTTTATAGTGGAAAACGGTCCTCAGATATTCTGCTGCTTTATGCCTTTATGTTACCATGGTGACTGATCCACATCCACACAGACAGATAGATTCAGGTTTTAAACATCAGCAACATATTTAATAGAATACTTTGCTGTATAATGATGGTCTGAGGGTCTTGGTTCTGATGGTTGGGGTCCTGTGGGTCTTGGTTCTGATGGTTGGGGTCCTGTTGGTTGGGTTTGATGGTTGGGGTTGTGGGTTTGGTTTGGGGGGGGGGTTGTGGGTTGGTTTGAGGGGGGGGGTTGTGGGTGGGTTTGGGGTTGGGGTCTGTGGGTCTTGGTTCTGATGGTTGGGGTCCTGTTGGTCTGGGTTCTGATGGTTGGGGTCCTGTGGGTCTGGGTTCTGATGGTTGGGGTCCTGTGGGTCTTGGTTCTGATGGTTGGGGTCCTGTTGGTCTGGGTTCTGATGGTTGGGGTCCTGTGGGTCTGGGTTCTGACCTGAGACAGTCCTGATGGTTTGGGGCCCAAGGTCCTGGACCTTGAGGCAGCTTTGCTCAGCTGGTAATCTGACAGCTATAACATGGACATGATAACCTGCAGTGACCCTGTGACCTCACTGTGACCTCACTGTGATTTCACTGTGACCTCACTGTGACCTCACTGTGACTTCACTGTGACTTCACTGTGACCTCACTGTGACCTCACTGTGACCTCACTGTGACTTCACTGTGATTTCACTGTGACCTCACTGTGACCTCACTGTGACCTCACTGTGACCTCACTGTGACTTCACTGTGACTTCACTGTGACCTCACTGTGACCTCACTGTGACCTCACTGTGACTTCACTGTGATTTCACTGTGACCTCACTGTGACCTCACTGTGACTTCACTGTGACTTCACTGTGACCTCACTGTGACCTCACTGTGACCTCACTGTGACTTCACTGTGACTTCACTGTGACCTCACTGTGACTTCACTGTGACCTCACTGTGACCTCACTGTGACCTCACTGTGACCTCACTGTGACTTCACTGTGACCTCACTGTGACTTCACTGTGACTTCACTGTGACCTCTGATGACATCAGATGACCTGTCAGACAACGTACTCACCTGTCAGGTGGTGTCATGGTTGATTCGTCTGCACCGATGAGGTCCAGCTACATCTGTGTAGATGACTGAGAGATGAAGAATACGAAATGTGATCATGAAAATATTGATGAATCCTCCCAGAAACTGATTGTTTGACCTCTCAGGGCTCTAAGTGGTGAGACTCTTCATTTCCAACCAGCCTGGTGAATCTCACCAGATACCGACCCAGTCTGGTCCTGACCAGATGAAGGTCTCTGAGGTCAGAGACCTGGTCTTTCTCTGGCAGAGAAGTGGTGAAACACAGACACATGATGGAGGCAGAACAATCTGGTTCTGACATTGATCTGAAACATGAAGCTGGGTGCACACTAATGCCTAGTTAATGTTATATTTGATATATATTCTAGTGTATTACACCATTTTATGTTGATTGTGATCCATACATATATTGATTCATATTATTGCACATGATCAGAACAACGAATTTCCTGATAATCAATCTGTTTCCAGGTCTCATCTGTGATGTGATTGATTGATTCATTTTAATTCAGTTGATCAGTTTTATTCAGTGGTTGAATCTTGTGTTTGGTTTGTATCTGAAAGAGATGAAGCCCAGATTTCAGATATGGAGAATTGATCAGGCTGAAACTAGTCGATTAGTTTAATCTAACAGAGAAAGTTTAACTAAAGAACCAGGATAGTTTTCAGATGGAGGAGGATCCTGTTCTCCTCCAACTAAACACCTCACCCCCGTTCTCTGCTGATAGTAAGAAGCTTCACACATTTAGTCTAAAGGGTCTCTCTGGGGCTTCAGGCTCCTCGGGGTGGTTCAGCTCTTAGAGCTGTGCCCCCCTTGGACCCATAAACCACAGGAGGATTGGGGGTGGGGGGGGGGGCACTCCAAGGACACCAGCTCTCCATCCTGAGGACTCAGGTCAGACACCTCACACCCAGCTGATACCGGCACCCAGTCTACCTGAAAGGAGGCTCTGAACCTTTGGACTTGATCCGGTCCGGCTGAAGAACCGAATGCTGTCCTGCTACGCTGTCTCTCTCTTGTCTGAGTCCTATTTATTTATTATGTTGCCGCTCTGCCCTGACGGCTGAAACAGCTGCTGAAGCCTGAAGCAGCTCCGCTGGATCTACTTGCTGGTGAATCCCAGCCATTGTGAAGAGGGACTTAAAGAAAGACTTTAGGTCCAGAATCTTTTGAATCCAGTGACCCATCCAGCTCCGAGGAGGGGGGTCTGAAGAAATGGTTCAGAGATGCCTCACCAGACAGAGAGAGACGAAGATGGAAACATGCATCGAGGGGACACGCCAGCCATCCAAAAACGAGGGAGTCCGAGGAACCAAAGAGCCACTGAGGAGAGAAACGACTCAATCCGGGTCGCACCGTTGGATCCAGAAGATCCAGACTGGTCCAGACAGAAGCTGCTGCCACTCTGCTCCAGACAGCACAACCTCCATCTACCATCTACTCAGAGAGGCTGATGTAAAGGTGTATCCTCAGAGGAGAAAGAGTCTGATGACTAGACTGATGAACCAAGTCATAGTCAATTCATAGTCAACTAATAACTAAGTTACAAACTTTACAATTAATATCAGACACAGGAAGAATTAGGGAATCCATCCACAGACTCTGAACCTGAATTAGACCAGGTCTAAGTTTAGAACCTGAAACTGATCCTCAGTCTTCCTGCTGCTTCTTAAACTCTTAGTTAAATCCAATCAGAGAGATATCAATCACTGAATTGATCTGGTCATCTTTAGTTTGTTCGATCCATGAATGTTCATCATTGTGTTTGCTGTTTTCCTTTAATTATTCTTTATTATTATTTTATGATTGTTTTATCATCCGTTCAGTTATATTGTTAGTAGTGTAGTCCAGTAGTTAGTCACATAAACACTTCAATTATAAAGAACTTGGTTACTTGACTTTGTGTATATATTTATATAAACTATTCAAATCACTGTTCACCAGGCCAAGAACTCCGTAGCAACCCTGAGATTATGAGATTCAACTGATCAATATCAAATTTAATTATTTGTCCCTGTTTTTATAAAACTGGGCGGAGCCCCGAGTAAATCCTGATATTGAAGTTAACTGAGGGTAATATCTGAAGATGAATGTTACCACTTTCCTTCATATTTTACGATAATTTGTCTTACAATTAATAATTTGGGATTATTAATTGTGAATATGAATCTTGATATTAATTAATGATTAATTGTTCTATCTGCTCTATGCAATAACGCTACATTTGTTACGAGTACTCAGACCTGGTACTTAAGTAAAAGTAACTATACCTCCATTTTAAAATGCTAATACTCTGTTACAAGTACAAATCATTCAGAGTACTACTCGAGTAAAAGTACAGAGGGAATTATTCCCGTCAGTGATGAGCTGACGAGGCGTCTGTCATCTGTCAACACATCATCACTAACCTCACTTCCACTGGATGTGATAACCTGGTACTCACCAAAGGTACTGTTTACTACAAAAGGAAGTATTACTAGCGAAATGTACTTAAAGTACCACAAGTAAAACTATTCCTCATATGGGCTATTAAATTATGGATGACATTTATTTCATATTTATCCTCCTGATTGGTACATGGTTACCAGATTTACATTTTATTAGGACGGTTCATGAAATTCACGGTTCGGTTCACGGTTCGGGTCACGGTTCAGGTCACGGTTCAGGTCACGGTTTGAGGTCACGGTTCGGTTCACGGTTCGGGTCACGGTTTGAGGTCACGGTTCGGTTCACGGTTCGGTTCACGGTTCGGGTCACGGTTCAGGTCACGGTTCAGGTCACGGTTTGAGGTCACGGTTCGGTTCACGGTTCGGTTCACGGTTCGGGTCACGGTTTGAGGTCACGGTTCGGTTCACGGTTCGGTTCACGGTTCGGGTCACGGTTTGAGGTCACGGTTTGAGGTCACGGTTCGGTTCACGGTTCGGTTCACGGTTCGGGTCACGGTTCAGGTCACGGTTCAGGTCACGGTTTGAGGTCACGGTTCGGTTCACGGTTCGGTTCACGGTTCGGGTCACGGTTCAGGTCACGGTTCAGGTCACGGTTTGAGGTCACGGTTCGGTTCACGGTTCGGGTCACGGTTTGAGGTCACGGTTCGGTTCACGGTTCGGTTCACGGTTCGGGTCACGGTTTGAGGTCACGGTTCGGTTCACGGTTCGGTTCACGGTTCGGGTCACGGTTTGAGGTCACGGTTCGGTTCACGGTTCGGTTCACGGTTCAGGTCACGGTTTGAGGTCACGGTTCGGTTCACGGTTCGGTTCACGGTTCGGGTCACGGTTTGAGGTCACGGTTCGGTTCACGGTTCGGGTCACGGTTTGAGGTCACAGTTTGAGGTCACGGTTTGGTTCACGGTTCGGTTCACGGTTCGGTTCACGGTTCGGTTCACGGTTTGGGGTCACGGTTCGGTTCACGGTTCGGGTCACGGTTTGAGGTCACGGTTTGAGGTCACGGTTTGGTTCACGGTTCGGTTCACGGTTCGGTTCACGGTTTGGGGTCACGGTTCGGTTCACGGTTCGGTTCACGGTTCGGTTCACGGTTTGAGGTCACGGTTCGGTTCACGGTTCGGTTCACGGTTTTCGGTTTGGTTCGGTACATTTATGGTGCAGCAAGGAGGCCGATTTGAGTTTGAACAGCTTTTCATTTATTTGCCAAAATAAGTCGACTGTTTGCCTGAACAGCAGCAGACGAGGCGCACATGAGGAACAAGAGCCACTGTGTTATTTAGAAATAATCAATAAATAAAAACTAATTATAGGCTCAGACCATCACCTGAGCTGTTTTAAACAACAGTAACATTTCTATTCCGATATTTAAAATGTATAATAAATATTACAACGTACCTGAACCACATGCTGAAGTCCAGCGTCCCTCCAGGACTCCAGGACTCCATCAGGCTGCAGGTCTCTGGTCTCTGGTAAACCTCCCGATGCTTTAGTTGTGTAGCTGCTGTGAGTCTGCATGTAGAGGCTGGTTCATGCTGCTGGGAGAAGGAGTCGCTCTTTCCTCCCCGACTCTCTGCTCCTATCGACGGACACACCGGACTGACGTCTCCGTAGATCATTGATCATATTCCTGTCCGCCGTGTCCCAGCCTCTTTCCACAGGCCTTGATTTCTAGTGGGACAATAAACAGGATGAAAAACAACACAATCGGCTTCATAACCTGTTTCAGATGAACCCAACGGTACAAACATGACCTGAACCACGACGAGGGAACAGGTTCATTTTTTTCCCACCCGTAGTGCTTATATACTGTCACTGCTAGTTTTCCAGTGCTTCCTGTCTATAGGGACTGCAGATGCTCATTAGCATTGATGCTAACTATTTAATACTGATGTTCCTTAATGCTCCTTATGGAATAAACAAATAGATAAATAATCAAATAAATACATATAATCATGGTTCATATATATATATATGAACCATGATTATATGTATTTATTTGACATATACAGTATATATATATATATATATATATACTGTATATGTCGACATGAGAATGAATGAATAAAGATGATTTCTGTTAAAATGGAGATACCTCTCTTCAGTTTGTCTCTGTTGCCTGCCTGTGTGTGTGTGTGTGTGTGTGTGTGAGTGTGTATTATCAGTGTGTGTATACAGAGCTCTGCAGAGTGGAAAATGATGGCTTGGGAAGAGGCTGTTGTTGGACGTCAACAGGAAACACTAACAGCCTTAAGTGGCATTAAGAGTGTGTGTGTTGTAATAATAGGGTCCATATGGGGCTTTTCTGTGTGTGTGTGTGTGTGTGAGTGTGTGTGTGTTGGAGACAGAAAACAATAAAAATAATGGCCTTTATTAAATAATAAATTCTGATCATTTAAAGAATCTCTGATCTCTTCTAGTGAATAAGATAAGATAAGATAAGATATTCCTTTATTTGTCCCACAGTGGAGAAATTTACAATTAGAATGTAGTTTTATTTTGAAATGCTTCTCCATCACTTCCTGCTCTCACCTGTTTCATATCTTAGAGGTTTTCAGTCTCCAGATAAAGTGGTTCAGATAATCTGGACTAACATCTAGAACCTTCTTCTGGTTCCATCAGACCACAAACACCCATCTGAGAGGATTTTACTTCTAGATGTTTCATTACCAAACCTGGATGAAACTCACCATAATAGTCATGAAGATATGACACGATACGATATGACACGTTACGATATGACACGATACGATATGACACGATACGATATGACACGTTATGATATGACACGATACGATATGACACGTTATGATATGACACGATACGATATGACACGATACGATATGACACGATACGATATGACACGTTATGATATGACACGATACGATATGACACGTTATGATATGACTGACACGATACGATATGACACGTTATATATAGATATGACACGATACGATATGACACGATACGATATGACACGATAAGATATGACACGATACGATATGACACGTTATGATATGACACGATACGATATGACACGTTATGATATGACACGATACGATATGACACGATACGATATGACACGATACGATATGACACGATACGGTATGACACGATACGATATGACACGATACGATATGACACGTTATGATATGACACGATACGATATGACACGATACGATATGACACGATACGATATGACACGTTACGATATGACACGTTACGATATGACACGATACGATATGACACGATACGATATGACACGATACGATATGACACAATACGATATGACACGTTATGATATGACACGATACGATATGACACGATACGATATGAGTAACGTTAGTGTTAGGGTTAGTGTTAGTGTTAGTGTTAGGGTTAGTGTTAGGTTTAGTGTTAGGGTTAGGGTTAGGGTTAGTGTTAGGGTTAGTGTTAGGTTTAGGGTTAGGGTTAGGGTTAGTGTTAGGGTTAGGGTTAGGGTTAGTGTTAGGTTTAGGGTTAGGGTTAGGGTTAGTGTTAGGGTTAGGTTTAGGGTTAGGGTTAGGGTTAGTGTTAGTGTTAGTGTTAGGGTTAGGGTTAGTGTTAGGGTTAGGGTTAGGTTTAGGGTTAGGGTTAGGGTTAGTGTTAGTGTTAGTGTTAGGGTTAGGGTTAGTGTTAGGGTTAGGGTTAGGGTTAGTGTTAGGTTTAGGGTTAGGGTTAGGGTTAGTGTTAGGGTTAGTGTTAGGGGTAGGTTAGGGTTAGGGTTAGTGTTAGTGTTAGGGTTAGGGTTAGTGTTAGTGTTAGTGTTAGTGTTAGGGTTAGTGTTAGGTTTAGGGTTAGGGTTAGGGTTAGTGTTAGGGTTAGTGTTAGAGGTAGGTTAGGGTTAGGGGGAGCAGAGAGCTCTCTGCCAGCCAGAGGTGACGTGTTGAACAGCTTGATAGCTGTTGGCTGGACAGATTTCCTGTATCTCTCCTGGTGACAGCGGAGCTGAACCAGTCTGTTTGAGAAGCTGCTCCGCTGTCGCTCCAGTACTGGGTGAAGTGGGTGGGCCAGATTGTCCAGAATAGACAACAGCTTGTTCATAGTCCCACTCACCACCACAGCCTCTAAAGTGTCCAGTTTGCAGCCAATCACAGAGCCGGCCTTCCTGATCAGCTTGTTCAGTCTGTTGGCGTCGCCGGCTCTGATGCTGCTCCCCCAGCAGACCACAGCCCAGTACAGGGTGCTGGTCTCCCAGCAGACCACAGCAGAGTACAGGGCGCTGGCTATAACGGACTGGTAGAAGATCTCCAGCATTCTGCTGCACATGTTGAAGGATCTGAACTTCCTCAGGAAGTAGAGGCGGCTTATCCCCTTCTTGTAGACAGCATCAGCGTTGGTCCTCCAATTCAGTCCATTGTCGATGAAAACGCCCAAGTATTTATACTCCTCCACAATAGCAATGTCCTCCCCCAGGATCTTCAGGGGCTGTGTGGGTGTCCTCTTCTTCCTGAAGTCGATCACCATCTCCCTGGTCTTGGTCACATTGAGATGCAGATGATTCCGACCAGACCACTCCACAAAATCACCCACCAGAGCCCTGTACTCCTCCTCCTGTCCACCACTTATACACCCCACAACTGCCGAGTCATCAGAAAATTTCTGTAGGTGACAAGACTCGGAGTTGTATTTGAAATCCAAGGTGTACGCGGTGAACAGAAAAGGAGACAGCACCGTACCCTGCGGAGCTCCCGTACCACTGACCACCACATCGGACAGGCCGCTGCCCAGCCGGACAAACTGCGGCCTGTCTGTCAGGTAGTCAGTGATCCAGGAGATGGTGGGAGCGTCCACATTCATCGCCTGCAGCTTCTCCCTCAGAAGAAAAGGCTGGATGGTGTTGAATGCACTAGAGAAATCAAAAAATGTGACTCTCACAGTGCACCATCCAGATGTGAGAGAGTCCTCTGCAGGAGATAAATAATGGCGTCCTCCACACCTAGATGAGGCTGGTAGGCAAACTGCAGAGGGTCTAGTGATGGTCTCACCTGTGGTCTCAGATGGGTCAGGACCAGCCTCTCTAGCACCTTCATCACATGAGAGGTGAGGGCCACTGGTCGATAGTCATTTAGGTCCGATGGAGATGACTTCTTGGGCACCGGAACCAGGCAGGAGGTCTTCCACAGGGTTGGTACCTTCTCCTGGTCCAAGCTCAGGTTGAAGAGTCTACACAGGACAGGAGACAGCTGGCTGGCGCAGGTCCTAAGGATCCTGGGGTTGATGCCATCAGGGCCCGCTGCCTTTCGTAGATGGACTCTCTCCAGCTGCCTTCTAACCTGGTCGGTGGTCACAGCCAGGCGGGGGAGGTCTACTGTCTGTGGAGGGTGGGATGGGCCTGTGTGGCTCACTGGAGGGGATAGCAGGGGGGAGGGGGTGGGTGGTGGGGGTGGAGGTGGAAGCATTGTTGGAAGTGAGGGGGGTGGGGGGCAGCAGGAGGTGGTGAACTAAACCTGTTGAAGAAACAGTTCAGCTCGTTGGCCCTCTCCACGCTGTGGGCTGGTTCTCTGTCCTTCACCTTGAAACCGGTGATCTCCTTCATACCAGCCCACACCTCCTTGGTGTTGTTTTGTTGGAGCTTGTCCTCCAACTTCCTCCTGTAGGAGTCTCTGTATTCCCTCAGCTTCACCTTCAGATCATGCTGCACCCTTTTCAGCTTTTCTCCAGGTACTCCGGCTTCCTCCCATGTTAATTGATGACTCTAAATGTCCCGCAGGTGTGGATGTGTGCGTGAATGGTTGTCTGTCTCTATGTGCCCTGCGATGGACTGGAGACCTGTCCAGGTGAACCCGCCTTCGCCCAATGCCTGCTGGGATCAGCTCCAGATCCCCCGCGACCCCTAACGGGATAAGCGGTTGACAATGGATGGATGGATGGATGGATATGACACGTTACGATACGGTATGACACGATACGATATGATACGATACGATACAATACGACATATTATGATACAATATGATACAGTACGATACGATATGACACAATACGATACAATACGACATATTATGATACAATACGATACAATATGACACGATACGATACAACATATTATGATACAATATGATACAGTACGATACGATATGACACGATATGATACAATACGATACAATACGACATATTATGATACAATACGATACGATATGACACAATACAATACGATACGACACATGATGATACAATATGATACGATATGACAAGATACGATATGATACAGTACGATACGATATGACACAATACGATACGATATGACACGATACGATATGACACGATACGATATGACACGATACGATATGACACGGTACGATACAATACAATACGATACAATATGACACGTTACGATGCGATATGACACGGTACGATACAATACGATAAGATACAATATGACATGTTACGATGCGATATGACACAGTACGATACAAGACGATACGATATGACACAATACGATATAATATGATAAGATACAATATGACACGATAGGATATAAAATGACACAACACATTATGACATGATACGATATACAATACAATACAATACAATACGACATGACAAGATATGATATGATATGACATGATACAATGCGATATGACACGATACGATACATCACATCTTGGATTTTATTTTCACGTTTAAACTACCCGTTTAACATTATTTGTGTTTCTTGTTTTTATTGACACCAACATGATCTCAGATGTTATTTTAGAGACATGATGATGGAGAACACACCAGAAATAAACATTTCTATTCACCTCATTGTGTAACTCGGTTCAGCAAAAAAACAGCAATTATCCACATGATCAGACCACACACACACACACACGCAGACACACACACATACACTCAGACACACACAGAGCAGGTAAACACACACACACACACACACACTCAGACACACACACACACATACACACACACACACTCAGACACACACACAGGGCCTTCAGTTCACGGCCCATTAGACTGTAATGGTGTCCTCTTTCTTTTTAACCCTGAGTGATCCCCGCTGAGCTGCTGCTCTTTATCAGAGACAGACTGAGACCAAGACGACAGGCTGAGGACGGAGGATAACAGCTATACGTTCTATGTTCTCCTGGTTTCAGGCTCTAAACTACATGCTGAACCGGTCCAACACCAGGTCTGGTTCTCAGTCGCTGGTCCGGTTCATCCCAGAGATGTTGGATGGAGGTCAGACCTCTGAGCAGACCAGTCCAGATCTTCATCACTGTAGTGGACACGTGTGTAAAATTCACCTTCACTGGAACCAAACCAGACAGACAGACAGACAGACAGACAGACAGACAGTCAGACAGTCAGTCAGTCAGACAGACAGACAGACAGACAGTCAGTCAGACAGACAGTCAGTCAGTCAGTCAGACAGACAGTCAGTGAGTCAGACAGTCAGACAGTTAGTCAGTCAGACAGACAGTCAGTCAGTCAGACAGACAGACAGACAGTCAGACAGTCAGTCAGACAGTTACTCAGTCAGACAGACAGTCAGTCAGTCAGACAGTCAGTCAGTCAGTCAGTCAGACAGACAGTCAGTGAGTCAGACAGTCAGTCAGTCAGTCAGACAGACAGACAGACAGTCAGACAGACAGACAGGTACTGATCAGTGTCTGTATTACAGCAGGCTGCTGCCTTTAGACGCCTCATCACTGGCCTCCTGCAGACTGAATCCATCACACATTACAACAACAACAACACATCTAAATGTATGGAGCCTCTTCTTCCTCATTCAGTCCACTGAGCGCGCTCAGAACGCGGCACGCTGATGATGTCATCAGTCTATGTTTACAGATCTCTCCCTAGATACCACATCCAGGACTACCAGACTACAGGACTACAGGACTACCAGACTACAGGACTACAGGACTACCAGACTACAGGACTACCAGACTACAGGACTACAGGACTACAGGACTACCAGACTACAGGACTACAGGACTACCAGACTACAGGACTACCAGACTACAGGACTACAGGACTACCAGACTACAGGACTACAGGACTACAGGACTACCAGACTACAGGACTATAGGACTACCAGACTACAGGACTACAGGACTACCAGACTACAGGACTACCAGACTACAGGACTACAGGACTACCAGACTACAGGACTACCAGACTACAGGACTACAGGACTACCAGACTACAGGACTACAGGACTACCAGACTACAGGACTACCAGACTACAGGACTACAGGACTACCAGACTACAGGACTACAGGACTACCAGACTACAGGACTACAGGACTAACAGACTACAGGACTACAGGACTGACAGACTACAGGACTAACAGACTACAGGACTAACAGACTACAGGACTACAGTACTAACAGACTACAGGACTAACAGACTACAGGACTACAGTACTAACAGACTACAGTACTAACAGACAGTCAGTAGTAGACAGAAGACAGACAGTAGACAGTCAGTCAGACAGTTAGTAGTCAGACAGACAGTCAGTCAGTCAGACAGTCAGTCAGTCAGTCAGTCAGACAGACAGTCAGTGAGTCAGACAGTCAGTCAGTCAGTCAGACAGACAGACAGACAGTCAGACAGACAGACAGGTACTGATAGTGTCTGTATTAAGCAGGCTGCTGCCTTTAGACGCCTCATCACTGGCCTCCTGCAGACTGATTCCATCACACATTACAAAACAACAACACATCTAAATGTATGGAGCCTCTTCTTCCTCATTAGTCCACTGAGCGCGCTCAGAACGCGGCACGCTGATGATGTCATCAGTCTATGTTTACAGATCTCTCCCTAGATACCACATCCAGGACTACCAGACTACAGGACTACAGGACTACCAGACTAAAGGACTACAGGACTACCAGACTACAGGACTACCAGACTACAGGACTACAGGACTACCAGACTACAGGACTACAGGACTACCAGACTACAGGACTACAGGACTACCAGACTACAGGACTACCAGACTACAGGACTACAGGACTACCAGACTACAGGACTACCAGACTACAGGACTACAGGACTACCAGACTACAGGACTACAGGACTACAGGACTACCAGACTACAGGACTACAGGACTACCAGACTACAGGACTACCAGACTACAGGACTACAGGACTACCAGACTACAGGACTACAGGACTACCAGACTACAGGACTACCAGACTACAGGACTACAGGACTACCAGACTACAGGACTACAGGACTACCAGACTACAGGACTACCAGACTACAGGACTACAGGACTACCAGACTACAGGACTACAGGACTACCAGACTACAGGACTACAGGACTAACAGACTACAGGACTACAGGACTGACAGACTACAGGACTAACAGACTACAGGACTAACAGACTACAGGACTACAGTACTAACAGACTACAGGACTAACAGACTACAGGACTACAGTACTAAAGCTGTACTCGTAGGACTAAGGACTACAGACTAAGGCTAAGGATAACAGACTACAGGACTACAGGACTGACAGACTACAGTACTAACAGACTACAGGACTAACAGACTACAGGACTACATACTAACAGACTACAGGACTAACAGACTACAGGACTAACAGACTACAGGACTACAGGACTAACAGAGTAAAGGACTACAGGACTAACAGACTACAGGACTAACAGACTGCAGGACTACAGGACCATAGGACTAATAGACTACAGGACTGCAGGACTAACAGACTACAGGACTACAGGACTACCAGACTACAGGACTACAGGACTACAGGACTACAGGACTACCAGACTACAGGACTACAGGACTACAGGACTACCAGACTACAGGACTACACGACTACAGGACTACCAGACTACAGGACTACAGGACTAACAGACTACAGGACTAACAGACTACAGGACTACAGGACTGACAGACTACAGGACTAACAGAGTAAAGGACTACAGGACTAACAGACTACAGGACTAACAGACTGCAGGACTACAGGACCATAGGACTAATAGACTACAGGACTACAGGAC
>CAMQGK010000010.1:1247500-1262500 GCA_947000775.1 Pterois miles
CCCAACTTCTATCAGCTCAGTGTCTGTTCATCATTATCAGCTGAAGGAGGGAGGACTCGGACCGGTTCACTTTATTACAACAAGTGGAGCCTCCGAGACTCCGAGACTCTACTGGATAATTTAAACTTCTGTTCCCCTGGAGGACTGCTGCCCGGCTGCCCGGCTCCCCGGCTCCCCGGCTCCCCGGCCCCCGGACCCCCGGCTGCCCAGCTCCCCGGACCCCGGACCCCCGGCTGCCCAGTTCCCCGGACCCCGGACCCCCCCCGGCTCCCCGGCCCCCGGACCCCCGGCTGCCCAGCTCCCCGGACCCCGGACCCCCGGCTCCCCGGACCCCCGGCTCCCCGGCCCCCCGGCCCCCCGGCTCCGTCCCGCCACGCCATGGGCTCCGTGCTGCCTGGCTCGTCTCTGGGCCTGAAGTCGGGCTTCAAGCCGCAGCAGCCGCTGTCCCTGGCGGACATCATCACCTCGGACATCCTGCACAGCTTCCTGTACGGCCGCTGGAGACACGTGCTGGGCGAGCAGCACCACCACCTGCAGCACCAGCATCACCTGCAGCACGAGGACCGCACCGCCCCGAGCGCGAGCCCCAAGACCGCGTTCACCGCCGAGGTGCTCGCGCAGTCCTTCTCCGGAGGTCAGTGAAGACTCTTCAGCTAACCAATAATCATTTCTCTGATCATCAACGATGTAATATTTAACTTTAACCATGTAAAGGTCTGATCTGAAAGTTAGGATTTAATCCTCCAGACGCTCAAATCCACCTTCAAAAGAGCTGAATCCACTTCAGTTCACCCGGATCAATGACATCAATGAAATCATCAGATGTCATCGATACGTTATCCTAATTAATCATTAAGTGTCTGGCTGGACATTTAGACTGATGTGGAGACATTTAGTCACCTGATATAAAGTCTTTCTACCCGCGTTCTTCATCTCGGAGCGACGTGTTGTTTATTATGTTTTTATTATGTTTATTATGTTTTTATTTTGTTTTTATTATGTTTTTATTATGTTTTTATTATGTTTATTATGTTTTTATTATTTTATTATGTTTTTATTATGTTTATTATGTTTTTATTATGTTTATTATGTTTTTATTTTGTTTTTATTGTTTTTATTATGTTTTTATTATGTTTATTATGTTTTTATTATTTTATTATGTTTTTATTATGTTTATTATGTTTTTATTATTTTATTATGTTTTTATTATGTTTATTATGTTTTTTTTTTTATTATGTTTATAATGTTTTTATTGTTTTAATTGTGTTTATTGTTTTTATGTTTTTTTGTTTTTATGTTTATTATGTTTTAATTGTGTTTCTTGTGTTTTTATGTGTTTTTATGTTTATTATGTTTTAATTGTTTTTATTGTGTTTTTATGTTTTTGTGTTTATTATGTTTTAATTGTGTTTATTGTTTTTTTGTTTTTATGTGTTTCTATGTTTATTATGTTTTAATTGTGTTTATTGTTTTTATGTGTTTTTATGTTTTTGTGTTTATTATGTTTTAATTGTGTTTATTATGATTTTATTGTGTCTTTTTGTTTTATTGTTTTATAGTCATACTTTCTGTTTATTTATAAAATATGAAGTATTGTTATATTTTAAACTAAAGATCAAATCATCTCCTTGACCTGTTAAAGCAGAACGTGATTTTTGATTAGAATTAATTAATTATTAAATGCTGATTTTTTTTTTCAACAGTTTGTGTTTAAATATGTGAAATTAGTTGAGTTAAAACTGGACATAAAGAGTAATTCAGTGATTGATTATTAATGAAGCTTATCAATAACCGATCACAGTGTTTGAACTGCGGATGTGACGGTCAGATTTAAAGCTGCTGAACTCTTCTAAATCATTAAAATTACTAATGAATTATTTATTAATTATCCTAATTAACCGGCCGCCTGTTGATTGGTTATTAATTATTAAACAGTGTCGCTGATGTTGGTAAATAATTTGCGCTTTTATTCGTGTTTTTATTGTTATTATAATCCGATTTTTTTGTGAAGTTCGTTTCCGTTTTCGGTAGATTTCGTTCGGAACAATTAGAGAGCAGCCGTGAGACCCCGAACCCGGAGTCCCGGGCCCGCCGTTTCATTTCTACCGGATTATTCCGGTTCGTGTCGCTCCGCGGGGTTTGACGCTCCCTCGTGTGAACTGATTTCATTCATGAGCTTTTTCTTTTCTTCTCCTCTAGTTTTCAACTCGGATAATCTTCCACTTTTATCTCCATTTAAATCTCTTTCTCCTTTATGTCAGAACCGGTTTCACGCTCAGGACGGAGCGTGAAACCGGTTCTGACGCTTCTCCTGTGGCGTTTTTGTTGTAAACATGTCGTTTAATTTCATTTATTACAACGTGTTTAGTATTTTAGCTCCTCTCTGTCTCCTGATGATGAACTGAATGAATATCAGCGCAGCGGCTCGGTTGTATTTCTATCCGCCTGCTGTGACCGGTAACGGGGCTTTAAGCTCCGTCTCTCCGCGCTAAAGGCTCCGCGTCCTGCTGCCGTAACATCCGGAACATCCAGTCCTGTTTAAACAGAACTCAGAGAGCGGGACCGCAGCTCACCAGACTCACCTGTTCCCGCCATTATAATAACCTTTATTTATGGAGAGCCTCTCTCCACCGCTACAAGCTGCTTCACAATAAAACACACAAAACAGAAATAAAATCACAGAAAACGAAGGAAGGAAGGAAGGAACGAAGGAAGGAAGGAAGGAAGGAAGGATGTGTCTGCTGTACAGCGGCAGGTAGTCAGCCTGACAACACCGGGATCACTGAGACCTGGTCCCGGTCTGTCTGATACCAGTCAGATATAATAATAATATTTAACGGTTAAAAAGGAAACCTTCATCTGATCTTCTTCTTCATTTCAGAGGTCCAGAAGTTGTCCAGTCTGGTTTTACCCAGCGAGGTGATCATCGCCCAGAGCTCAGTCCCAGGTGAGCACCACCTTCACAGCAGCTGCACCACCTTCACAGCAGCTGCACCACCTTCACAACAGCTGCACCACCTTCACAGCAGCTGCACCACCTTCACAATAGCTGCACCACCTTCACAACAGCTGCACCACCTTCACAGCAGCTGTACCACCTTCACAACAGCTGCACCACCTTCACAGCAGCTGTACCACCTTCACAATAGCTGCACCACCTTCACAGCAGCTGCACAACAACTGCACCACCTTCACAGCAGCTGCACCACCTTCACAATAGCTGCACCACCTTCACAGTAGCTGCACAACTGCACCACCTTCACAGCAGCTGTACCACCTTCACAGCAGCTGAACAACAACGCACCACCTCAACAACAACCCACCCCCAACCACTTCACAATAGCTGCACCACCTTCACAGCAGCTGCACCACCTTCACAGCAGCTGCACAACAACTGCACCACCTTCACACCACAGCTGCACCACCTTGTAGTAATAACTCTAATCTTTAATCTTCTTTTTACCTTCCTGCTCTTCACACTGTTGACGGCCCACTCATTTAAACACAATCCGATATATATATATATATATATATAAAAATATATATATATATATATATATATATATATATATATATATATATATATATATATATATATATATATATATATATATATATATATATATATATAAAATGTAGTATGAATGTTTTATTTTCAGTGATAACTGGCCAACAAAGACACTGATGTTAATGAGTGCAGCTCCTGTTTGTGTCTGTAGTTTTACACTGTAAATGTACATTTTATGAAGTACTGTGTAGTAACAGCAGTATCTCTATGTTGGGTATTTTCATTAAACATGGTTTTATGTAGTACTGTGTAGTATTTCCTGAGTAAAGCGGTGAGTGTGTGTTGGGTATTTTCTCTAAAGCATAGTTTTATGTAGTACTGTGTAGTATTTCCTGCAGTAACAGCGGTGAGTGTGTGTGGTTTTGCAGGCGAAGGGCTGGGTATTTTCTCTAAAACGTAGTTTTATGTAGTACTGTGTAGTATTTCCTGCAGTAACAGCGGTGAGTGTGTGTGTGGGGAGGGGTGGGTATTTTCTCTAAAGCGTAGTTTTATGTAGTACTGTGTAGTATTTCCTGCAGTAACAGCGGTGAGTGTGTGTGGTTTTGCAGGCGAAGGGCTGGGTATTTTCTCTAAAACGTAGTTTTATGTAGTACTGTGTAGTATTTCCTGCAGTAACAGCGGTAAGTGTGTGTGGTTTTGCAGGCGAAGGGCTGGGTATTTTCTCTAAAACGTAGTTTTATGTAGTACTGTGTAGTATTTCCTGCAGTAACAGCGGTGAGTGGTGTGTGTGGTTTTGCAGGCGAAGGGCTGGGTATTTTCTCTAAAGCGTAGTTTTATGTAGTACTGTGTAGTATTTCCTGCAGTAACAGCGGTGAGTGTGTGTGGTTTTGCAGGCGAAGGGCTGGGTATTTTCTCTAAAACGTAGTTTTATGTAGTACTGTGTAGTATTTCCTGCAGTAACAGCGGTGAGTGTGTGTGGTTTTGCAGGCGAAGGGCTGGGTATTTTCTCTAAAACGTAGTTTTATGTAGTACTGTGTAGTATTTCCTGCAGTAACAGCGGTGAGTGTGTGTGGTTTTGCAGGCGAAGGGCTGGGTATTTTCTCTAAAACGTGGATTAAAGCGGGAACCGAGATGGGACCGTTCACCGGACGCCTCATCTCACCTGAACACATCGACCTGTACAAGAACAACAACCTGATGTGGGAGGTAAACAAAGTTTTCTGACGCTCGGCGTTCAGTTTTACATTTAGCAACGTTTCCATTTATACGTACGGCCTTTTAAATTCACCAACACTGACACGTCCATCTTACTCAGGCCTGTTTTAGCACACGGTCTTATTCAAGAGCTACATAGCTAATAAAGAAACGAGCTAACTACCTGCAGCAGGCTAACTGATTGCTAGCCGTTAGCTTGTTCGCTAACAACCAAACAACTTGATGACTCACACCGTAACTAAATGACTGAATTCTAGCATGCTAGCTAGCACTGATCTCTAGCTAGCCTAATTAGGCTACTAGCCAACAACCTGTATCTGAATCACTGGCCTGGTGTCTGCTAGCCATGCTATCATGCTAACGGCTCAACCAACTAACTAACTTACTGACTTTGAATGAAGTTCAAACTTACAGTAACATACTGAGCCTATACTAGAGCCTCCCACTCTAACTAGTTAGCTAGTTAGCATTTTAACAAAAGAGTCTGTTGTTTATTAGGTTGTTCTTTAGCTAACTAACAAACAGAATACCTAACTAATAGATCAATATCCAGTCAGGTAAGGTACCTAATTAAATAACTGGTTATCTGAGTGATTAATTAGCTATAATTAGCTGCTGTAGGTAACTAATATTTAACTCACTGGTTTAGTGTCTGCTAGCCATGCTATCATGCTAACGGCTCAACCAGCTAACTTACCGACTGAACTAAGAAACTTGCTACAGCATGCTGAGCCTACTTCTAGAGCCCACCACCCTAACTAGCTTACTAGAGACTATGCCAGTGATTCAGATACAGGTTGTTGGCTACTAGCCTAATTAGGCTAACTAGAGATCAGTGAGTCAGCTAGTTTGTTAGCTAGCATTCTCGAATTCAGTCAGTTAGTTACGGTTGGTGTGAGTCATCAAGTTGTTTGGTTAGTTGCAAGCCAGCTAGCAGGCTAGCAGTCTGTTAGCCTGCTACAGGTAGTTAGCTTCTTACTTCATTAGCTAGTCAGAGAGTTGGTTTTGGAATAACGGTCCATCGGACCAAATGACCACATAAACAAACTAACAACCTAACGAACAGATTACTATCCAGTCAGGTAGCTAATGAGATAACTGGCTAGCTGACTGATTAATTCATTATAATTACCCTAGCTACTGTAGGTAACCATAGCTAACACACTAGCTACTTAGTGTCTGCTAGCTAGCTATCATGCTAATTAACGGATCAACTAACTAGTGGCTGTTTGACCAAAGTGGGTGAGTGACTAGTTAGCTACAAACTACAGAAATGAAGTAATTAACAAACCATTAACTGACCATGTAATTACTGACATTATTTTAACAAACTAGCTAGCATGTTAACCAAGTATGGCTTTTTCAGATATCTTTATTAGGTTGTTTTTTCTTTTTTAACAACCGCTCAGCACCTGGAGAATAATGGGTGACCCAGATCCTCCAACATGTAATGGCGTCCTCCTCGGTCCAGGCTGCACCCATCCAGGCTCTCATGTAGCAGTAGCCAGATGTTGGTTTCTGTCGTCCTGCTGCAGAACACACCGACAAATCTATAACGATATTATAACTGCAGTGTGATCCGTCTCAGGTGTTCAACGAGGACGGGACGGTCAGGTATTTCATCGATGCGAGTCAGGAGGACCAGCGGAGCTGGATGACCTACATTAAGTGTGCGAGGAACGAGCAGGAGCAGAACCTGGAGGTGGTTCAGATCGGCAGCAGCATCTTCTACAAGGCTGTGGAGGTCAGTGAACGCATCACCTCTGTCTGCTGAGTCAGCATGTGGGACATCGTCCAGCCCACTCTGACTGCAGCTTGTGAAATAGTCACGAATTTAATGTATTGATTGGTGTACAGAGACACAAATTTCATGAGCCAGGTCAGCTTGCAGCACTTCAGGTGTTTTACCCCAAACCGCCATCTTTTCTGGTTTGTCTTGTACTGAAGCTACATCTCTTCCTGTGTGATTTTAATCCAAACTGCGATGCTTTTCCCAAAGCTAAATAAGTAGTTTTTGTCCCTTAGCTTCCATAGTGAAGTTATACCAGAGCTGGTGTTATTTTAATCAAAATTGCAAATCTTTTCCTAAACCTAACGTAGCAGTTTTTGTCATGTAACTAATGTATTTAAGTTACACCACTTCAGGTGTTGTTTCAACTTAAACCGCGAACTTTTCTAAGAAAGAAATTCTCTCGTTTTTGTCACGTAACTGCGATCTTTTCCTAAACCTAACTAACTAGTTTTATGTTTTATTGGAGCGGACACTGACATGCATCATGGGCTGCTGGACATTTGTAGGAAAACACATGAAAAGTGTGTTGTTGAAAGTCATGCTGAGCGTCACAAAAAGGGAAATTTGTGTCTATGCACATGAATCACAGTGATATCCGAACTGCGATCCGAACTATCCTCTACGATCTGTGCTTCACCGCCACCAAACACAGCAGAAACATGTCTGATTTAATGTGGCACATCTGGTCCTCCAACCGGGTCACAGGCTGTTTAGATTCGGCAGGTATTTTACAGCCTAATCAGTGTCTTCACATGACGAAAATCCTGATCCGATTTCATATAATATAATATTAATATTTATTTACAGAGCACTGTAAAATGGGGGATTTAAATAACATTAAATAAAGCTGAGTTAATATTGCACTAATGTAAGAATTAAAGAGACAATTCAAGTAAAATCAAAAAATCAAGATGCAAAAGAAGAAGAGAAGAAAAGGATGCAGAGTTTTAACTGTTTCAGAGTGAGGGATGCGCGGGAAGGTGAGGAGGCGGGAGGAGGGCAGGTGTGTGTCGCCCTCTGCTGGCGGTGGGCGGTCTACAGGCGGGAAACTCTCCTGACCAGCCTCCGTGTCTCTCCTCAGACGATCCCTCCGGACCAGGAGCTGCTGGTCTGGTACGGAAACTCCCACAACACCTTCCTGGGAATACCTGGAATTCCTGGAGGAGACGAGGAACAGAGCAAGAAGACCAAGACCGGTGAGGATTATCGATCTGGGAATTCAGATCAGCCTCTTGTTTTTGACATGAGCATGAGATTTATTGACAAGGAGAATATAGACAGTGCAGTATAAAGATGTAACAGTTATCGGGATTAAGGTGCACCTTTAATATTCCTCCTCCCAGATGAGTTCCACACCTGTGAAGGCTCCTCTTCCTCCTCCTCCTCCTCTTCGTCCTCCTCCTCCTCTTCCTCCTCCTCCAGTCTGGGTCGCATGCGGTGCGTCATCTGTCACCGCGGTTTCAACTCCCGTAGCAACCTGCGCTCCCACATGCGCATCCACACGCTGGACAAGCCGTTCGTCTGCCGCTTCTGCAACCGCCGCTTCAGCCAGTCGTCCACGCTGAGGAACCACGTCCGGCTGCACACCGGCGAGCGCCCCTACAAGTGCCACGTCTGCCAGTCGGCGTACTCGCAGCTGGCCGGCCTGAGGGCGCACCAGAAGAGCGCCAGGCACCGGCCCACCGGAGACGCCGGCGCCGCAGCGGGAAGCGTGGTGGTGCACGCAGCTCACTCACCTCCTCCTCACCCACCGCAGCTCACCGCCATGCCTCACCCAGCATCACTGGTCCACCACATACCCACCATGGTGCTGTGAGGGGACAGACAGACAGACGGACGGACGGACGGACGGACAGACAGACAGACAGACAGAGAGACGGACAGAGAGACAGACAGACAGACAGACAGACGGACAGAGAGACAGACAGACAGACAGACAGACAGACAGACGGACAGAGAGACAGACAGACGGACGGACGGACAGACAGACAGACAGACGGACAGAGAGACAGACAGACAGACGGACAGAGAGACAGACAGACAGACAGACAGACGGACAGAGAGACAGACAGACGGACGGACGGACAGACGGACGGACAGACAGACGGACGGACGGACGGACGGACAGACAGACAGACAGAGAGACAGACAGACAGACGGACAGAGAGACAGACGGACAGACAGACAGACGGACGGACAGACAGACGGACGGACGGACGGACGGACGGACAGAGAGACAGACAGACAGACGGACAGAGAGACAGACAGACGGACAGACGGACGGACAGACAGACAGACAGACAGATGTCACACAGCTCATTCTCAGAATGGTAAACGCAGGACTTTCATCCAGGAGATCAGTGTTCATAAGATAAGATAAGATAAGATATTCCTTTATTAGTCTCGCAGTGGATCGTGTCTCGTATGAGACGAACTCGTATGAAGTCAACACTGATCTATTTGTCAGTAACTTTTAGTGACGTTACCATAGAAACAGTATTGAGCTTTCAGAGCAGAAAAATCCAGCCTGTACGGGATAACGTCCAGCTAGCAGGTCATTATTGTGAAATAACCCCCTTCAGGGAGAGGAGAGACCTGTCAGGGTCTGTACACTCTCCTGATCACTACACGGCTTACTGAACAAATCAATAATTTAATACAAAAAGACCAACATCAAAACTGTGTCCATAGCAACGGTCTGTTATAAAGAAATAACAGACCAATAACCAATCAGAATTGAGTATTCAGCAAAGCTGTGTAATAAATATATATTGATGTTTCAGCGTGCCAAGAATCACCGCGAAGACTCGCTGTTCAGTCTGCCACGAATCGGTGCAATGTGAGGCTGAAAGTAGGTTTTCTTGAGCATGGCAGCGCTTCTGCTGCGGCCGTCGGCTGATTGTGGATTCTGGCCAGCAGACGTTTCCACACTCTTTAAATCAATGAAGCATTTTCAGCCTCGGAGAGCTTCCCATCACTGGCTCCACACCCAGGGCTTCTGGGTAATTCACAGAGAGCTCCGGCATCTAAACGCCGACTCAGTCAGGTGGATCTAACGCGTGTACATTATATACGTGCCACACACACACACACACACACACAGGGCGTTATCCAAGCGTTTCAGTGTGTCTTCATCCCGACGAGGAGGCACAGTTGCATGATGGGACACAGCGTCCAGTATAAATCCCGTATATCTGTGAGATGATGATGTCGTGCTTTGGTTTGCATGCTCATGGTTCTGTTAAAGGTTTGTGATGTGTGTGTTGAACACTAGGAGGCGCTACAGTCAGAGGAACCCGACGAGCTTCTGCTACATCTGTTGGTCAGCTTTCACAAATGTCCGCTGTGTCTAGAAGGAAGCCCCCAAACCGCAAAACCTGATCTGAGATCCGCAACAACTGTTGTGAGACTCCCTGCCCGACAACCTATCCTGACCTTAACCATTCAAGGTCAATGTCTGACCATTCAAGGTCAATACCTGACCTTAACCATTCAAGGTCAATGTCTGACCATTCAAGGTCAATACCTGACCTTAACCATTCAAGGTCAATGTCTGACCATTCAAGGTCAATACCTGACCTTAACCATTCAAGGTCAATGTCTGACCATTCAAGGTCAATGTCTGACCATTCAAGGTCAATGTCTGACAATTCAAGGTCAATACCTGACCTTAATAATCTCACAAGCGTTTCCCCGGTTTGCTGGCTCCCTTCTAGCCACTACCAGAAACATCCATCATAGTTATTAAGTTAAAGACAAAGCTGTGTGAACAAATAAATTAGTAGTTTACTGAGAGTATACTTTACAGTGTACTTTCATAAACTAAAAATCTGGGCTACAAGTATATAACTAGTAAATTAAGAGTACAGTTTTGGTGTAAACTAGTTATGTACTCAAAGTTGACTATTCTTTCACTTGATGTACTATATATACTTAGTACATAAAGTATACTTGGGAACTTTATTTAGTTTTACTTCATAAAATAAACTTGAAGTATACTACTTTTACATGAGGCCAACATATTTCAGACAGACATAAGGAACTGCTGTGACACTTTCAGGTGTGACCAGGGCCTAGCGTTAGCGCTTACGTTAGCGCCGACATTAGTGCTAATGTTAGCATTAATGTTAGCGTTAATGTTAGCGTTACTATGTTGAGCTGTAGTTGCTCCTAAGCTACCACTTTAGCATTCAGCTTGTGGAGTAATAACTGTAAGCACTGTGGTGGAAGACTTTGCTCGACGTTAGCTGCATGCTAACAGGTTAGCTGCATGCTAACAGGTTAGCTGCATGCTAACAGGTTAGCAGCATGCTAACAGGTTAGCAGGAGTGAACGGTTCAGCATCTTCTTACTGACCAACCAGTTAATCTACTAAAAACTCACCAGATTCCTTTAAAGAAGCTCACCAGTTATCAAAATGGGCAGTAGCCTGAGATTTAACATATATTATTATTATTATTATTATTATTATTTTTATTGGTTCGTGTCTGTTGGGTTGAGACCCAAATTGGGTCTCTGGCAGGTTCAGTTGACACCTGATAGAAAATATTAGAATCTAAGTTTCTAATCTGTGTAAATGTTTCTATATGATTTGTTTCCCTGATTATTTCTGTATAAGCTGAATACTGTTTGTTGTTAAATAATCACAGTAATGAGCGTAGAAACTTCCCTTTAGCTGGCAGCAGTCGGTCGGCCATTTTCTCTTCATGTGATGTAAACTGTCAAAGAAAAGAATTTAAACATGAGATGTGCTTTATGTACGCCCAGAATATAATTCAACTGTCACTTTATCTCTCTATATGTATGCATAGTCGTATATGACATGTACTTTATCTCTCTATATGTATGTATAGTCGTATATGACATGTACTTTATCTCTCTATATGTATGTATAGTCGTATATGACATGTACTTTATCTCTCTATATGTATGTATAGTCGTATATGACATGTACTTTATCTTTCTATATGTATGTATACAGTCGTATATGACACATGTATTGGTATATGAACTATGTTGACTTCTATAAAGGACATTGTATTTGAGCCTATATACTCCTAATAAAGTATTCACTTCTGCTCTGCTCAGTCTGTCTACTGTACATGTACATATATATGTATATGTATATATACATATATATATACACATATGTGTATATATATATGTATATATATATACACAACACTGCATTTCGTTGTCTCTGTACTTGTACTCTGCACAATGACAATAAAGTTGAATCTCAATCTCAATGTATATATATATATATGTATATATATACATATATATGTATATATATACATATATATGTATACATATATATGTATACATATATATATATATGTATACATATATATGTATATATATACATATATATGTATATATATACATATATATGTATATATATACATATATATGTATATATATACATATATGTATACATATATACATATATATATATATATATATATATATATACATATATATATATATATATATATATATATATATATATATACAACTCACAATAAGTTAGGGATATTGTGAGGTCCTCAGTGGATTTCATATCTAAGGTTTTGGTTTCACTTCAGTGATTTTTGGATAGGGAGGAAATGGACACACCTCCTCTTGTGTTTCCCACGTAATGGTCTCACTGTGTACCGTGCGCCTTACATTTTGGGGCAGACACCAAAACATACAAAAAGAAGAGCTGGTAATGTCAGTAAGTCATTCCCAGTTCAAGCAGCCATGAACACATCACTTCAGGGACGAGCACCTGGCCACAGCGGGCCTTCGGGTCGGTAGCAGGCAGTCAGACGCTGCTCGTGGACTTGGTGGATCTCAAAGTGTCATCAGCAGACCTGCAGCAAGACACAGAACTACTGGCAGTGTTGGCGACAGACCCAGGAGTGGAGCCCCACGAGCGATGGACCGCCATGAAGACCAGTACCTGAGGACGAGTGATGGACCGCCATGAAGACCAGTACCTGAGGACGAGTGATGGACCGCCATGAAGACCAGTACCTGAGGACGAGTGATGGACCGCCATGAAGACCAGTACCTGAGGACGAGTGATGGACCGCCATGGAGACCAGTACCTGAGGACGAGTGATGGACCGCCATGAAGACCAGTACCTGAGGACGAGTGATGGACCGCCATGAAGACCAGTACCTGAGGACCTACGCACTCAGACACCGTTATGCAACTGCCACACAGCTGCAGGCCTGTTCACGAGAAGTGAGGAGTACTAGGGTTTCCAGACAAACCAACTGCACCACTTTGGCTTGAATGCCAGACGACCGTTGGAGGTGACTCCACTGACACCAAGACACCGCCGTGATTGTTTGCAGTGGGCACAACACCATGTGACCTGGACAATGCAGCAGTGGTCTACCGTCCTGTTCACTGATGGGTGTCGGGTCTCCTTGCACAGAAATGATGGTCGTCAGCGTTGCTGGAGAAGGCAAGGTGAGCGATACGCCGAGGTCAACATGGTCCCCGGGGTTCGCTTTGGTGGAGGAGGTACAACAGTCTGGGCAGGCATCACCAGTCAGCGCAAAACAGATTAGGTGATTGTAGATGGCTCAGTCACTGCACGTTCTTACCTCAGAGACATCATAGAACCCACCGTCATCCCCCAGTTCCACCAGCACACCCCCAACGTTCTCTTCATGGATGACAATGGTCCACCACATCGTACCAGAATGGTCACAGCTCGACTTCAGGAAGTCACAGTGCCTCAGATGGTGCAGCCAACAATGGCCCCTGACCTGAACCCCATAGAGCACGTCTGGGACCAGCTGAGGCAGCGGCTGGAGGCTGGTACCCCGCCTCCACCTGACCTGAACCCCATAGAGCACGTCTGGGACCAGCTGAGGCAGCGGCTGGAGGCTGGTACCCCGCCTCCACCTGACCTGAACCCCATAGAGCACGTCTGGGACCAGCTGAGGCAGCGGCTGGAGGTTGGTACCCCGCCTCCACCTGACCTGAACCCCATAGAGCACGTCTGGGACCAGCTGAGGCAGCGGCTGGAGGCTGGTACCCCGCCTCCACCTGACCTGAACCCCATAGAGCACGTCTGGGACCAGCTGAGGCAGCGGCTGGAGGCTGGTACCCCGCCTCCACCTGACCTGAACCCCATAGAGCACGTCTGGGACCAGCTGAGGCAGCGGCTGGAGGCTGGTACCCCGCCTCCACCTGACCTGAACCCCATAGAGCACGTCTGGGACCAGCTGAGGCAGCGGCTGGAGGCTGGCACCCCGCCTCCACCTGACCTGAACCCCATAGAGCACATCTGGGACCAGCTGAGGCAGCGGCTGGAGGCTGGTACCCCGCCCCCACCCGACCCGAACCCCATAGAGCACGTCCGGGACCAGCTGAGGCAGCAGCTGGAGGCTGGCACCCCGCCTCCACCTGACCCGAACCCCATAGAGTACGTCTGGGACCAGCTGAGGCAGCGGCTGGAGGCTGGTACCCCGCCTCCGCCTGACCTGAACCCCATAGAGCACGTCTGGGACCAGCTGAGGCAGCGGCTGGAGGCTGGTACCCCGCCTCCGCCTGACCTGAACCCCATAGAGCACGTCTGGGACCAGCTGAGGCAGCGGCTGGAGGCTGGTACCCCGCCTCCACCTGACCTGGCAGAACTGAACTGTGCAGCACTCAGAACACCATCATGAGGTCAGTGAGCAGCATGAGACGTCGCTGTCAACCTGTCATCGTGGCAAGTGGTGGAAACAGCTGCGACTGACTGTCATGTTTGGTTATTTGGGGCTGTCTTTGTTGTTGTCTAAATTGTTGGGGTAATAAATACTGAACCAATGAACATGGTGTTTCTTCTCATTTATTAATAGCATTATCAAAGGGAACAATTACTTATTTCATTAAAATAATAATTACTCTCGGTGATATGTTCCCCCCTCTAGGTGATATGTTCCCCCCTCTAGGTGGTATGTTCCCCCCTCTCGGTGGTATGTTCCCCCTCTAGGTGGTATGTTCCCCCCTCTCGGTGGTATGTTCCCCCCTCTCGGTGGTATGTTCCCCCTCTAGGTGGTATGTTCCCCCTCTAGGTGGTATGTTCCCCCTCTCGGTGGTATGTTCCCCCTCTAGGTGATATGTTCCCCCTCTAGGTGGTATGTTCCCCCTCTAGGTGGTATGTTCCCCCTCTAGGTGGTATGTTCCCCCTCTCGGTGGTATGTTCCCCCTCTCGGTGGTATGTTCCTGTAGTTAATGAACCACTTTTTAGTTTTAGCTAATTAATCTACAAAGGAGCGTAACTGCACTTTTGTTGGACTGCAGCGTTCCTCCATTGACCTGTAAGTACATTAATGTACATTTTACTATGTTTATGAACAGTAACTTCATAGTTGTTAAGTGCTGCTCATGCTAATAATTAGCCTGCAGTGCTAGCTAGCAGTGTTGTGTTGCTTTCATTACTCCTGGTGGTGCTGCTGTGTTCACGGTGAGTCTGCAGGTTAGTGTGGTTCCTAC
>CAMQGK010000010.1:1267500-1382500 GCA_947000775.1 Pterois miles
TCACTGTGCTAACCTAGCTTAGCTTACTGTGCTAACCAACATTAGCTTACTGTGTTAACCTATGCTGCCTCACTGTGCTAACCTACATTAGCTTACTATGCTAACCTGTGTTAGATTACTGTGCTAACCTACATTAGCTTGCCATGCTAACCTGTATTAGCTTACCGTGCTAACCTACATTAGCTTACTATGCTAACCTGTGTTAGATTACTGTGCTAACCTAAATCACCGCTATGTGCTAACAGCTGAGTTTACATTAAAAAAACACAAAAATATGCCGTCTGGACCAAAGTGAACATACTATATATACTGCTCTCTGATTGGATCAAAGAACGATCCAAAGCCGTTCTGTTTCCTGTTTGATCACATGACTGAAGTGGAGGTGTGTCCTCCTCCATCAGGTATCTGATTACAGCTCCTCTCTCGCTGCGTCTGGACGCTGTGGAGACGGTGTTGCTGCAGTTGTTTGGTTTCACGGACGAGGTGACGGTCTACGTGTTCTTGAAGACCTCCATGGCTCCGGGTCATGTGGTTCTGGCTCAGGAAGTCGTGACCCTCAACGCCCTGAACCACCACCAGGCCGCCGCCAAAGTCCAGGTCAGACATGCTGGACAGAGCTGTAAGTTATCAGATTTTAGGATGAGGTTTGATCATGAGGTCACTTCCTGTTCTGTTTCCCTCTCCAGCTGCACCCAGGTCAGCTGGATAAGAGCGTGAGTCATGTGATTCTGCACGTCCAATCAGCAGAGATCAACCAGCACCTGTCTGTCGCCGTCAGCCGCACCAACGGCTTCCTGTTCATCCAGACCGACAAACCTTTGTACACCCCCCATCAGAGCGGTGAGAGGTTAAAACTACACGGATCATAACAGATCCGTGTTGTGTCCCACAATGCATTGCACACCTGTCGCTGTTTGTGTGTCTGTGGCGGAAAGTACTTTTACTTTACTTACAAATTAATTTATTCAAAGTCATTTTTAAGCAAAAATGACAAAAACTGACTGTTTCCAGCGTCGTAGTTATAAAATGAGCTGCTTTTCTACGGTCCTCTATAAATGTCTGTAATCGGTGTGTCCAGTCAAGGTGAGGGCGTTCTCCCTGAACCAGGAGCTGAGGCCGGCCAATCGCAGCGTCTTCCTGACCTTCAAGGTGAGTCTAATGACCTGCAGGACCAGCAGTGTTGATTTCACTCCTGTTAAAGTGGTCTCAGGATCAGAGCCGTGATCTTGTCCCCCCTCAGGACCCGGATCACACCACAGTGGACATTGTGGAGATGATCGATGTCAACAATGGAATCCCGTCGATGCAAAACCCGTTCAAGATCCCCATCA
The DNA here is from genome assembly GCA_947000775.1 of Pterois miles. Lineage (NCBI taxonomy): Eukaryota > Metazoa > Chordata > Actinopteri > Perciformes > Scorpaenidae > Pterois > Pterois miles. The sequence goes on from CAMQGK010000010.1 coordinate 1,268,832, forward strand.
AACCGAAGTAAGACCTTTAAAAACCCGGCGTATGACAACCAAGATGTATTATCTATGCACATTCTGATTCCAGGCTGTTTATAATGTAACTGATGTGATTCCAGGCTGTTTATAATGTTACTGATGTGATTCCAGGCTGTTTATAATGTAACTGATGTGATTCCAGGCTGTTTATAATGTAACTGATGTGATTCCAGGCTGTTTATAATGTTACTGAGGTGATTCCAGGCTGTGTGTGACATTATTAAGGTGATTCCAGGCTGTTTATAATGTTACTGATGTGATTCCAGGCTGTTTATAATGTAACTGATGTGATTCCAGGCTGTTTATAATGTAACTGATGTGATTCCAGGCTGTTTATAATGTTACTGATGTGATTCCAGGCTGTTTATAATGTTACTGAGGTGATTCCAGGCTGTTTGTGACATTATTAAGGTGATTCCAGGCTGTTAATAATGTTACTGAGGTGATTCAAGGCTGTTTATAATGTTACTGAGGTGATTCCAGGCTGTTTGTGACATTATTAAGGTGATTCCAGGCTGTTAATAATGTTACTGAGGTGATTCCAGGTTGTTTGTAACGTTATTAATGTGATTCCAGGTTGTTTGTAACGTTATTAATGTGATTCCAGGTTGTTTGTAACGTTATTAAGGTGATTCCAGGCTGTTTGTGACATTATTAAGGTGATTCCAGGCTGTTTGTAACATTATCAGTGTGATTCCAGGTTGGGGATTTGGTCCATTGAAGCCTCTTACTCTGATGATTTCACCACAACAGCCAGAGCAGACTTTGAGGTTAAAGAATATGGTAACAATACATGAAAAGGACTTTGTCAGATATCATATCAACCAGATTTCAGTGTAAAATGTAAATTATGATCTGCTCCGTCTCAGTTCTTCCCAGTTTCTCCATCCTGGTAGAACCAGAAGCCAACTACGTCAGCTACGGCAGCTTCAGCCGATTCGGCTTCAAGGTTTCGGCCAGGTGAAGAAATACGCCGACGTCACATTTCGGTATCGGAACACTAAGTCAGTGAGTGGACGAGAACAACTGTGTTTCTGGTATGTTCTGACCTCCAGGTATCTCCACGGCGCTCCGGTGGCTGACGGCGAAGTCTTCCTGCGTTACGGCTACGTCAGCGGGAATAATCCTCCCGTTATCATCCCCAGCTCCGTCACCAGAGAGAGAGTAAGACACATGAGATATATATATATATATATATATATATATATATATATATATATATATATATATATATATATATATATATATATATATATATATATATATATATATACATATATATGGTTTTACCTGTCAGTGTCTGTGTCCTTCAGTTGTCTTCCACAGGTGACGTGGACGTGACTGTGAACATGGACAAGGTTCTGTCCAAACACAATGGACCAAAAGACCTCAACAGTCTGGTGGGGAAGTACCTGTACATCGTTGTCCTGCTGCAGGAGGGCACAGGTACACACCCTTTAACCAAGTCCGAGTCCTGGGATACAGGGTGTTTAATCTGACACTTAAAGTCTTAAACCTGGTTTTTAAACTCACCTGTCTATCAGGTGGGATCACTCAGGAGGCGGAGTTTGCTGCTGTGAAGTTCGTTAAATCCCCTTATAGTCTGAGCCTGGTGTCCACACCCCCCTTCATCAAACCTGGACTTCCTTATAACATCCAGGTGTGTCCAGCTGTTCACCTGTAGCTGCTGTTGAGGTAAGAATGATCTTTACTACAGTGATGTCATGATGTCTCTACAGGTGCTGGTTAAGGATCACCTGGACAAACCGGTGAACCGGGTTCAGGTGCGTTTGGTGGAGCGACAGCTGTTCAGACAGGGTAAGCAGAGCGAGGTCATTCCCTGTCCTGACAGCAGCATCAGCCAATCAGACGGCCTCGCTGTCTTCATCTGTAACACGCCCAGTGAGGCAGTCCGGGCTGTTCTGAAGGTGAGGAGGAGGCGGAGGTGGGGGAGGAGGAGGAGGAGGAGGAGGTGGGGGAGGAGGATGAGGAGGAGGTGGGGGAGGAGGAGGAGGTGGAGGAGGAGGTTGGGGATGAGGAGGAAGTGGAGGAGAGAAGGAGGAGGAGATAGAAAGAGGAGGACAAGGAGGAGGAGAGGAGGAGGTGGGGAGGAAAGGAAGAGGTGGAGGAGGTGGTGGAGGAGGACAGTGGGGAAGAGGAGAGGAGGGGAAAGAGGAGGAGGAGGTGGGGGAGCCGGAGGAGGAGGTGGAGAGGAGGGGGAGGAGGGGGAGGAGGAGGAGTCAGTTTTATTTACATAGCCCAGAATCCCAGTTTATCCTCAGAGGTGTTTAGTCTGTCCTTTAGAGATCAGAGGAGGCAATCCATATGACACAAATTCATATATAGAGTACATACATAGAGTCAGAGCAACACAACCTCTCTCCACCAGATAGAGTCAGAGCAACACAACCTCTCTCCACCAGATAGAGTCAGAGCAACACAACCTCTCTCCACCAGATAGAGTCAGAGCAACACAACCTCTCTACACCAGATAGAGTCAGAGCAACACAACCTCTCTCCACCAGATAGAGTCAGAGCAACACAACCTCTCTACACCAGATAGAGTCAGAGCAACACAACCTCTCTCCACCAGATAGAGTCAGAGCAACACAACCTCTCTCCACCAGATAGAGTCAGAGCAACACAACCTCTCTCTACCAGATAGAGTCAGAGCAACACAACCTCTCTCCACCAGATAGAGTCAGAGCAACACAACCTCTCTCCACCAGATAGAGTCAGAGCAACACAACCTCTCTCCACCAGATAGAGTCAGAGCAACACAACCTCTCTCCACCAGATAGAGTCAGAGCAACACAACCTCTCTCCACCAGATAGAGTCAGAGCAACACAACCTCTCTCCACCAGATAGAGTCAGAGCAACACAACCTCTCTACACCCGATAGAGTCAGAGCAACACAACCTCTCTACACCAGACAGAGTCAGAGCAACACAACCTCTCTCCACCAGATAGAGTCAGAGCAACACAACCTCTCTACACCAGACAGAGTCAGAGCAACACAACCTCTCTCCACCAGATAGAGTCAGAGCAACACAACCTCTCTACACCAGATAGAGTCAGAGCAACACAACCTCTCTCCACCAGATAGAGTCAGAGCAACACAACCTCTCTACACCAGATAGAGTCAGAGCAACACAACCTCCTCTCTACACCAGATAGAGTCAGAGCAACACAACCTCTCTACACCAGATAGAGTCAGAGCAACACAACCTCCTCTCTACACCAGATAGAGTCAGAGCAACACAACCTCCTCTCTACACCAGATAGAGTCAGAGCAACACAACCTCTCTACACCAGATAGAGTCAGAGCAACACAACCTCCTCTCTACACCAGATAGAGTCAGAGCAACACAACCTCTCTCCACACCAGATAGAGTCAGAGCAACACAACCTCTCTCCACCAGATAGAGTCAGAGCAACACAACCTCTCTACACCCGATAGAGTCAGAGCAACACAACCTCTCTACACCAGAGTCAGAGCAACACAACCTCTCTACACCAGATAGAGTCAGAGCAACACAACCTCTCTACACCAGAGTCAGAGCAACACAACCTCTCTACACCAGATAGAGTCAGAGCAACACAACCTCTCTACACCAGAGTCAGAGCAACACAACCTCTCTACACCAGATAGAGTCAGAGCAACACAACCTCTCTACACCAGATAGAGTCAGGGCAACACAACCTCCTCTCTACACCAGATAGAGTCAGAGCAACACAACCTCTCTCCACCAGACAGAGTCAGAGCAACACAACCTCTCTACACCAGATAGAGTCAGAGCAACACAACCTCTCTACACCAGATAGAGTCAGAGCAACACAACCTCTCTACACTAGATAGAGTCAGAGCAACACAACCTCTCTCCACCAGATAGAGTCAGAGCAACACAAGCTCTCTCCACCAGATAGTCAGAGCAACACAACCTCCTCTCTACACCAGATAGAGTCAGAGCAACACAACCTCTCTCCACCAGATAGTCAGAGCAACACAACCTCTCTCCACCAGATAGAGTCAGAGCAACATAACCTCTCTCCATCAGATAGAGTCAGAGCAACACAACCTCTCTACACCAGACAGAGTCAGAGCAACACAACCTCTCTCCACCAGATAGAGTCAGAGCAACACAACCTCTCTACACCAGATAGAGTCAGAGCAACACAACCTCCTCTCTACACCAGATAGAGTCAGAGCAACACAACCTCTCTACACCAGATAGAGTCAGAGCAACACAACCTCCTCTCTACACCAGATAGAGTCAGAGCAACACAACCTCTCTCCACACCAGATAGAGTCAGAGCAACACAACCTCTCTCCACCAGATAGAGTCAGAGCAACACAACCTCTCTACACCCGATAGAGTCAGAGCAACACAACCTCTCTCCACCAGATAGAGTCAGAGCAACACAACCTCTCTACACCAGATAGAGTCAGAGCAACACAACCTCTCTCCACCAGATAGAGTCAGAGCAACACAACCTCTCTACACCAGATAGAGTCAGAGCAACACAACCTCCTCTCTACACCAGATAGAGTCAGAGCAACACAACCTCTCTACACCAGATAGAGTCAGAGCAACACAACCTCCTCTCTACACCAGATAGAGTCAGAGCAACACAACCTCCTCTCTACACCAGATAGAGTCAGAGCAACACAACCTCTCTACACCAGATAGAGTCAGAGCAACACAACCTCCTCTCTACACCAGATAGAGTCAGAGCAACACAACCTCTCTCCACACCAGATAGAGTCAGAGCAACACAACCTCTCTACACCAGATAGAGTCAGAGCAACACAACCTCCTCTCTACACCAGATAGAGTCAGAGCAACACAACCTCTCTACACCAGATAGAGTCAGAGCAACACAACCTCCTCTCTACACCAGATAGAGTCAGAGCAACACAACCTCCTCTCTACACCAGATAGAGTCAGAGCAACACAACCTCTCTACACCAGATAGAGTCAGAGCAACACAACCTCCTCTCTACACCAGATAGAGTCAGAGCAACACAACCTCTCTCCACACCAGATAGAGTCAGAGCAACACAACCTCTCTCCACCAGATAGAGTCAGAGCAACACAACCTCTCTACACCCGATAGAGTCAGAGCAACACAACCTCTCTACACCAGAGTCAGAGCAACACAACCTCTCTACACCAGATAGAGTCAGAGCAACACAACCTCTCTACACCAGAGTCAGAGCAACACAACCTCTCTACACCAGATAGAGTCAGAGCAACACAACCTCTCTACACCAGAGTCAGAGCAACACAACCTCTCTACACCAGATAGAGTCAGAGCAACACAACCTCTCTACACCAGATAGAGTCAGGGCAACACAACCTCCTCTCTACACCAGATAGAGTCAGAGCAACACAACCTCTCTCCACCAGACAGAGTCAGAGCAACACAACCTCTCTACACCAGATAGAGTCAGAGCAACACAACCTCTCTACACCAGATAGAGTCAGAGCAACACAACCTCTCTACACTAGATAGAGTCAGAGCAACACAACCTCTCTCCACCAGATAGAGTCAGAGCAACACAAGCTCTCTCCACCAGATAGTCAGAGCAACACAACCTCCTCTCTACACCAGATAGAGTCAGAGCAACACAACCTCTCTCCACCAGATAGTCAGAGCAACACAACCTCTCTCCACCAGATAGAGTCAGAGCAACATAACCTCTCTCCATCAGATAGAGTCAGAGCAACACAACCTCTCTACACCAGACAGAGTCAGAGCAACACAACCTCTCTCCACCAGATAGAGTCAGAGCAACACAACCTCTCTACACCAGATAGAGTCAGAGCAACACAACCTCCTCTCTACACCAGATAGAGTCAGAGCAACACAACCTCTCTACACCAGATAGAGTCAGAGCAACACAACCTCCTCTCTACACCAGATAGAGTCAGAGCAACACAACCTCTCTCCACACCAGATAGAGTCAGAGCAACACAACCTCTCTCCACCAGATAGAGTCAGAGCAACACAACCTCTCTACACCCGATAGAGTCAGAGCAACACAACCTCTCTACACCAGAGTCAGAGCAACACAACCTCTCTACACCCGATAGAGTCAGAGCAACACAACCTCTCTACACCAGAGTCAGAGCAACACAACCTCTCTACACCAGATAGAGTCAGAGCAACACAACCTCTCTACACCAGAGTCAGAGCAACACAACCTCTCTACACCAGATAGAGTCAGAGCAACACAACCTCTCTACACCAGATAGAGTCAGAGCAACACAACCTCTCTCCACCAGATAGAGTCAGAGCAACACAACCTCTCTATACCAGATAGAGTCAGAGCAACACAACCTCTCTCCACCAGATAGAGTCAGAGCAACACAACCTCTCTCCACCAGATAGAGTCAGAGCAACACAACCTCTCTACACCCGATAGAGTCAGAGCAACACAACCTCTCTACACCAGATAGAGTCAGAGCAACACAACCTCTCTCCACCAGATAGAGTCAGAGCAACACAACCTCTCTACACCAGATAGAGTCAGAGCAACACAACCTCTCTACACCAGATAGAGTCAGAGCAACACAACCTCTCTCCACCAGATAGAGTCAGAGCAACACAACCAACACAACTGGTTGTTGTTGCTTACTTGTTGATGTGTATGGGTTGTTAACTGGTTGTTGTTGTTGTTTACTTGTTGATGTGTATGTGTTGTTAACAGGTTGTTGTTGTTTACTTGTTGATGTGTACATGTTAACTGGTTGTTGTTGTTTACTTGTTGATGTGTATGGGTTGTTAACAGGTTGTTGTTGTTGTTTACTTGTTGATGTGTATGGGTTGTTAACAGGTTGTTGTTGTTTACTTGTTGATGTGTATGGGTTGTTAACAGGTTGTTGTTGTTTACTTGTTGATGTGTATGGGTTGTTAACAGGTTGTTGTTGTTGTTTACTTGTTGATGTGTATGGGTTGTTAACAGGTTGTTGTTGTTTACTTGTTGATGTGTATGGGTTGTTAACAGGTTGTTGTTGTTTACTTGTTGATGTGTATGGGTTGTTAACAGGTTGTTGTTGTTTACTTGTTGATGTGTATGTGTTGTTAACAGGTTGTTGTTGTTTACTTGTTGATGTGTACATGTTAACTGGTTGTTGTTGTTTACTTGTTGATGTGTACATGTTAACTGATAGTTGTTGTTTACTTGTTGATGTGTATGGGTTGTTAACAGGTTGTTGTTGTTTACTTGTTGATGTGTACATGTTAACTGGTAGTTGTTGTTTACTTGTTGATGTGTATGGGTTGTTAACAGGTTGTTGTTGTTTACTTGTTGATGTGTACATGTTAACTGGTAGTTGTTGTTTACTTGTTGATGTGTATGGGTTGTTAACAGGTTGTTGTTGTTTACTTGTTGATGTGTATGGGTTGTTAACAGGTTGTTGTTGTTTACTTGTTGATGTGTATGGGTTGTTAACAGGTTGTTGTTGTTTACTTGTTGATGTGTACATGTTAACTGGTTGTTGTTGTTTACTTGTTGATGTGTACATGTTAACTGGTAGTTGTTGTTTACTTGTTGATGTGTATGGGTTGTTAACAGGTTGTTGTTGTTTACTTGTTGATGTGTACATGTTAACTGGTAGTTGTTGTTTACTTGTTGATGTGTACATGTTAACTGGTAGTTGTTGTTTACTTGTTGATGTGTATGGGTTGTTAACAGGTTGTTGTTGTTTACTTGTTGATGTGTATGGGTTGTTAACAGGTTGTTGTTGTTTACTTGTTGATGTGTACATGTTAACTGGTGTTGTTGTTTACTTGTTGATGTGTACATGTTAACTGGTAGTTGTTGTTTACTTGTTGATGTGTATGGGTTGTTAACAGGTTGTTGTTGTTTACTTGTTGATGTGTATGGGTTGTTAACAGGTTGTTGTTGTTTACTTGTTGATGTGTATGGGTTGTTAACTGGTTGTTGTTTATTTGTCTTCTCCCTGTTGTTGATCAGTTTGAGACGGCGGACGCCACCCTCCCAGCAGCCAGTCAGGCCAGTCTGAGCCTGGAGGCGTCGGCCTATCATTCTCCAAACCAGCGCTACCTGTACATCGACCCCCCGCTGCCGGGCCGTGGCCTGGAGGTGGGACGCTTCTCTAACGTCAAGGTGTACTCGGCCACGCCCTCCTACGTTCCCGTCAGAGCCCTCAGTTACCTGGTGAGGAAGTGCAGCCGACCATGCAGGTCGTCGGTGTTTGTCCCGTTTCCATAGTTACTGATGTCATTGCCACGTCCCCTCAGGTGCTCTCTAAAGGGAAGGTGGTGCATTTTGGCAGTCAGAAGTTTGTCTCCAGCGGCGATCACAAACAGACCGTGAGCTTCGAGGTGACGCCGTCCATGGTCCCGTCCATCCGGCTGCTGGTCTACTACATCCTGTACGGAGAGGGCACGTCGGAGCTGGTGGCCGACTCCGTCTGGCTGGACGTCACCGACAAGTGTGTCAACGGACTGCAGGTACAAGTAGTGTAAAACCTCATACTATACTAGCAGTATGTACTGATTTGGTCAGCATGTAGTGGTATGTAGTATAACAGGTAGTGAACAAAAGAAAAATCTGCAGTTTGCCAAAAATACTTGGATGTTGTTCAGATTCAGAGAAAATCTCCAGTCTCCATCAGACCAGTCCACCTCTCTACCGTATCCCACAATGCATCAGACCAGTCCACCTCTCTACCGTATCCCACAATGCATCAGACCAGTCCACCTCTCTACGGTATCCCACAATGCATCAGACCAGTCTACCTCTCCTACCGTATCCCACAATGCATCAGACCAGTCCACCTCTCTACCGTATCCCACAATGCATCAGACCAGTCCACCTCTCTACGGTATCCCACAATGCATCAGACCAGTCTACCTCTCCTACCGTATCCCACAATGCATCAGACCAGTCCACCTCTCTACCGTATCCCACAATGCATCAGACCAGTCTACCTCTCCTACCGTATCCCACAATGCATCAGACCAGTCCACCTCTCCTACCGTATCCCACAATGCATCAGACCAGTCTACCTCTCCTACCGTATCCCACAATGCATCAGACCAGTCCACCTCTCTACCGTATCCCACAATGCATCAGACCAGTCCACCTCTCTACCGTATCCCACAATGCATCAGACCAGTCTACCTCTCCTACCGTATCCCACAATGCATCAGACCAGTCTACCTCTCCTACCATATCCCACAATGCATCAGACCAGTCCACCTCTCTAACGTATCCCACAATGCATCAGACCAGTCCACCTCTCCTACCGTATCCCACGATGCATCAGACCAGTCCCCCTCTCTACCGTATCCCACAATGCATCAGACCAGTCCACCTCTCTACCGTATCCCACAATGCATCAGACCAGTCTACCTCTCCTACCGTATCCCACAATGCATCAGACCAGTCTACCTCTCCTACCGTATCCCACAATGCATCAGACCAGTCTACCTCTCCTACCATATCCCACAATGCATCAGACCAGTCCACCTCTCTACCGTATCCCACAATGCATCAGACCAGTCCACCTCTCCTACCGTATCCCACAATGCATCAGACCAGTCCACCTCTCTACCGTATCCCACAATGCATCAGACCAGTCCACCTCTCTACCGTATCCCACAATGCATCAGACCAGTCCACCTCTCTACCGTATCCCACAATGCATCAGACCAGTCTATCTCTCCTACCGTATCCCACAATGCATCAGACCAGTCTATCTCTCCTACCGTATCCCACAATGCATCAGACCAGTCCACCTCTCTACCGTATCCCACAATGCATCAGACCAGTCCACCTCTCCTACCGTATCCCACAATGCATCAGACCAGTCTACCTCTCCTACCGTATCCCACAATGCATCAGACCAGTCCACCTCTCCTACCGTATCCCACAATGCATCAGACCAGTCCACCTCTCCTACCGTATCCCACAATGCATCAGACCAGTCCACCTCTCCTTCCACTGGAACGTTACAGGCTATAGTTACAACAGCAGCAGCTAAAAAAAAGTTTGATTTTTTTATATTTTTTGTTGCACCACTAAATTCACTTCTGAAGATGTTTGAGGAGAGAAATAAACTGTAGATTTTGAATATTGACAGTTTTATGTTATTAGATGGCAAATCGAATATTTGCTGCAATGTTTTCAGAGTTTAGAAGCTCCACAAACTGCAGTGACAGCTAGGCGGATCGTCACTGTTCGGAGGTGAAAAGCTCCTCCGGGGCCCATGGGTGTAGCCTGCTAGAGAGCCGGCCGGGTTGTGCAGCATGCTGTATCTCTGTCTCTACACATTTTCATCTGCAGCTCGGTGTGACACGCTAACACGCTAACCTGAAAGCAGTGTAGTTTGTTTTAAATGAAGGTTCTAGTCATGTCATGTTCAAGTTCGCGTCATTATCATTCTGTGCTGATGTTGGTGGTCCCTGTGGACAAAGTGGTAGAGTATCTGAGCACCAGAGTCCCTTTAGAAAACCTCTCAGTTTACTGCAGCAGGGTCTGACAGTCTACCCTGTCAGTCCTGGTTCTGGTTCTGCCTCCCTTCCCTCCAGTGGACCCAGTAATGCGGACTGGTTCTACAGCACCGAGGTGTCGGTGTTGTCTCCCACCAGGGACCGGTGCTGCAGCGAGGTGAAGTTCAGCTCCCGGCCGGAGGAAGAGCCACTGCCGCTGGGTGCTGAGCTCTCCACCTCCTGCTTAAGCTCTGATCTGGAGCTAGATCCGGATCCGGATCAGTCCACAACGGGCTGGCTGCTAGTGAACCTGGATGATATTGTCTGTTTACAACGTTAATACAACAGTCTTCAGGCATCCCATCCCTACAGAGTTTTTTTAGCAAGAGCCCAGTGTTCGTCAGCAGCCGTCTGCTCGGTGCTGCCACTGGTGGCTGGAGGATGTACTGCAGTCAAACTGGTCGGTTATACCTACAGATCAGGTTTCACCACAACACGAGATGGATGTGGTGAACATAATCATGTTTTAATTATGTTCCCACAGTAATTGTGTTTACATCAACATGTGTAATTGTGTGTGTGTGTGTGTGTGTGTGTGTGTCAGACTGACCTGTCGTATCGTAGTCGGATCTACAAACCGAAGGAAAACCTCAGACTGGACATCCGGACCAATCAGGAGGGTCTTGTTGCTCTGTCTGCTGTTGACTCCGCCCTCTACATGCTGCGACCTAACTACAGGGACCCCGTTACCAGGGTAACACAAAAAACATCCCATCTATAGCATGTGTTAACGCAGAAGATTCTTGTGCTTGGGTGTGGAAACGGGGCTCAATAGTGCCCCTACAACATTTCCACAAAGCAGCCCTTGTGGTATGTTTCACCGAGATATATGAAATTTGGTAGGTACATGTATCGCATCTAGACTTGAAACAAAGAAAGTCAGCCATTTTGGATTTCTGTGAATCTTTTGTGTATTTTTGGTCATTTCCAGGCTCTGTACTTTAATGAACCCGATCAACTTCAGATTTGGTCAGTACCACATGAAGACCTTTGTGGTGGTGAATTTACATGATTCGCCGTTAAACAACAAACTGTTTTGACTCGACTGTACTTCATAACATTCCAGGCCTGCGGACATCCACCTGCCAATAATGACTCATAGTCGTAGCGCCACCTACTGGCAACGGGAAGGACATCATTATGTTTAGCGTGTGTTGTCTAGCAGCACAGAGTGGACACTGAAAGTTGTGGAAAATTTGCAATCTGTGCCTCACAATCCACACAGGAAAGTAACAGAAATGCACATTTGCGTCACCTGGTGTCCAGTACCTGAGGGCCCATCCATCACTGCTTACTGCTCTGATTTGGTATTAATATCTGAAGTGCTGTGAAATGGCAGTAACAGGACGTACGGTGGCCTGCAGGTTCTGCGTCACCTCGAGCAAAGTGACCTGGGCTGCGGTGGAGGTGGCGGCAAAGACGGCGCAGACGTCTTCCGATTGGCCGGCCTCACCTTCATCACCAACGCCAACGCCCACCCATCAACCAGCAGTACGTCAATCAGCCAACCAATCAATCAATTGATCAGTGACCACAAACTGGGTGGTTTCAATGATGGAAGGATGAATATGTGTGTATGTGTGTGTGCGTGCGCAGGTGAGGCGTGCACTGCTGCTGTGCGTCCCAAGCGAGCTCTGACCGAAGAGGAGAAGGCAAAGAAAGGTGAGACTCTACCAATCACTCATTTCTCTGGAGTTCAGCTTTGATAGTTTATATGTTTATAGTTGCTGTAACCAATCAGACAAGAGTAAACCAGTGACAGGTAAAGGATGTGTTGACAGGTAAAGGATGCGGTGACAGGTAAAGGATGTGTTGACAGGTAAAGGATGTGTTGACAGGTAAAGGATGCGGTGACAGGTAAAGGATGTGTTGACAGGTAAAGGATGTGTTGACAGGTAAAGGATGCGGTGACAGGTAAAGGATGCGGTGACAGGTAAAGGATTTGTTGACAGGTAAAGGATGTGTTGACAGGTAAAGGATGCGGTGACAGGTAAAGGATGTGTTGACAGGTAAAGGATGCGGTGACAGGTAAAGGATGTGTTGACAGGTAAAGGATGTGTTGACAGGTAAAGGATGCGGTGACAGGTAAAGGATGTGTTGACAGGTAAAGGATGTGGTGACAGGTAAAGGATGCGGTGACAGGTAAAGGATGTGATGACAGGTAAAGGATGTGGTGACAGGTTAAGGATGTGTTGACAGGTAAAGGATGTGGTGACAGGTAAAGGATGTGTTGACAGGTAAAGGATGCGTCTGACAGGTAAAGGATGTGGTGACAGGTAAAGGATGCGGTGACAGGTAAAGGATGTGGTGACAGGTAAAGGATGTGGTGACAGGTAAAGGATGTGGTGACAGGCTAAGGATGTGTTGACAGGTAAAGGATGTGGTGACAGGTAAAGGATGTAGTGACAGGTAAAGGATGCGGTGACAGGTAAAGGATGTGTTGACAGGTAAAGGATGTGTTGACAGGTAAAGGATGTGGTGACAGGTAAAGGATGTGTTGACAGGTAAAGGATGTGGTGACAGGTAAAGGATGTGGTGACAGGTAAACGATGCATTGACAGGTAAAGGATGTAGTGGCAGGTAAACGATGCATTGACACGTAAAGGATGTGGTGACAGGTAAAGGATGCGGTGACAGGTAAAGGATGTGTTGACAGGTAAAGGATGTGGTGATAGGTAAAGGATGTGTTGACAGGTAAAGGATGTGTTGACAGGTAAACGATGCATTAACATGTAAAGGATGTGGTGACAGGTAAAGGATGTGTTGACAGGTAAAGGATGTGTTGACAGGTAAAGGATGTGGTGACAGGTAAAGGATGTGTTGACAGGTAAAGGATGTGGTGATAGGTAAAGGATGCAGTGATAGGTAAAGGATGTGGTGACAGGTAAAGGATGTGTTGACAGGTAAAGGATGTGTTGACAGGTAAAGGATGTGGTGACAGGTAAAGGATGTGTTGACAGGTAAAGGATGTGGTGATAGGTAAAGGATGCGGTGACAGGTAAAGGATGTGTTGACAGGTAAAGGATGTGGTGACAGGTAAAGGATGTGGTGACAGGTAAAGGATGTGGTGACAGGTAAAGGATGTGTTGATAGGTAAAGGATGTGGTAACAGGTAAAGGATGTGTTGACAGGTAAAGGATGCAGTGATAGGTAAAGGATGTGTTGACAGGTAAAGGATGTGGTGATAGGTAAAGGATGCGGTGACAGGTAAAGGATGTGGTGACAGGTAAAGGATGTGGTGACAGGTAAAGGATGCGGTGACAGGTAAAGGATGTGGTGACAGGTAAAGGATGTGGTGACAGGTAAAGGATGTGGTGACAGGCTAAGGATGCGGTGACAGGTAAAGGATGTGGTGACAGGTAAAGGATGTGGTGACAGGCTAAGGATGTGTTGACAGGTAAAGGATGTGGTGACAGGTAAAGGATGTAGTGACAGGTAAAGGATGCGGTGACAGGTAAAGAATGTGTTGACAGGTAAAGGATGTGTTGACAGGTAAAGGATGTGGTGACAGGTAAAGGATGTGTTGACAGGTAAAGGATGTGTTGACAGGTAAAGGATGTGGTGACAGGTAAACGATGCATTGACAGGTAAAGGATGTAGTGGCAGGTAAACGATGCATTGACACGTAAAGGATGTGGTGACAGGTAAAGGATGCGGTGACAGGTAAAGGATGTGTTGACAGGTAAAGGATGTGGTGATAGGTAAAGGATGTGTTGACAGGTAAAGGATGTGGTGACAGGTAAACGATGCATTAACATGTAAAGGATGTGGTGACAGGTAAAGGATGTGGTGACAGGTAAAGGATGTGGTGACAGGTAAAGGATGTGTTGACAGGTAAAGGATGTGTTGACAGGTAAAGGATTTGTTGACAGGTAAAGGATGTGTTGACAGGTAAAGGATGCGGTGACAGGTAAAGGATGTGTTGACAGGTAAAGGATGTGTTGACAGGTAAAGGATGTGTTGCCAGGTAAAGGATGTGTTGACAGGTAAAGGATGTGGTGACAGGTAAAGGATGTGTTGACAGGTAAAGGATGTGGTGATAGGTAAAGGATGCAGTGATAGGTAAAGGATGTGTTGACAGGTAAAGGATGCGGTGACAGGTAAAGGATGCGGTGACAGGTAAAGGATGTGTTGACAGGTAAAGGATGTGTTGACAGGTAAAGGATGTGGTGACAGGTAAAGGATGTGGTGACAGGTAAAGGATGTGGTGATAGGTAAAGGATGCGGTGACAGGTAAAGGATGTGTTGACAGGTAAAGGATGTGGTGACAGGTAAAGGATGTGGTGACAGGTAAAGGATGTGGTGACAGGTAAAGGATGTGTTGATAGGTAAAGGATGTGGTAACAGGTAAAGGATGTGTTGACAGGTAAAGGATGCAGTGATAGGTAAAGGATGTGTTGACAGGTAAAGAATGTGGTGATAGGTAAAGGATGCGGTGACAGGTAAAGGATGTGGTGACAGGTAAAGGATGTGGTGACAGGTAAAGGATGCGGTGACAGGTAAAGGATGTGGTGACAGGTAAAGGATGTGGTGACAGGTAAAGGATGTGGTGACAGGCTAAGGATGCGGTGACAGGTAAAGGATGTGGTGACAGGTAAAGGATGTGGTGACAGGCTAAGGATGTGTTGACAGGTAAAGGATGTGGTGACAGGTAAAGGATGTAGTGACAGGTAAAGGATGCGGTGACAGGTAAAGGATGTGTTGACAGGTAAAGGATGTGTTGACAGGTAAAGGATGTGGTGACAGGTAAAGGATGTGTTGACAGGTAAAGGATGTGTTGACAGGTAAAGGATGTGGTGACAGGTAAACGATGCATTGACAGGTAAAGGATGTAGTGGCAGGTAAACGATGCATTGACACGTAAAGGATGTGGTGACAGGTAAAGGATGCGGTGACAGGTAAAGGATGTGTTGACAGGTAAAGGATGTGGTGATAGGTAAAGGATGTGATGACAGGTAAAGGATGTGGTGACAGGTTAAGGATGCGGTGACAGGTAAAGGATGCGGCGACAGGTAAAGGATGTGGTGACAGGTTAAGGATGCGGTGACAGGTAAAGGATGCGGTGACAGGTAAAGGATGTGTTGACAGGTAAAGGATGCGGTGACAGGTAAAGGATGCGTTGACAGGTAAAGGATGTGGTGACAGGTAAAGGATGTGTTGACAGGTAAAGGATGTGGTGACAGGTAAAGGATGTGTTGACAGGTAAAGGATGTGGTGACAGGTAAAGGATGTGTTGACAGGTAAAGGATGTGGTGACAGGTAAAGGATGTGATGACAGGTAAAGGATGTGGTGACAGGTTAAGGATGTGTTGACAGGTAAAGGATGTGGTGACAGGTAAAGGATGTGTTGACAGGTAAAGGATGCGTCTGACAGGTAAAGGATGTGGTGACAGGTAAAGGATGTGGTGACAGGTAAAGGATGTGGTGACAGGTAAAGGATGTGTTGACAGGTAAAGGATGCGTTTGTCAGTTGCTGTGATCAGGAAGTGTTCTTGGCTACATTGGACCTGTGACTGGACGTTTTGTTAGTGTGGGATAATGTAAGTGACCAGAAGGAGTAACAGCAGATTAACAGTGTGTGTGTCCGTCCAGCGGCGACTTATGGTCCGGTTAAGACCTGCTGTGAACAGGGCATGAGGTACATCCCAAAGAGTGTCACCTGCCTTCAGTTCGCCTTGCAGACCTTCCGGAAACACCCTCGCTGCAGACAGGCCTTCAGAGCCTGCTGTGAGTTCGTCCAGCAGCACCTGGACCAGGACCAGGACCTCATCCTGGGACGCTACGGTCAGTCTGGACTCATCACACCACAACACACACTGACAGACAGGAAGTCTGCAGAGAGAGAGGTGCTTCACCTGGTGGCATGTTGTATATAATAATAAGCATGGCTCCATCTCTGACAGGTTTCTCTGTAGCTCTGTAGATCCTCCAATCACAGTTCATCTGTATTCAAACTGATTCATACTGTGTGTTTGCAGCGCTGGGTGTGGACTTCGACGTGGCTCCGTCCCTGGTCCGGAGCTACTTTCCAGAGAGCTGGATGTGGGAGGTGCAGCGCGTCAGGTGACACGAATCAAACACCCCCCCCACCTGTTTATTTAAAGAGAAACATCTAGAAAATAAAAACAGTGGTGGAAAGTAACCAAGTACATTTACTCAAGTACTGCACTTTTATTGTATCTTGCTTTTGTACTTTTGCTTAGGTTGGATTTCTACACTGTAGTATTAGTACTTTTACTGCTGTACATCCTCAGTCAGTGACAGCTTTACTGAAATATTAGTATTTAATAATAACTGATGTGTTCACCACAGTGAAACCAGCTTCACTGTCACCAGACTGAAGGTTTTAGGGGTCTTGTCCAAAAGGGTTTTGTTCTGAGGCTGATGTGTTGTTTTACTGCTTTGTGGGCAGCACGGTGACGAGGTGCTGAGCGCTGCATGTTTGGCGTTGTTTTGGAGCTGAGTCCATTTGATTCGAGTACACGGACTTGAGTTTCACTCTTCTGAAGACTCGGCACAGTTTTCAACAGCAGGGTTTTGTGTGTTTTCCTACAAACGTTCAGCGACATGTGACGCAAGTCTATTTCACTCCAGTCTTTTCAAAATAAAACTACTTGGCTAGGGTTAGGAAAAGAGCCACTTGGTTAGGTTTAGGAAACAAGACGTCTTAGTCAGGTTTAGGAACAGATGGTGGTTTGGGTTAAAATACCTCCAGAATGGGAGTTAATGAGGGGCAGAAGTTTGCTGACAGATAGATCCCTACAGGCTCAGGACTGTAATGTCGTTGTGTGGTTCATCTAATCTTATCTTATCTTATCTTATCTTGTGTTCTGTGTGTTCAGTTCGGGCCAGATGTCGGCCCTCAGGCCTCTACCAGACTCTCTGACCACCTGGGAGATCAAGGCTGTCGGCGTCTTCAACAACGGTGAGATTCTTCTTCATCCTTCCTTAATGTTCAGCATCCCTCCATCCTCGTGTCCTTCCCTCATCCCCTCATCTCAGCGGCGGTATCTCTGGCCGGCTGACCAGGTTTTATTAAACGACTGTTGTTAGTCGCTGCAGTCTGACCTGTTTTATTAACAGGTGTCTGAACTCAACTACACATCTGATCCATCTGCCTTTGCATTAATGCCCTTATTTATTTACTGTTCTGTGTAATTTCCCTCTTTTTTATTTATTTGATTTGAAGTTTTAAAATTATTTATTTAATTGTTTTTATCCATTTTTTAAGAAAATAATCATTCATTATTTATTTATCTTTGCACTTATTTTTATTTGTTTTGTATTTATTTCTAAATGTGTGTATGTATTTGATTTATTTCTGCAGGATTTTGTCTTTTTTTTTACATTTCTGTATGCATTTCTCCCTCATTATGAATACATAAGTAAATAAGTTTGAGGAAATAAAAGGGTGAAATGCAAATGGAAAATCATGCAGAAATAAATAAATACATAAAAACATACAAATGCAAAAATAAGTAAATACTTTAAAATTTACTAAAATTATATATGTTATATATATGTTAAACAGTTACAACATAATAGCTTATTACAAATTACATGTGAGCAAAATTCAATATGCTATTATGTGAACTAATAAAAATAAATCAACCCAACATTTACTTTTGTCCGCCATGTTTCTGCACAATATCATGTCAACTTTCTTTGGCTTTCTGAGTTTTTAGTGGATTTTCACACGCAGTCAACTACACAACACTACAGACTCCCACTTCCTGTGCAGACAGGAAGTAAAGGTCACCACTGAGCTGTGCGTCTCTGCAGGTTTGTGTGTTGCGGAGCCGGTCGAGGTGGCGGTCAGTCTGCCGCTCAGCGTGGACGTCCCGCTGCCCTACCAGGTGGTCAGAGGAGAACAGCTGGAGCTGAAGGGCTCCGTGTACAACCAGCAGGCCGACAGCGTCACGGTACCAACCGCAGTCTACTACATGTCCCATCATCCTCTGCTCCTCGCCTGCGGGGAGCCGTAGTTTAGCAGCGTGCTAACTCCTGTCTCCTCCTCAGTACTGCGTGACGCTGACGGCCGGCCCGGCGGTGTGCCTGCAGCAGTCCCAGCCGGCTGCCGGACGGTCGGGGCTCCACTCCACCGCCTGCAGCTGGAGCCCGCTGGCTGCAGGGGGGTGGGGAAGGTGAGCTTCACCCTGCTGGGCCTGGAGCCTGGAGAACACACCCTGACCTTCACCCTGAAGACACGCCACGGAGGGGGAGACGTCCTGGAGAAGAAGCTGAGAGTGGTGGTACGACCACGACATAAACTATAAAACACAGTCTGATGCCCCAAAATACTGAAGTCTGTACCTGCACAGCCCTCCATAACGCTACGCTAACTTTAGCTAATTTCTTTTGTAAATGTCAGTCATCAGGTGTCATGTTGTTTGTGTTTCCAGCCTGAAGGAGTGAAGAAGGAGGAGTTTTCTGGAGGGCGACTGGACCCCCAGGGCCTCTATGGTACGTTTAGCTGTCTGGTTCACATACGAACACTAATCACTAGGAGAGTGCAGTCTAACAGGAGATCAGTTCTGGGTGAAGTCCCTCTGCTGTGTGTCGCTGTAGGTTCGGAGAAGAGAACAGTGGAGGTGAAGAACAAACTGCCGGCCAACATCGTTCCCAACTCAGCTGTGGAGAGGATGCTGACGATCAACGGTGAGACATGGAGAGACCCAGGCAGAGTTCAATTCACACTTCTGGTTCAGGTTCACCGTGCACACATTTAAGTACAGCAAATCTTGGTTTTTGCTCGTCGCCATCTTGGTTTTTGAATGTTTCCATCTTGGTTTTTGAATGTTTCCATCTTGGTTTTTGGTTGTCATCATCTGGGTCTTGGTGCAACCAGAAGTGACATGAGAGGGTGGAGCTAAGTTCAATTGAATACTGAATAAAGGTTGAAAAGGTTATAATCAAGACAAAAACATGATGAACTCCCAGACCGGACGTCGCCATGGTAGCGGCCTGTCAATCAGCAGGTAGCCCCGCCCTAAAGCATCCCCTGCTTTATGGTCTATCTGACTCCAAATGGACCATAATTTACTAAATGTGTTACGACTCAGGTCAGACAGAGACAGGACTCAGAAGCACGACTCAAGATCACTGGGGTAAAGCGAGAACAGTCGTTACTGATCAGAAAGGGTCGGTACACAGGGAGGCAAAAATAGGCGGCAAACCGATCCAAACGTTAGGCAGAGCGAGGTCAAAAAAAAAAATGCTTTCTCACGGAGGAACAAAGACGAACGGGCAACAGGAGGAAGGGAGGACACGTTCTAACGAAACACAGGAGGACACAATCAGGGCGGGAAGACGACCAGACGCCGGCGGCGTGAAGGAAAGCGGGTCAGGGGGCGTGGCCACACACGAGGGCAGGAAGTGCAGTGATCTGAAACCAGAGGGATGTTAGCAATGACCAAAATAAAACAGGAAGTAAATATATGAAAGAAATGCAAAAACAGGAAAATAAACATGGGCTAAGATGTGGATGTTGTAACAAAATGAACATCCTGCTGTACTGAAGACAGAAACCAGTGAGACCAGAAACTGATGTTTACGATGTTTACTGAGGTAATCAATCAGAGAGGATCATTGTTTAGAGACTTCTGTAGACCCAGAGGAGTCGCCCCCTGCTGGTTTGCCAGTATAATTACACAGGTATGTTTTTTATGTACTAGGTGAAATTCTTGGTGATTTCCTGTCGGTGATGCACAACCCCGAAGGCCTCCGACAGCTCGTCAACCTGCCGGCCGGGTCGGGGGAGGCGGCGCTCAGCGGGGTCCTCCCCCTGGCCCAGCTGTACCAATACCTGGAGACGACGAGGAGCTGGGACGTCCTGGGAGCAGACATCCACAGGAACTCAGCAGATCTGAGACAGAAGATCAGAGAGGGTGAGGAGGCGCCGAGGAGGCGCCGAGGAGGCGCCGAGGACGTCAGCTTCCTGTTTATTTACTGTGTGTGTGTGTGTGTGTGTGTGTGTGTGTGTGCGCAGGTCTGGTTGCCATCAGTTCATTCAGAGGTGGAGACTTCAGCTACAGCATGTGGATGAAGAGAGAATCCAGCACCTGGTGAGAACTCACTAATATCAATAACAAACAACCATCAATAACTCTATGTATTAATATATCTATATTAATATCTCTATTAGAGTCCTGCCCCGGGGCGCTTTGCTGCATGGAGGCACCTGCCCCAATCAAAAATAGATGACCTGATAAGTCAATAATTGTCTTTACATTTAGCAAAAACAATATTAAAAACAAATGTAGCCATTAATTAATTTATAAAATGTGACATAAATTCAAATTTCTGTTTTAATTTGCTACTTTTTTATTTATCTTTGTATCAATTCTCTTATTTATTTACTAGTCTCTTTAACTCCTTACTTATCTCCCCAAACGTTTGTATTATTTTCTGTAATAAGAAATATAAAAAGATAATCAGAGTATATGGAGGTTTTTAAGGGGTTTCTGAGACCTTTACACTCCACTAGTGATCAGCATCCAGTCAGTGCTGAAGAACAGAAATCTCCCAATCGATCCTAAATCCCAGCAGGTCTTCTTCTGTGGTGTTCCTCGAGGTCTTGGTGTCTGAATGTGGTATTTTGGAGGATTATTGATCATTTCGATCAAGTCTCTGTCACGACTGGGTACAAATCAGGCTTGGACTCAATTGCAGACTCGGACACAGGGATGATCAAAACAATCGGCGTCTTTAATCAGAACTCAGGTCGGGACACGGTGGAGCAGAAAACAAGCAAACAAGTCCAAAATGGAGGGGCAACGCCAAAAAACAGCGAATAAGCAAAAGACGAGGAAGATCGCTGGTACGCTGCTCACAAGGAAGAGGACGAACGGCCACAGAGGGACGCTCATTAAATACTGGTGAGGGACAGGTGGACACAATCAGGGCGGGGAGAAGACGATCGGACACAGGTGGGTGGTGTTAGAAACTACATCAGGAGGAGGAGCTCAGAGGTGAAGGCAGGAAGTGAAGTGGTCTGAGACAAGAGGGGATGTTAGAATACAAAATAAAACAGGAAGTGTAAACAAAGAACATGCAGTAAGAAACAGACTGACCTCTCTCCCTCTCTCTCTCTCTCTCCTCTATCTCTCCCCTCTCTCTCTCTCTCTCTCTCTCTCTCTCTCTCTCTCCCTCTCTCTCTCTCTCTCTCTCTCTCTCTCTCTCCTCCCTCTCTCTCTCTCCTCTCTCTCTCTCTCTCTCTCTCTCTCTCTCTCTCTCTCTCTCTCTCTCTCTCTCTCTCTCTCTCTCTCTCTCTCTCTCTCTCTCTCTCTCTCTCTCTCTCTCTCTCTCTCTCTCTCCTCTCTCTCTCTCTCTCTCTCTCTCTCTCTCCCTCTCTCTCTCTCTCTCTCTCTCTCTCTCTCTCTCTCTCTCTCTCTCTCTCTCTCTCTCTCTCTCTCTCTCTCTCTCTCTCTCTCTCTCCCTCTCTCTCTCTCCCTCTCTCTCCCCTCTCTCTCTCTCTCCCTCTCTCTCTCTCTCTCTCTCTCTCTCTCTCTCTCTCTCTCTCTCTCTCTCTCTCTCTCTCTCTCTCTCTCTCTCTCTCTCTCTCTCTCTCTCTCTCTCTCTCTCTCTCTCTCTCTCTCTCTCTCTCTCTCTCTCTCTCTCTCTCTCTCTCTCTCTCTCTCTCTCTCTCTCTCTCTCTCTCTCTCTCTCTCTCTCTCTCTCTCTCTCTCTCTCTCTCTCTCTCTCTCTCTCTCTCTCTCTCTCTCTCTCTCTCTCTCTCTCTCTCTCTCTCTCTCTCTCTCTCTCTCTCTCTCTCTCTCTCTCTCTCTCTCTCTCTCTCTCTCTCTCTCTCTCTCTCTCTCTCTCTCTCTCTCTCTCTCTCTCTCTCTCTCTCTCTCTCTCTCTCTCTCTCTCTCTCTCTCTCTCTCTCTCTCTCTCTCTCTCTCTCTCTCTCTCTCTCTCTCTCTCTCTCTCTCTCTCTCTCTCTCTCTCTCTCTCTCTCTCTCTCTCTCTCTCTCTCTCTCTCTCTCTCTCTCTCTCTCTCTCTCTCTCTCTCTCTCTCTCTCTCTCTCTCTCTCTCTCTCTCTCTCTCTCTCTCTCTCTCTCTCTCTCTCTCTCTCTCTCTCCCTCCCCCCTCTCAGGCTGACGGCCCTGGTGGTGAAGACCCTGTCTATGGTGGACCCGGTGGTCTCTGTGGACCACCAGACCCTGTCAGACTCCGTGTCCTGGCTGATCCGGAGGGCTCAGCAGCAGGACGGTTCCTTCACCGACGAGTCCTCCTTCAGACCCAACAGAGCCATGGTCAGCCACACTTCTTCTTCTCCTCTTTTATCTCACTCTCTTCTTCTGTGGTCACTGATCCTTTCAGTGTCCTGTTCTCTGATTGGCTGCAGGCCGCAGGGACAGCTGCCGTCGACCAATCAGTGTATCTGACGTCCTTTGTGTTGATCGCGTTACGCAGAGCAACGAGCATCAGAGACCCCATCCTGCAGCTCCGGGTCAGAACACATCCTCCTCTTCATCTTCCTCCTCTCCTCCATCTTCCTCCATCCTCCTCTTCATCTTCCTCCTCTCCTCCATCTTCCTCCATCCTCCTCTTCATCTTCCTCCTCTCCTCCATCTTCCTCCATCCTCCTCTTCATCTTCCTCCTCTTCATCTTCCTCCTCTCCTCCATCTTCCTCCATCCTCCTCTTCATCTTCCTCCTCTCCTCCATCTTCCTCCATCCTCCTCTTCATCTTCCTCCTCTCCTCCGTCTCCTCCATCTTCCTCCATCCTCCTCTTCATCTTCCTCCTCTCCTCCATCTTCCTCCATCCTCCTCTTCATCTTCCTCCTCTCCTCCATCTTCCTCCATCCTCCTCTTCATCTTCCTCCTCTCCTCCGTCTTCCTCCATCCTCCTCTTCATCTTCCTCCTCTCCTCCATCTTCCTCCATCCTCCTCTTCATCTTCCTCCTCTCCTCCATCTTCCTCCATCCTCCTCTTCATCTTCCTCCTCTCCTCCATCTTCCTCCATCCTCCTCTTCATCTTCCTCCTCTCCTCCATCTTCCTCCATCCTCCTCTTCATCTTCCTCCTCTCCTCCGTCTTCCTCCATCCTCCTCTTCATCTTCCTCCTCTCCTCCGTCTTCCTCCATCCTCCTCTTCATCTTCCTCCTCTCCTCCGTCTTCCTCCATCCTCCTCTTCATCTTCCTCCTCTCCTCCATCTTCCTCCATCCTCCTCTTCATCTTCCTCCTCTCCTCCATCTTCCTCCATCCTCCTGTTCATCTTCCTCCTCTCCTCCATCTTCCTCCATCCTCCTGTTCATCTTCCTCCTCTCCTTCATTCTCCTCCATCCTCCTCTTCATCTTCCTCTTCATCTTCCTCCTCTCCTCCATCCTCCTCCATCCTCCTCTCCTCCGTCTTCCTCCATCCTCCTCTTCATCTTCCTCCTCTCCGCCGTCCTCCTCCATCCTCCTCTTCATCTTCCTCCTCTCCTCTGTCCTCCTCCATCCTCCTCTTCATCTTCCTCCTCTCCTCCATTCTCCTCCATCCTCCTCTTCATCTTCCTCTTCATCTTCCTCCTTTCCTCCATCCTCCTCCATCCTCCTCTCCTCCGTCCTCCTCCATCCTCCTCTTCATCTTCCTCCTCTCCGCCGTCCTCCTCCATCCTCCTCTTCATCTTCTTCCTCTCCGCCGTCCTCCTCCATCCTCCTCTTCATCTTCCTCCTCTCCGCCGTCCTCCTCCATCCTCCTCTTCATCTTCCTCCTCTCCTCTGTCCTCCTCCATCCTCCTCTTCATCTTCCTCCTCTCCTCCATTCTCCTCCATCCTCCTCTTCATCTTCCTCTTCATCTTCCTCCTTTCCTCCATCCTCCTCCATCCTCCTCTCCTCCGTCCTCCCCTCCTCCTCCACTCCTCCTCTCCCTCATCCTCCTCTTCTCTTCTTCCTCTCCGCCGTCCTCCTCCATCCTCCTCTTCATCTTCCTCCTCTCCGCCGTCCTCCTCCATCCTCCTCTTCATCTTCCTCCTCTCCGCCGTCCTCCTCCATCCTCCTCTTCATCTTCCTCCTCTCGTTTGTCCTCCTCTCCCTCCATCCTCCTCTTCATCTTCCTCCTCTCCTTCATCCTCCTCCATCCTCCTCTTCATCTTCCTCCTCTCCTCTGTCCTCCTCCGTCCTCCTCTTCATCTTCCTCCTCTCGTTTTCCTCCCCCCCCCCCTTCCCCCTCTTCATCTTCCCCCTCCCCTCCTCCCCCCCCCTCCCTCCTTTTCTTTTCCTCCCCCCCCTTTTCCCCCCCCCTCCTCCTCCTCTCTTCCTCCTCCGTTTGTCCTCCTCTCCCTCCATCCTCCTCTTCATCTTCTTCCTTCTCATCCTCGTCTTCATCTTTCTCCTCTTACTTAATCCTGCTCCTCCTCCATCCTCCTCTTCCTCCATCTTCCTCTTCATCTTCCTCCTCTCCTCCGTCCTCTATCCTCCTCTTCATCTTCCTCCTCCTCTTCATCTTCTCCCATCACCTCCTCCTCTCCTCTGTCCTGCTGCAGTCATTAGTGAATCACAATAATAAAATCCATGAACTTTCTGTTAATATTCCCTTCTTCCTCCTCCTCCACCTCCTCCTCCACCTCCTCCTCCTCTCTCAGTTCCATGATGACAGCATGACCTCTGCAGCAAAGTACATTTCCCAGCATGCCCTTGGTGTGAAGAGTGTGTATGTGCGTGCGGTGGCGACCTATGCTCTGACCCTTCATGACCCCAACAGCATGGTGGCCTCCGAGCTGCTCATCAGTCTGGAGAAACTGGCTCGAGACAAAGGTACAGAGGACGTAGTACTGGTCCCCGTGTGACCCTCAGCGGTCCCCGTGTGACCCTCAGCGGTCCCAGTGTGACCCTCAGCGGTCCCCGTGTGACCCTCAGCGGTCCCAGTGTGACCCTCAGCGGTCCCAGTGTGACCCTCAGTGGTCCCCTGTGTGACCCTCAGCGGTCCCCGTGTGACCCTCGGCGGCCCTCAGCGGTCCCCGTGTGACCCTCAGCGGTCCCCGTGTGACCCTCAGTGGTCCCGGGACCCTCAGGGTCCCAGTGTGACCCTCGGCGGTCCCAGTGTGACCCTCAGCGGTCCCCGTGTGACCCTAGCGGTCCCAGTGTGACCCTCAGCGGTCCCCGTGTGACCCTCAGCGGTCCCCGTGTGACCCTCAGCAGTCCCAGTGTGACCCTCGGCGGCCCTCAGCGGTCCCCGTGTGACCCTCGGCGGTCCCAGTGTGACCCTCGGCGGTCCCAGTGTGACCCTCGGCGGTCCCAGTGTGACCCTCAGCGGTCCCCGTGTGACCCTCAGTGGTCCCAGTGTGACCCTCGCTCCAGTGTGACCCTCAGCGGTCCCGGTGTGACCCTCGGCGGCCCTCAGCGGTCCCCGTGTGACCCTCAGCGGTCCCCGTGTGACCCTCAGCGGTCCCCGTGTGACCCTCAGTGGTCCCAGTGTGACCCTCGGCGGCCCTCAGCGGTCCCCGTGTGACCCTCAGCGGTCCCCGTGTGACCCTCAGCGGTCCCCGTGTGACCCTCAGTGGTCCCAGTGTGACCCTCAGCGGTCCCAGTGTGCCCTCAGCGGTCCCCGTGTGACCCTCAGCGGTCCCCGTGTGACCCTACAGCGTCCCAGTGTGACCCTCGGCGGCCCTCAGCGGTCCCCGTGTGACCCTCAGCGGTCCCAGTGTGACCCTCAGCGGTCCCAGTGTGACCCTCGGCGGTCCCTGTCAGGTTGCCTACATGTGTTCATGTGTCGGACTACAGGTTCTAATAGATGAAATGGATGAATTACATATAATTGGTGCATAATGATGAACTATCTGTTTGTTTAAATATTTTCTTCTCTTCAGTTTTAGTCATTTCATTTTCCTGTATGTCTGTGTGTCTATCTGTATGTGTGTGTCTGTGTGTCTATCTGTATGTGTGTGTCTGTGTGTCTTCTGGGGGGGGGAGGGGGGGGGGATGGGGGGGGGGGGGGGGGGGGGGGGGGGGGGGGGGGGGGGGGGGGGGGGGGGGGGTTGTGTGTGTCTGTGTGTGTGTGTCTATCTGTTGTGTGTGTCTGTGTGTGTGTGTGTGTGTGTTATTGTTGTGCGTGTGTGTGTGTGTGTCTGTGTGTCTGTGTGTGTCTTTGTATGTGTGTGTGTGTCTGTCTGTGTGTGTATGTGTGTGTGTGTGTGTCTGTGTGTGTCTATCTGTATGTGCGTGTGTGTGTCTGTCTGTATGTGTGTGTGTGTGTGTGTGTGTGTGTGTGTGTGTCTGTGTGCGTCTGTGTGTGTCTATCTGTATGTGTGTGTCTGTGTGTGTGTGTCTGTGTGTCTATCTGTATGTGTGTGTCTGTGTGTCTGTGTGTCTATCTGTATGTGTGTGTCTGTGTGTGTGTGTGTTATTGTCGTGTGTGTCTGTGTGTGTCTGTGTGTGTGTGTCTATCTGTTGTGTGTGTCTGTGTGTGTGTGTGTCTATCTGTATGTGTGTGTCTGTGTGTGTGTGTCTGTGTGTCTATCTGTATGTGTGTGTCTGTGTGTCTATCTGTATGTGTGTGTCTGTGTGTGTGTGTGTGTGTGTCTATCTGTATGTGCGTGTGTGTGTCTGTGTGTCTGTGTGTGTCTATCTGTATGTGTGTGTGTGTCTGTCTGTGTGTGTATGTGTGTGTGTGTGTGTGTGTGTGTGTCTGTGTGTGTCATCTGTTGTCGTGTGTGTGTCTGTCTGTATGTGTGTGTGTGTGTGTGTGTGTCTGTGTGTGTCTGTGTGTGTCTATCTGTATGTGCGTGTGTGTGTCTGTCTGTATGTGTGTGTGTGTGTGTGTGTGTCTGTGTGCGTCTGTGTGTGTCTATCTGTATGTGTGTGTCTATCTGTATGTGTGTGTCTGTGTGTGTGTGTGTGTGTGTGTGTGTACAGGTCACCCTGCTGTTCTCAGGTACTGGCAGGAGTCCAGCGTGACAGCTGATTGGCTGAAACCCGACCAGTCCAGCGGTCTGACGGTGGAGACGACGGCGTACGTCCTGCTGACTGTGCTGCTCAAGGTGCTGCTACTTCCTGTTTCTTCTTTTTTTATTTTTTGATAATAATAATAATTTTTATATATATATATATATATATATATATTCTATCTCTATATATATATATATATATATTAATAATGTGCACAACATACAGTAATCAGTAATCAGTATACTGTGTACTGATTACTGATTACTAATCACTAACGTGTTAAATGAGACGTGTTGGTTTATGTTGAAGGGGAGAATCCACTACGCCAACCCCATCCTGTCCTGGCTGACCCAGGATCAGCACTACGGAGAGGGTTTCTACTCCGTCCAGGTACACTCACAGAGTTCATGTCTTCTGGTCTGCTGGGTGACCTTTGACCTCCAACCTGTCTGTCTCTCAGGACACCGTCTTGACGCTGGAGGCGCTGACGGAGTACAGCAGAGTCGTCCCTCGAGCCGTCCTCGATCAGGACATCAACATCCGCTACAGCAGGAAGGGAGCGCTGGGACAAGTCCAGCTGAGCCAGACCCGACCTGTGGCCACGCCCATCCAGGTGAGAGGGAGACAGACTCAGGACAGGGAGACAGACTCAGGACTGAGAGACAGATTCAGGACTGAGAGACAGATTCAGGACAGGGAGACAGATTCAGGACTGAGAGACAGATTCAGGACTGAGAGACAGACTCAGGACTGAGAGACAGATTCAGGACTGAGAGACAGATTCAGGACAAGGAGACAGATTCAGGACTGAGAGACAGATTCAGGACTGAGAGACAGATTCAGGACAAGGAGACAGATTCAGGACTGAGAGACAGATTCAGGACTGAGAGACAGATTCAGGACTGTAGCTTTAACTCATCAAGTGGTGAATTGTAGACACTGGATGATGATTGGTACAACATCATACTATACTAGTAGTATCACCTCATACTATACTAGTAGTACAACTCATACTATACTAGTAGTATCACCTCATACTATACTAGTAGTATCACCTCATACTATACTAGTAGTACAACTCATACTATACTGGTAGTACACCTCATACTATACTAGTAGTATCACCTCATACTATACTAGTAGTACAACTCATACTATACTGGTAGTACACCTCATACTATACTAGTAGTATCACCTCATACTATACTAGTAGTACAACTCATACTATACTGGTAGTACACCTCATACTATACTAGTAGTACAACCTCATACTGTACTTCTAGTACAACCTCATACTATACTAGTAATACAACCTATACTATCCTGATAGTACACCCTCATACTATACTAGTAGTACATCATACTATACTAGTATTATCACCTCATACTATACTAGTAGTGTGACCTCATACTATCCTGGTAGTACACCCTCATACTATACTAGTAGTACAACCTCATGCTATACTAGTAGTACAACATCATACTATACTAGTAGTACAACCTCCTGCTGTACTAGTAGTACAACATCATACTATACTAGTAGTATCACCTCATACTATACTAGTAGTAGTAGTATCACCTCATACTATAGTAGTAGTAGTAATATCACCTCATACTATACTAGTAGTGTGACCTCATACTATACTGGTAGTACACCCTCATACTATACTAGTAGTACAACCTCTACTATACTATACTAGTAATATGAACTGATTGGCCTGATTGGCCAAGATTTACTGTGTAGTATGTATTGTATACTGTGTTCCTCAGTAGTATGTAGTCGAATACAGCCTGTATTTCTGTCTCCTAGGTGACGAAGGATGATGACATCACCGTGTCCACAGGTTATGGGAGGGGCGTATCCAACGTGAAGGTGGGTGTGGTTTAATACAGCGCTTGGCTCCATAGAACGTCCCAGAATGCCCTGTAACGTCCCAGAATGCCCTGTAACGTCCCAGAATGCCCTGTAACGTCCCCTCGCTGTGTTTCCAGATGAAGACGGTTTACTACGAGACCACGTCGTCCTCACAGAGCTGTAACTTTGAGCTCACCATTGAGGTGGTGGGCTCCGCCCCCTCCAGCAGTGAGTATTCAATTCAACTTTATCGACACCACGCTCACAACACACAGTCTACTGTGACAAAGCAACCTGCTGAAATAATACAACAATGTCTGTCTGTCTACCTGTCTGTCTGTGTTACCTTAGTAACTGTCTTCTTCTCTCCTCAGATCCCAGCATGACTGCTCCTCACCTGGTCGCCTGTGCAAAGTGAGAAAACTGAAGCCCATTAATTGGTTTCTTAAACACATTTACATGGAAGAGTTGCAGGGATGAAGGATTTATGTAGTCCAACAGGAAGTGATCATCTCCTGGTTCCCTCCGCTAACAGGAAGTGATCATCTCCTGGTTCCCTCCGCTAACAGGAAGTGATCATCTCCCAGTTCCCTCCGCTAACAGGAAGTGATCATCTCCCAGTTCCCTCCGCTAACAGGAAGTGATCATCTCCCGGTTCCCTCCGCTAACAGGAAGTGATCATGTCCCGGTTCCTTCCGCTAACAGGAAGTGATCATGTCCCGGTTTCCTCCGCTAACAGGAAGTGATCATGTCCCGGTTCCCTCCACTAACAGGAAGTGATCATGTCCCGGTTCCCTCCGCTAACAGGAAGTGATCATGTCCCGGTTTCCTCCGCTAACAGGAAGTGATCATGTCCCGGTTCCCTCCCCTAACAGGAAGTGATCATGTCCCGGTTTCCTCCGCTAACAGGAAGTGATCATGTCCCGGTTCCCTCCACTAACAGGAAGTGATCATCTCCCGGTTCCCTCCACTAACAGGAAGTGATCATCTCCCGGTTCCCTCCGCTAACAGGAAGTGATCATCTCCCGGTTCCCTCCGTTAACAGGAAGTGATCATGTCCCGGTTCCCTCCACTAACAGGAAGTGATCATCTCCCGGTTCCCTCCGCTAACAGGAAGTGATCATCTCCCAGTTCCCTCCGCTAACAGGAGGTGATCATCTCCCGGTTCCAGCATTCAAACTGGAACCAACATGGTGGCTTTTTTAGAAACTTTCCTCTCTAATATCATGAAAATAGTTCACCATAATGTGATTCTGAAAACATTTAATGAGAGAAATAATCCATGCAGTTGATGAATCTGTCTTTATTGTAGCTCAACAACCGTTAGTTTTATAGGTTCTATGAGTATCCAGACTCAGCGAGTCACACCAGACGCCCCTGATTTGCATAAAGTAGCCCAGACCTCAACTTTTTAAAAATGAGGAGAGGGCGTGATGTCCCATCTCCACAACCATGCCACCATGCCACCAGAATGCATTGCATGGCTGCTACATAGACAAAGAATGGGAGGTGTGGAAAGGATGGAGGCTGTGGACAAAGACCTCTGGCCCTGAAGCTGAGCTGAAAATGAAGAAACTCTTGAGCGTCATATTAAAAGCCGTCTACAGGCTGATGGAGGAAACCCAGAAAGATAGCGA
This sequence comes from Pterois miles, assembly GCA_947000775.1. Classification (NCBI taxonomy): domain Eukaryota; kingdom Metazoa; phylum Chordata; class Actinopteri; order Perciformes; family Scorpaenidae; genus Pterois; species Pterois miles. The sequence goes on from CAMQGK010000010.1 coordinate 1,299,753, forward strand.
AAGATACAGAAAGTCTCATTTTTTAGGTTACAACCTGTTACCTGTGACACGTCAGCAATAAAAAAGGTTTATATGTGTAAACACTAACGTTAAGTCCCTTTAATAAATAACCGTTTTGTCAGATCAGTCTGTAAAAGATATTTTTATACAAAGAAATCATTTAATGTCTTCATGAATCATGTGAGCATCAGTCTGATGAAGGTTGATGGTGTGTGTTCCAGGTATAAACCTCCTCCCAACGAGGTGATCACAGAGTCCAGTCTGACGGTGATGAAGATCCAGCTGCCAACAGGTGTGGAGGGTTACCTGGAGGACCTGAGACAGGTGAGTGTCTAGTTCAGCAGTCAGAGCACTAATCTGATGATGCTCCTCACATTAACGTAAAGATGGAAAAACCTGAATGGAAATCAAAATGCTACGTTCACACCAAGAGTGAAGCAAACAGACACAAGTTCTCTGACATATCTGGACTTCACCAAGTACAAACTAGCTACGGTGGTTATTTCTAACAGGATGGAGGAAATGTTGTTGGTTTCCATGGAGACAAGCTCCTCCTCCTCTCTGGAGCATCTGTGACATCCGGTTCAGGGAGACACAGGACTCAACAGCACGACTGAGAATCAGACCAGGTGGAAAATCAGAACAGACAGGGGCGGGGCTACAGTCACAACACCTGAGCACCGCAGGAAAGTAGGTCAGGGGGTGGGACCACACGAGGGCAGGAAGTGCAGTGATCTGAAACGAGAGGGGGGTTAGGGATGTCAAAATAAAACAGGAAATGCGAATAATAACTGTACAAAGGAGAAAATGACATAACTTAAGATCTGGAGGACCTGACAGCATCTACTCCACTAACGCCAGGAAAATGAAAATTTGTTTCGGTTTTGGTGTGAACGCAGAGTTTCTTTAGTGAATAAATGATGCATGAAGAGCTGACAACAGGAGACGCGTGGAGCTCGTTAACCACCTGTTCTTCTTCTGTGGTGCTTTAATGAGGCATTATACTGACATTAACTGAACAGGAGAGGATGGTGTAATTTAGTAAAGTTCTGTTGGACAGTTCAGAGACTCCGATGAGCCGAGCATCTCTCACTATGAGCTCCAGGGAACCACTGTGATCATTCAGACAGACGCTGTGAGTAAATCCATCTAAAGACCGATAAACTCTTCTAACTGTAGTTTCATTAAAAGCATGAATATAAAGTTAATATGACTTGTGGTTTTGATGACGAGGTTCCCTCGGACGTCTTTCTGTGCGTTGGTTTCCGGGTCAGGACCGGGTTCAGAGTGGGCGGGGCCAGCGAGTCCCTGTTCACCGTCTATGAGCCTCAGGACAAAGGTGAGAGTCAGGGTCTGCTGTGCATCTTGGGATTTGTAGTCTTTATCAGGTCTGCTTGTAGTTTCACAGTCTTCAGAGTCAAACAGGAAACATGCAGATGAGTTTTTAGGTCAAAATTTTAGGGGAAACTGTTAGCCTAGCTTAGCATAAAGACTGGAAGCAGGGGACACTGTTAGCCTAGCTTAGCATAAAGACTGGGATCAGGGGAAACTGTTAGCCTAGCTTAGCATAAAGACTGGGAGCAGGGGGAAACTGTTAACCTAGCTTAGCATAAAAACTGGGAGCAGGGGAAACTGTTAGCCTAGCTTAGCATAAAGACTGGAAGCAGGGGACACTGTTAACCTAGCTTAGCATAAAGACTGGAAGCAGGGGACACTGTTAGCCTAGCTTAGCATAAAGACTGGGAGCAGGGGGAAACTGTTAACCTAGCTTAGCATAAAAACTGGGAGCAGGGGAAACTGTTAGCTTATGATATTTAAAATGTTGGATTGCTCCTCTGACTTCGATAAAAGGTATCCATCATTTCTCCTGCAGGCAGTGAATGCACCAAACAGTTCTCGTACCAGCAGCAGAAGCTGCAGCGCCTCTGTGTGGATGAACAGTGTCAGTGTATGACAGGTAACCATTTGATTGGCTGAGATCAGCTGACATCACTGCAAACTGGCTGACAGGAATCAGTGTTTCTGTTTGATACGAGCTTTTCATCATCACTTACATGATGTTGTGTACGATGTATACAATGTGTTGTTGTTGTGTACTTTGTATACAGTGTGTTGTGTACCTGTATCCAGTGTGTTGTGTACTTGTATCCAGTGTGTTGTTGTTGTTGTTGTTGTTGTTCAGCTGCGTGCGCTGCCTTCAGAGGAATCATCGATGTGACGCTGACAGCAGCCAAACGAACTAACGAGACCTGCAGGCTGCATATTAAATATGGTGAGAGTGAGACCTCGTACCTGCAGGGTTTCTATAGATACAGGACAGAGATTCTCTGTCATATATAGTAAGTTACTGGGGTTACCTTCAGGTACCTCTAGTGATTTTTACTGTTTACACATGCTCTGCTTTCAGGAACATTTACGTATTCTGCCTTTCACACTTATTTTTCAATTCTATTTTTCATATATTTTACAAATAATTTTCTGATATTTTTCAGAAATTTTTCACTCATATTTTTTTGCGCTTAGTTTACAAATAATTCTCAGATTTTTTCAGTTATGTTTCACTGATATTTTTCACATATTTTACTAAAAATGTTCTGACATTTTTCACAAATCAGATACATCTTGTTTGTCTGCCTGCAGCCTACAAGGTGACGGTGAAGTCTTCAGCAGCAGAAGGAGACTTCATGACCTACACAGCCACCGTAGTTGAAGTCCTGAAGAACACAGATAAAGGTTCTTTAAAGAATCATCACATTTAATCAGTAGAGCTGACCAGTGACATGTTACAGATATATTCATATCACCTTATGTCACTTCACGTCACATAACGTCACATCACGTTACGTCACATGATGTCACCTTACGTCACATTACGTCACCTTACGTCACATTACGTCACATTACGTCACATTACGTCACCTTACGTCACATTACGTCACATTACGTCACCTTACGTCACATTACGTCACATGATGTCACATTACGTCACATTACGTCACATGATGTCACCTTACGTCACATTACGTCACCTTACGTCACATTACGTCACATTACGTCACATTACGTCACCTTACGTCACATTACGTCACATTACGTCACCTTACGTCACATTACGTCACCTTACGTCACATTACGTCACATTACGTCACATTGTGTCACATGATGTCACATTACGTCACATTACGTCACATTGTGTCACATTACGTCACATTGTGTCACATTACGTCACATTGTGTCACATCACATTACGTCACATCACATTACGTCACATGATGTCACATGATGTCACTTTACGTCACATTACGTCACATGATGTCACCTTACGTCACATTACGTCACATTACGTCACATTACGTCACCTTACGTCACCTTACGTCACATTACGTCACATTGTGTCACATTACGTCACCTTACGTCACATTACGTCACATTACGTCACATTACATCACATTGTGTCACATGATGTCACATTACGTCACATGATGTCACATTACATCACATTACGTCACATTGTGTCACATGATGTCACATTACTTCACATTACGTCACCTTACGTCACATTACGTCACATTACGTCACCTTACGTCACATTACGTCACATTGTGTCACATGATGTCACATTACGTCACATTACGTCACATGATGTCACATTACGTCACATTACGTCACATTGTGTCACATGATGTCACATTACGTCACCTTACGTCACCTTACGTCACATGATGTCACATTACGTCACCTTACGTCACATGATGTCACATTACGTCACATTATGTCACATTACGTCACATTGTGTCACATGATGTCACATTACATCACATTACATCACATGATGTCACATTACGTCACATTATGTCACATGATGTCACTTTACGTCACTTTACGTCACATTACGTCACATGATGTCACATTACGTCACATTACGTCACATGATGTCACATTACGTCACATTACGTCACATTGTGTCACATGATGTCACATTACGTCACCTTACGTCACCTTACGTCACATGATGTCACATTACGTCACCTTACGTCACATGATGTCACATTACGTCACATTGTGTCACATGATGTCACATTACGTCACCTTATGTCACATTACGTCACATGATGTCACATTACGTCACATTACATCACATGATGTCACATTACGTCACATTATGTCACATTACGTCACATTGTGTCACATGATGTCACATTACATCACATTACATCACATGATGTCACATTACGTCACATTATGTCACATGATGTCACTTTACGTCACTTTACGTCACATTACGTCACATGATGTCACATGATGTCACATGATGTCACATTACGTCACATTACGTCACATTGTGTCACATCACATTATGTCACGTCACATGATGTCACCTTACGTCACATTACGTCACATTACGTCACATTACATCACCTTACGTCACCTTACGTCACATTACGTCACATTGTGTCACATCACTTTACGTCACATCACATTACGTCACATGATGTCACCTTACGTCACATTACATCACCTTACGTCACATTACGTCACATTACGTCACATTGTGTCACATCACTTTACGTCACATCACATTACGTCACATGATGTCACATTGTGTCACGTCATGTCACATTATGTCATGTCAGATTATGTCACATCACATTATGTGACATCACACTACGTCACGTCACATTATGTCGTATTACGTCACATTATGTGACATTACACTACGTCACGTCACATTATGTCGTATTACGTCACATTATGTGACATCACACTACGTCACGTCACATTATGTCGTATTACATCACATTACGTTACGTCACATTGTGTCACGTCACATTATGTCATATCACATCATGTCACATTATGTCATATCACATCATGTCACATTATGTCACATCACAGCATGTCACATTATGTCACATGACATTACATTGCGCTCACTTCACGTCACATTACGTCACATCACATTACATCATGTCACATTACGTCACCTTATGTCACATTACGTCACATGATGTCACATTACGTCACATTACATCACATATGTCATGATTACGTCACGTTATGTCCATTACGTCAATTGTGTCATGATGTCACATTCATCACATTACATCACATGATGTCACATTACGTCACATTATGTCACATGATGTCACTTTACGTCACTTTATGTCACATCACGTCACATGATCACATTACGTCACATTGTGTCACATCCTTATGTCCGTCACATGATGTCACCTTACGTCACATTACGTCCATTACGTCACATTACATCACCTTACCACCTTACGTCACATACGCACATGGTCACGTCATGTTACGTCACGTCACATTACGTCACATGATGCACCTTAGTCATTCTCCCTTCGTCCTTCGTCAATTAGTCACATTGTGTCACTCACTTTACGTCACATCACATTACGTCACATGATGTCACATTGTGTCACGTCATGTCATATTATGTCACATCACATCATGTCAATACATTATACATCACACTACCACACATTATTCTATTACCACATTATCATTACATAAAATATGTTACGTCACACTACGTCACGTCACATTATGTCGTATCTCCTCACATTGCGGTGCGTGAATTGTGTCATGTCACATTATGTCATATCACATCGGTGTCACATTATGTCATATCACATCAGGTCACACTATGTCACATCAGAGCATGTCACATTATGTCACATGAAATTACATTGCGTCACTTCACGTCACATTACGTCACATCACATTACATCTGTCACATTCTCACATCACATTAAAAAAAAAGAAAAAGTCACGTGCAGCTCTGTCGACATCCAGAACAACAAGCAGTACCTGGTGATGGGAGCCAGCGGGTCAGAGGTCACGCTCAGCCAGGCCTTCAAGTCAGTGTCCCCGTCACCTGGACAACGACCTCTCCTTTTTCTCCTTCTCCTCCTCATCTCTGACCTGTAGTTCTTCCTCCTCCTCCTCCTCCTCCTTTTTTTTCCTCCTCCTCCTCCTCATCTCTGACCTGTAGTTCTTCCTCCTCCTCCTCCTCCTCCTCATCTCTGACCTGTAGTTCTTCCTCCTCCTCCTCATCTCTGACCTGTAGTTCTTCCTCCTCCTCCTCATCTCTGACCTGTAGTTCTTCCTCCTCCTCCTCCTCCTCCTCATCTCTGACCTGTAGTTCTTCCTCCTCCTCCTCCTCCTCCTCCTCATCTCTGACCTGTAGTTCTTCCTCCTCCTCCTCCTCCTCCTCATCTCTGACCTGTAGTTCTTCCTCCTCCTCCTCCTCCTCCTCCTCATCTCTGACCTGTAGTTCTTCCTCCTCTCCTCCTCCTCCTCATCTCTGACCTGTAGTTCTTCCTCCTCCTCCTCCTCCTCCTCCTCATCTCTGACCTGTAGTTCTTCCTCCTCCTCCTCCTCCTCCTCCTCCTCATCTCTGACCTGTAGTTCTTCCTCCTCCTCCTCCTCCTCCTCATCTCTGACCTGTAGTTCTTCCTCCTCCTCCTCATCTCTGACCTGTAGTTCTTCCTCCTCCTCCTCCTCCTCCTCCTCCTCATCTCTGACCTGTAGTTCTTCCTCCTCCTCCTCCTCCTCCTCCTCATCTCTGACCTGTAGTTCTTCCTCCTCCTCCTCCTCCTCCTCCTCTCTCTGACCTGTGTTCTTCCTCCTCCTCCTCCTCCTCCTCCTCCTCTTCTGCCTGTGTTCTTCCTCCTCCTCCTCTCTCTGCCTGTGTTCTCTCCTCCTCCTCCTCCTCCTCCTCCTCCTCTCTCTGCCTGTGTTCTTCCTCCTCCTCCTCCTCATCTCTGACCTGTAGTTCTTCCTCCTCCTCCTCCTCCTCCTCCTCATCTCTGACCTGTAGTTCTTCCTCCTCCTCCTCCTCCTCCTCTCTCTGCCTGTAGTTCTTCCTCCTCCTCCTCCTCCTCCTCTCTCTGCCTGTAGTTCTTCCTCCTCCTCCTCCTCCTCCTCCTCTCTCTGCCTGTAGTTCTTCCTCCTCCTCCTCTCTCTGCCTGTAGTTCTTCCTCCTCCTCCTCCTCCTCCTCCTCCTCCTCATCTCTGCCTGTGTTCTTCCTCCTCCTCCTCCTCCTCCTCTCTCTGCCTGTGTTCTTCCTCCTCCTCCTCATCTCTGCCTGTAGTTCTTCCTCCTCCTCCTCATCTCTGACCTGTAGTTCTTCCTCCTCCTCCTCCTCCTCCTCCTCCTCATCTCTGACCTGTAGTTCTTCCTCCTCCTCCTCCTCCTCCTCCTCCTCATCTCTGACCTGTAGTTCTCTCCTCCTCCTCCTCCTCCTCCTCATCTCTGACCTGTAGTTCTTCCTCCTCCTCCTCCTCCTCCTCCTCATCTCTGACCTGTAGTTCTTCCTCCTCCTCCTCATCTCTGACCTGTAGTTCTTCCTCCTCCTCCTCCTCCTCCTCCTCCTCATCTCTGACCTGTAGTTCTTCCTCCTCCTCCTCCTCCTCCTCCTCCTCATCTCTGACCTGTAGTTCTTCCTCCTCCTCCTCCTCCTCCTCATCTCTGACCTGTAGTTCTTCCTCCTCCTCCTCCTCCTCCTCCTCATCTCTGACCTGTAGTTCTTCCTCCTCCTCCTCCTCCTCCTCATCTCTGACCTGTAGTTCTTCCTCCTCCTCTTCTCTGCCTGTGTTCTTCCTCCTCCTCCTCATCTCTGACCTGTAGTTCTTCCTCCTCCTCCTCCTCCTCCTCCTCCTCATCTCTGACCTGTAGTTCTTCCTCCTCCTCCTCCTCCTCCTCATCTCTGACCTGTAGTTCTTCCTCCTCCTCCTCCTCCTCCTCATCTCTGACCTGTAGTTCTTCTCCTCCTCCTCCTCCTCCTCCTCCTCATCTCTGACCTGTAGTTCTTCCTCCTCCTCCTCCTCCTCCTCCTCATCTCTGACCTGTAGTTCTTCCTCCTCCTCCTCCTCCTCCTCCTCATCTCTGACCTGTAGTTCTTCCTCCTCCTCCTCATCTCTGACCTGTAGTTCTTCCTCCTCCTCCTCCTCCTCCTCCTCCTCATCTCTGACCTGTAGTTCTTCCTCCTCCTCCTCCTTCTCTCTGCCTGTGTTCTTCCCCCCCCCGCTGGCTCTCCTCCTCCTCCTCCTCCTCCTCTCTCTGCCTGTGTTCTTCCTCCTCCTCCTCCCTGCTGTGTTCTTCCTCCTCCTCCTCATCTCTGACCTGTAGTTCTTCCTCCTCCTCCTCCTCCTCCTCCTCCTCATCTCTGACCTGTAGTTCTTCCTCCTCCTCCTCCTCCTCCTCATCTCTGACCTGTAGTTCTTCCTCCTCCTCCTCCTCCTCCTCATCTCTGACCTGTAGTTCTTCCTCCTCCTCCTCCTCCTCCTCCTCATCTCTGACCTGTAGTTCTTCCTCCTCCTCCTCCTTCTCCTCATCTCTGACCTGTAGTTCTTCCTCCTCCTCCTCCTCCTCCTCTCTCTGCCTGTGTTCTTCCTCCTCCCCCCCCCGCCTGTGTCTCCTCCTCCTCCCTCTCTCTGCCTGTGTTCTCCTCCTCCTCCTCCTCCTCATCTCTGACCTGTAGTTCTTCCCCCCCCCCTCCTCTCTCTGCCTTTCTTCCTCCTCCTCCTCCTCCTCCTCCTCCTTGTCTCTGACCGGCTGCACTGTGTCTCGTAGGTATCGTCTTCCTCTGGACTCTGAGGCACTGGTGGAGCTGTGGCCGTCAGACTGTAGTTCTCCTGAATGTTCGGACTACATTTCCCACCTGGAGGACTTCGCTCTGGACCTGCAGTTAGCCGGCTGCCCTGCGTCATCATAACTCCCATTTTTACTGCACTTTTTAATGTAATACTAAGGAGGAGTTTACACGTGAAGTTGAAGAAGAAGAAATATTCTCTCAGGAACTTTTATTATATAAATGCTTTTTAATTCTCCTTTTCCACATCGTGTCTGAATCTGCCAATAAAAGTTCAATAATAATATAACAACACTGGCTCATTACATCTGGGATGTGGCTTCATAATCAACCTATTTTTATATAAAATCAACACTTGAAGTTTGATGATGCAGTTTATTGATATACTTATAGACATTTACTGTTGATACTTTAACTGATGATTCAGGAGGATTTGCAGTGCAGGACTTTTACTGTGACAGAGTACTTTTACACTATGGTATCAGTACTTCTACTGCAGTAAAGGATCTGAATACTTCCTCCACCACCAGCAACCCCACAGTCATGCTACCGTCAGACACATTAAACCTGTTTTGCATACATTGAATATATGGAGGAAAGAACCTGCCGAAATAAAAATAAAGTGACTCAATAAATAAATAAATGCCATTAAATGTAACAAAAATAATACAGAAAATAAATTTAGCCATTAATTAATTGAATTTGACTATTTTGACTGAATAGATATTTCTGTTTTAATTTGATTATTCATCTTCATATTATTTTCCTTATTTATTTACCCTTCTGTTTAATGTTCCCTTTTAACCATGTATTTAGTTTTTTATTATTTTTTTCAGTTTATTTATATGTTTTTGCATCTATCATCTTTGCACTCAGACCCCATGATGACAGAAACGTGAAGAAAACAATAGAAAAGTCTGGGGAAATAAATACATACACAACACATACCTACATTCTAATAATAATAATTGTCAAAATGTAAATAAATCAATTTAAAAAATAAATAACAGTAGAAATTAAACAGAAGACTAAATAAATAAGGGAATTTATACAAAGATAAAATGACAGAAATATCAACTTATTTCACATTTTATCAGTTAATTAATGGCTACATTTTAATGACACATTAATTTATTCTTTAATTGTGTATTTTTTGGCAGCTGCTGTCCTCCATATAACGTGCTGTTAATGATCCCAAAAACACTACAAGGTACATTTAAAACAACAGTCTATGTATGTATCCATCCATCCATCTATCTATCTATCATCTATCCACCCATCTATCCATCCATCCATCTATCTATCTATCATCTATCCACCCATCTATCCATCCATCCATCTATCTATCTATCATCTATCCACCCATCTATCCATCCATCCATCTATCTATCTATCATCTATCCACCCATCTATCCATCCATCCATCTATCTATCTATCATCTATCCACCCATCTATCCACCCATCTATCCATCCATCCATCTATCTATCATCTATCCACCCATCTATCCATCCATCCATCTATCCACCCATCTATCCATCCATCCATCTATCTATCTATCATCTATCCACCCATCTATCCATCCACCATCTATCCACCCATCTATCCATCCATCCATCTATCTACCTATCATCTATCCACCCATCTATCCATCCATCCATCTATCTATCTATCATCTATCCACCCATCTATCCATCCATCCATCTATCTATCTATCATCTATCCACCCATCTATCCATCCATCCATCTATCTATCTATCATCTATCCACCCATCTATCCATCCATCCATCTATCTATCTATCATCTATCCACCCATCTATCCATCCATCCATCTATCCACCCATCTATCCATCCATCCATCTATCCACCCATCTATCCATCCATCCATCCATCTATCTATCATCTATCCACCCATCTATCATCCATCCATCTATCTATCTATCATCTATCCACCCATCTATCCATCCATCCATCTATCTATCTATCATCTATCCACCCATCTATCCATCCATCCATCTATCTATCTATCATCTATCCACCCATCTATCCACCCATCTATCCATCCATCCATCTATCTATCATCTATCCACCCATCTATCCATCCATCCATCTATCCACCCATCTATCCATCCATCCATCTATCCACCCATCTATCCATCCATCTATCCATCCATCTATCCATCCATCCATCTATCCACCCATCTATCCATCCATCCATCTATCCACCCATCTATCCACCCATCTATCCATCCATCCATCTATCCACCCATCTATCCATCCATCCATCTATCTATCTATCATCTATCCACCCATCTATCCATCCATCGATCTATCTATCATCTATCCACCCATCTATCCATCCATCCATCTATCCACCCATCTATCCATCCATCCATCTATCTATCTATCATCTATCCACCCATCTATCCATCCATCCATCTATCCACCCATCTATCCATCCATCCATCGATCTATCTATCATCTATCCACCCATCTATCCATCCATCCATCTATCCACCCATCTATCCATCCATCCATCTATCTATCTATCATCTATCCATCCATCTATCCATCCATCCATCTATCCACCCATCTATCCATCCATCCATCCATCATCCATCCATCTATCCATCCATCCATCTATCCACCCATCTATCCATCCATCCATCCATCATCCATCCATCTATCCACCCATCTATCCATCCATCCATCTATCCACCCATCTATCCATCCACCCATCTATCCATCCATCCATCCATCCATCCATCTATCCACCCATCTATCCATCCATCCATCCATCTATCCACCCATCTATCCATCCATCCATCCATCCATCCATCTATCCAGGGTTGTAAGAATGAATGAATGAATGAATGAATGAATGAATGAAGTGGTTTATTGGCCTTTAAATACAGTTCATGGAGTAATAAACAAACAAGCCAAAGTATTAACCATACTCAGTGTTAGGTCTACTGTCCTTCTCCGACTCCCTGGCAGTGTAGAGGCCCCACTATTTAAAGGCTAGGCCCCTCCCACTGGACCATACCACCTTTAATTGAAATCAATTACCTAATCAATTCAACCTCATAGGTCATTTTCCATATGAAAATCCTTACAAACTATATGTACTTTTATTTTCCACACATAGATTTGGCCATCAAAACATTTACATAAGACTTAACTGTATAAATGAATTTCCAACTCCATTTCCAGCCCACAGTTGGTTTGGTCCGGAGGGAGATGGACTGAGCATGCTCCTCCCTACAGACTACTCAGGCACTATAAGAGGCAGCCTGAAGCTGTGCTCGGGTCCTTTCTCCCTGCCAGCACCAGGAAGCACTGTGGTAAGAACATGCAACCAAATTAAATACAACTCATGATTTTCAATCTATAAATAATACTGAGTTAACTTCAACCAATATATGTGTACTAATGTGTGTTTGAACAAAACTTTCTAGGGAAAAAATAGCACAGGAAACGTACTGAGTGTTAAATGTAGCTCAGTGTGTGCAGCCACCAAACTAACACTAGCATGCTACCTGGCTAGCATGCTACCTGGCTAACGTGGCTAACAGGTGGTCTGGTGTGGTGTGTTACCAGTGGCAGGGAAACTGCCACAATCATCCATCCATCTATCATCTCTGTCCATCCTATATCCATCCATCTATCATCTATCTATCCATCCATCTTTACATCCATCTATCATCTATCTGTCCATCCATCTATCCATCATCTATCCATCCATCCATCTATCCATCTATCTATCCATCCACATATCATCCATCTATCATCTCTGTCCATCCTATATCCATCCATCTATCATCTATCTATCCATCCATCTTTACATCCATCTATCATCTATCTGTCCATCCATCTATCCATCCATCTATCATCCATCTATCATCTATCTATCCATCCATCCATCTATCCATCCATCTATCATCTATCTATCCATCCATCTTTACATCCATCTATCATCTATCTGTCCATCCATCTATCCATCATCTATCCATCCATCTATCCATCTATCTATCCATCCACATATCATCCATCTATCATCTCTGTCCATCCTATATCCATCCATCTATCATCTATCTATCCATCCATCTTTACATCCATCTATCATCTATCTGTCCATCCATCTATCCATCATCTATCCATCCATCTATCCATCTATCTATCCATCCATCTATCCATCTATCATCTATCTGTCCATCCATCTATCCATCATCTATCCATCCATCTATCCATCTATCTATCCATCCACATATCATCCATCTATCATCTCTGTCCATCCTATATCCATCCATCTATCATCTATCTATCCATCCATCTTTACATCCATCTATCATCTATCTGTCCATCCATCTATCCATCATCTATCCATCCATCTATCCATCTATCTATCCATCCACATATCATCCATCTATCATCTATCTATCCATCTATCTATCCATCCACATATCATCCATCTATCATCCATCTATCATCTATCTATCCATCCATCTATCCATCCATCTATCATCTATCTATCCATCCATCTGTCTTCTATCTGTCTTCTATCTATCCATCCATCTATCTATCCATCCATTTATCCATCCATCTATCCATCCATCCATCCATCTATCATCCATCGATCCATCCATCATCTATCATCTATCTATCCATCCACCTATCCATCCATCTATTCATCCATCCATCTATCATCTATCTATCATCTATCTATCCATCCATCCATCTATCTATCATCTATCCATCTATCCATCCAACATCCATCTATCCATCCATCTGTCCATCTATCTATCCATCTATCTATCCATCCACATATCATCCATCTATCATCTATCTATCCATCCATCTATCATCTATCTGTCTTCTATCTATCTATCCATCCATCTATCTATCCATCCATTTATCCATCCATCTATCCATCCATCCATCCATCTATCATCCATCGATCCATCCATCATCTATCATCTATCTATCCATCCACCTATCCATCCATCTATTCATCCATCCATCTATCCATCCATCTATCATCTATCTATCATCTATCTATCCTTCCATCCATCTATCTATCATCTATCCATCTATCCATCCAACATCCATCTATCCATCCATCTATCTATCCAGCCATCTATCCATCCATCATCCATCCATCCATCCATCATTTATCTATCATCTGTCCATCTATCATCATCTATCTATCCATCCATCTATCTATCATCCATCTATCCATCCATCATCCATCCATCCATCCATCCATCTATCATCCATCCATCCATCCATCCTTCATTCATCTATCATCCATCTGTCCATCTATCCATCATCTATCTATCCATCCATCGATCTATCATCCATCTATCCATCCATCATCCATCCATCCATCCATCCATCCATCCATCCATCCATCCTTCATTCATCTATCATCCATCTGTCCATCTATCCATCATCTATCTATCCATCCATCGATCTATCATCCATCTATCCATCCATCATCCATCCATCCATCCATCCTTCATTCATCTATCATCCATCTGTCCATCTATCCATCATCTATCTATCCATCCATCTATCTATCCAGCCATCTATCCATCCATCATCCATCCATCCATCCATCATTTATCTATCATCTGTCCATCTATCCATCATCTATCTATCCATCCATCTATCTATCATCCATCTATCCATCCATCATCCATCCATCCATCCATCCATCCTTCATTCATCTATCATCCATCTGTCCATCTATCCATCATCTATCTATCCATCCATCGATCTATCATCCATCTATCCATCCATCCATCCATCCATCCATCCTTCATTCATCTATCATCCATCTGTCCATCTATCCATCATCTATCTATCATCCATCGATCTATCATCCATCTATCCATCCATCATCCATCCATCCATCCATCCATCCTTCATTCATCTATCATCCATCTGTCCATCTATCCATCATCTATCTATCCATCCATCTATCTATCCAGCCATCTATCCATCCATCATCCATCCATCCATCCATCATTTATCTATCATCTGTCCATCTATCCATCATCTATCTATCCATCCATCTATCCATCCATCATCCATCCATCCATCCATCATTCATCTATCATCCATCTGTCCATCTATCCATCCATCTATCTATCCATCCATCTATCCATCCATCATCCATCCATCCATCATTTATCTTTATCTATCCACATCCATCCATCCATCCATCCATCCATCTATCATCTATATATCCATCCATCTATCTATCCATCCATCATCCATCCATCCATCATTTATCTATCATCCATCCATCCATCCATCATCTATATATCCATCCATCCATCCATCCATCTATCATCTATATATCCATCCATCCATCCATCCATCTATCCATCCATCGTCAAATTGATATGAGAGAAAGGTGCAAATATAAAATTAACTGAGAACAACTGGCTAAACATTTGTGGGAAACAGTCCTCTACCTCCAGCTCAAACCTTTGGCGAGAGTTTACCTGGAAAAAATTTTAAGAGTTTTTATAACTTCTCCACAGACTCACTCTGGCAAAAATTGCCTCAACCACATGGCAACAGACTGGCCGCTCAGCAACCGGATCAGTTGAGGCAAGGGCGCTTCCTTTCAGACTGCAAGTCATCAGTTTCCTCTCAGTGTGTGACTGTCTCAATGAGAACGAGAGGATTTCTGTGTGATCAACTGTTGTCATTGCTCCAAAAAGAGTTTTTGTAATTGAGCCAAGTATATTGGTGACACGTAAACATGTCAGACGACAGTCAACTGGACAACGGGAAAGGTCGATTTTGATGGCACATAAGCAGAGGACAATGGGTTTTAACTACGTAAACATGGCGGACATAAGTAACACAGACTGCGACGAGGATGGGATTCGAACCCACACGTGCAGAGCACAATGGATTAGCAGTCCATCGCCTTAACCACTCGGCCACCTCGTCAGTCAAATGTTGCTTTACAGTAAGAGTCCGACCCAGGTCAGCCCCCGCAGACACAATGAATGAGCGTGGCATGGAAGAAGGGAGGAGGACGTGAGAAAGATGGAGCTACACAGGCAAGTCTTTACGTGTAGGGGAATTAGCTCAAATGGTAGAGCGCTCGCTTAGCATGCGAGAGGTAGCGGGATCGATGCCCACATTCTCCATTGATCTTGAGTCCCTTGTGCATGAAATTTGGCTGGATTAACGACCACACTGGGATTCCTTGCACCATTTCAACACAAGGCTCGAGCTGTGATTTAGATTACTTCCACATTTGGCTGGCTAAGGGGCACAGTTTAGGCAAAGCCGACTCCTTTCATACTGTCAACCCAGGACTGAATTCTGCCCAGTTTTTGCTTCACCAAAAACCCTGTGATCAATTTATCCTGTTATCCACCGACTGTTAGTCATAGTTGAACAAGTTTTGAATCAGATCTTAAGGTACTCCCTTAACATGTGAGAGGCAGAGGCATCGATGCTAGCATTCTCCAAAGACTCACTCTGGCAAAGATTGCCTCAACCACATGGCAACAGACTGGCCACTGAGCAACCGGATCGGTTGAGGCAAGGGCGCTTCCTTTCAGACTGTCCACCCAGGACTGAATTCTGCCCAGTTTTTGCTTGATCAAAACCCCTGTGATAAATTTATCCTTATGTCCACCGAATGCTTGTCATAGTTGAGTAAATTTTGAATCAAATATAAGGGTCCTCCCTTAACATGTGAGAGGTAGAGGCATCGATGCCTGCATTCTCCACAGACTTACTGCAAAGATTGCCTCAACCACATGGCAACAGACTGGCCACTGAGCAAATGGATCGGTTGAGGAAGGGCACTTCCTTTCAGACTGTCCACCCAGGACTGGATTCTGCCCAGTTTTTGCTTCAACAAAACCCTTGTGATCAATTTATCCTTACGTCCACCGAATGCTTGTCATAGTTGAGCAAATTTTGAATCAAATATAAGGGTCCTCCCTTAACATGTGAGAGGTAGAGGCATCGATGCCTGCATTCTCCACAGACTTACTGCAAAGATTGCCTCAACCACATGGCAACAGACTGGCCGCTCAGCAACCGGATCAGTTGAGGCAAGGGCGCTTCCTTTCAGACTGCAAGTCATCAGTTTCCTCTCAGTGTGTGACTGTCTCAATGAGAACGAGAGGATTTCTGTGTGATCAACTGTTGTCATTGCTCCAAAAACAGTTTTTTTAATTGAGCCAAGTATATTGGTGACACGTAAACATGTCAGACGACAGTCAACTGGACAACGGAAAAGGTCGATTTTGATGGCACATAAGCAGAGGACAATGGGTTTTAACTACATAAACATGGCAGACATAAGTAACACGGACTGCGACGAGGATGGGATTCGAACCCACGCGTGCAGAGCACAATGGATTAGCAGTCCATCGCCTTAACCACTCGGCCACCTCGTCAGTCAAATGTTGCTTTACAGTAAGAGTCCGACCCAGGTCAGCCCCCGCAGACACAATGAATGAGCGTGGCATGGAAGAAGGGAGGAGGATGTGAGAAAGATGGAGCTACACAGGCAAGCCTTAAGTGTAGGGGAATTAGCTCAAATGGTAGAGCGCTCGCTTAGCATGCGAGAGGTAGCGGGATCGATGCCCGCATTCTCCATTGATCTTGAGTCCCTTGTGCATGAAATTTGACTGCATTAACAACCACACTGGGATTTCTTGCACCATTTCAACACAAGGCTCGAGCTGTGATTTAGATTACTTCCACTTTTGGCTGGCTAAGCGGCACAGTTTAGGCAAAGCCGCCTTCTTTCAGACTGTACACCCAGGACTGAATTCTGCCCAGTTTTTTCTTCACCAAAACCCCTGTGATCAATTTATCCTGTTGTCCACCGACTGTTAGTCATAGTTAAGCAAGTTTTGAATCAAATCTTAAGGTACTCCCTTAACATGTGAGAGGCAGAGGCATTGATTCTCGCATGCTCCACAGACTCACTCTGGCAAAGATTGCCTCAACCACATGGCAAAAGACTGGCTACTGAGCAACCGGATCAATTGAGGCAAGGGCGCTTCCTTTCAGACTGTCCACCCAGGACTGAATTCTTCCCAGTTTTTGCTTCATCAAAACCCCTGTGATAAATTTATCCATATGTCCACCGAATGCTTGTCATAGTTGAGCAAATTTTGAATCAAATATAAGGGTCTTCCCTTAACATGTGAGAGGTAGAGGCATCGATGCCTGCATTCTCCACAGACTTACTGCAAAGATTGCCTCAACCACATGGCAACAGACTGGCCACTGAGCAAATGGATCGATTGAGGAAGGGCGCTTCCTTTCAGACTGTCCAGACAGGACTGAATTCTGCCCAGTTTTTGCTTCAACAAAACCCTTGTGATCAATTTATCCTGTTGTCCACCGACTGTTAGTCATAGTTGAGCAAGTTTTGAATCAAATATTAAGGTACTCCCTTAACATGTGAGAGGCAGAGGCATCGATGCTCGCATTCTCCACAGACTCACTCTGGCAAAAATTGCCTCAACCACATGGCAACAGACTGGCCGCTCAGCAACCGGATCAGTTGAGGCAAGGGCGCTTCCTTTCAGACTGCAAGTCATCAGTTTCCTCTCAGTGTGTGACTGTCTCAATGAGAACGAGAGGATTTCTGTGTGATCAACTGTTGTCATTGCTCCAAAAAGAGTTTTTGTAATTGAGCCAAGTATATTGGTGACATGTAAACATGTCAGACGACAGTCAACTGGACAACGGGAAAGGTTGATTTTGATGGCACATAAGCAGAGGACAATGGGTTTTAACTACGTAAACATGGCAGACATAAGTAACACGGACTGCGACGAGGATGGGATTCGAACCCACGCGTGCAGAGCACAATGGATTAGCAGTCCATCGCCTTAACCACTCGGCCACCTCGTCAGTCAAATGTTGCTTTACAGTAAGAGTCCGACCCAGGTCAGCCCCCGCAGACACAATGAATGAGCGTGGCATGGAAGAAGGGAGGAGGACGTGAGAAAGATGGAGCTACACAGGCAAGCCTTAAGTGTAGGGGAATTAGCTCAAATGGTAGAGCGCTCGCTTAGCATGCGAGAGGTAGCGGGATCGATGCCCGCATTCTCCATTGATCTTGAGTCCCTTGTGCATGAAATTTGACTGCGTTAACAACCACACTGGGATTTCTTGCACTATTTCAACACAAGGCTCGATCTGTGATTTAGATTACTTCCACTTTTGGCTGGCTAAGCGGCACAGTTTAGGCAAAGCCGCCTTCTTTCAGACTGTCTACCCAGGACTGAATTCTGCCCAGTTTTTTCTTCACCAAAACCCCTGTGATCAATTTATCCTGTTGTCCACCGACTGTTAGTCATAGTTGAGCAAGTTTTGAATCAAATCTTAAGGTACTCCCTTAACATGTGAGAGGCAGAGGCATTGATTCTCGCATGCTCCACAGACTCACTCTGGCAAAGATTGCCTCAACCACATGGCAAAAGACTGGCTACTGAGCAACCGGATCAATTGAGGCAAGGGCGCTTCCTTTCAGACTGTCCACCCAGGACTGAATTCTTCCCAGTTTTTGCTTCATCAAAATCCCTGTGATCAATTTATCCATATGTCCACCGAATGCTTGTCATAGTTGAGCAAATTTTGAATCAAATATAAGGGTCCTCCCTTAACATGTGAGAGGTAGAGGCATCGATGCCTGCATTCTCCACAGACTTACTGCAAAGATTGCCTCAACCACATGGCAACAGACTGGCCACTGAGCAAATGGATCGGTTGAGGAAGGGCGCTTCCTTTCAGACTGTCCAGACAGGACTGAATTCTGCCCAGTTTTTGCTTCAACAAAACCCTTGTGATCAATTTATCCTGTTGTCCACCGACTGTTAGTCATAGTTGAGCAAGTTTTGAATCAAATATTAAGGTACTCCCTTAACATGTGAGAGGCAGAGGCATCGATGCTCGCATTCTCCACAGACTCACTCTGTTAAAAATTGCCTCAACCACATGGCAATAGACTGGCCGCTCAGCAACCGGATCAGTTGAGGCAAGGGCGCTTCCTTTCAGACTGCAAGTCATCAGTTTCCTCTCAGTGTGTGACTGTCTCAATGAGAACGAGAGGATTTCTGTGTGATCAACTGTTGTCATTGCTCCAAAAAGAGTTTTTGTAATTGAGCCAAGTATATTGGTGACATGTAAACATGTCAGACGACAGTCAACTGGACAACGGGAAAGGTTGATTTTGATGGCACATAAGCAGAGGACAATGGGTTTTAACTACGTAAACATGGCAGACATAAGTAACACGGACTGCGACGAGGATGGGATTCGAACCCACGCGTGCAGAGCACAATGGATTAGCAGTCCATCGCCTTAACCACTCGGCCACCTCGTCAGTCAAATGTTGCTTTACAGTAAGAGTCCGACCCAGGTCAGCCCCCGCAGACACAATGAATGAGCGTGGCATGGAAGAAGGGAGGAGAACGTGAGAAAGATGGAGCTACACAGGCAAGCCTTAAGTGTAGGGGAATTAGCTCAAATGGTAGAGCGCTCGCTTAGCATGCGAGAGGTAGCGGGATCGATGCCCGCATTCTCCATTGATCTTGAGTCCCTTGTGCATGAAATTTGACTGCGTTAACAACCACACTGGGATTTCTTGCACTATTTCAACACAAGGCTCGATCTGTGATTTAGATTACTTCCACTTTTGGCTGGCTAAGCGGCACAGTTTAGGCAAAGCCGCCTTCTTTCAGACTGTCTACCCAGGACTGAATTCTGCCCAGTTTTTTCTTCACCAAAACTCCTGTGATCAATTTATCCTGTTGTCCACCGACTGTTAGTCATAGTTGAGCAAGTTTTGAATCAAATCTTAAGGTACTCCCTTAACATGTGAGAGGCAGAGGCATTGATTCTCGCATGCTCCACAGACTCACTCTGGCAAAGATTGCCTCAACCACATGGCAAAAGACTGGCTACTGAGCAACCGGATCAATTGAGGCAAGGGCGCTTCCTTTCAGACTGTCCACCCAGGACTGAATTCTTCCCAGTTTTTGCTTCATCAAAACCCCTGTGATCAATTTATCCATATGTCCACCGAATGCTTGTCATAGTTGAGTAAATTTTGAATCAAATATAAGGGTCCTCCCTTAACATGTGAGAGGTAGAGGCATCAATGCCTGCATTCTCCACAGACTTACTGCAAAGATTGCCTCAACCACATGGCAACAGACTGGCCACTGAGCAAATGGATCGGTTGAGGAAGGGCGCTTCCTTTCAGACTGTCCACCCAGGACTGGATTCTGCCCAGTTTTTGCTTCAACAAAACCCTTGTGATCAATTTATCCTGTTGTCCACCGACTGTTAGTCATAGTTGAGCAAGTTTTGAATCAAATATTAAGGTACTCCCTTAACATGTGAGAGGCAGAGGCATCGATGCTCGCATTCTCCACAGACTCACTCTGTTAAAAATTGCCTCAACCACATGGCAATAGACTGGCCGCTCAGCAACCGGATCAGTTGAGGCAAGGGCGCTTCCTTTCAGACTGCAAGTCATCAGTTTCCTCTCAGTGTGTGACTGTCTCAATGAGAACGAGAGGATTTCTGTGTGATCAACTGTTGTCATTGCTCCAAAAAGAGTTTTTGTAATTGAGCCAAGTATATTGGTGACATGTAAACATGTCAGACGACAGTCAACTGGACAACGGGAAAGGTTGATTTTGATGGCACATAAGCAGAGGACAATGGGTTTTAACTACGTAAACATGGCAGACATAAGTAACACGGACTGCGACGAGGATGGGATTCGAACCCACGCGTGCAGAGCACAATGGATTAGCAGTCCATCGCCTTAACCACTCGGCCACCTCGTCAGTCAAATGTTGCTTTACAGTAAGAGTCCGACCCAGGTCAGCCCCCGCAGACACAATGAATGAGCATGGCATGGAAGAAGGGAGGAGGATGTGAGAAAGATGGAGCTACACAGGCAAGCCTTAAGTGTAGGGGAATTAGCTCAAATGGTAGAGCGCTCGCTTAGCATGCGAGAGGTAGCGGGATCGATGCCCGCATTCTCCATTGATCTTGAGTACCTTGTGCATGAAATTTGACTGCATTAACAACCACACTGGGATTTCTTGCACCATTTCAACACAAGGCTCGAGCTGTGATTTAGATTACTTCCACTTTTGGCTGGCTAAGCGGCACAGTTTAGGCAAAGCCGCCTTCTTTCAGACTGTACACCCAGGACTGAATTCTGCCCAGTTTTTTCTTCACCAAAACCCCTGTGATCAATTTATCCTGTTGTCCACCGACTGTTAGTCATAGTTAAGCAAGTTTTGAATCAAATCTTAAGGTACTCCCTTTACATGTGAGAGGCAGAGGCATTGATTCTCGCATGCTCCACAGACTCACTCTGGCAAAGATTGCCTCAACCACATGGCAAAAGACTGGCTACTGAGCAACCGGATCAATTGAGGCAAGGGCGCTTCCTTTCAGACTGTCCACCCAGGACTGAATTCTTCCCAGTTTTTGCTTCATCAAAACCCCTGTGATAAATTTATCCATATGTCCACCGAATGCTTGTCATAGTTGAGCAAATTTTGAATCAAATATAAGGGTCTTCCCTTAACATGTGAGAGGTAGAGGCATCGATGCCTGCATTCTCCACAGACTTACTGCAAAGATTGCCTCAACCACATGGCAACAGACTGGCCACTGAGCAAATGGATCAGTTGAGGAAGGGCGCTTCCTTTCAGACTGTCCAGACAGGACTGAATTCTGCCCAGTTTTCGCTTCAACAAAACCCTTGTGATCAATTTATCCTGTTGTCCACCGACTGTTAGTCATAGTTGAGCAAGTTTTGAATCAAATATTAAGGTACTCCCTTAACATGTGAGAGGCAGAGGCATCGATGCTCGCATTCTCCACAGACTCACTCTGGCAAAAATTGCCTCAACCACATGGCAATAGACTGGCCGCTCAGCAACCGGATCAGTTGAGGCAAGGGCGCTTCCTTTCAGACTGCAAGTCATCAGTTTCCTCTCAGTGTGTGACTGTCTCAATGAGAACGAGAGGATTTCTGTGTGATCAACTGTTGTCATTGCTCCAAAAAGAGTTTTTGTAATTGAGCCAAGTATATTGGTGACATGTAAACATGTCAGACGACAGTCAACTGGACAACGGGAAAGGTTGATTTTGATGGCACATAAGCAGAGGACAATGGGTTTTAACTACGTAAACATGGCAGACATAAGTAACACGGACTGCGACGAGGATGGGATTCGAACCCACGCGTGCAGAGCACAATGGATTAGCAGTCCATCGCCTTAACCACTCGGCCACCTCGTCAGTCAAATGTTGCTTTACAGTAAGAGTCCGACCCAGGTCAGCCCCCGCAGACACAATGAATGAGCGTGGCATGGAAGAAGGGAGGAGGACGTGAGAAAGATGGAGCTACACAGGCAAGCCTTAAGTGTAGGGGAATTAGCTCAAATGGTAGAGCGCTCGCTTAGCATGCGAGAGGTAGCGGGATCGATGCCCGCATTCTCCATTGATCTTGAGTACCTTGTGCATGAAATTTGACTGCATTAACAACCACACTGGGATTTCTTGCACCATTTCAACACAAGGCTCGAGCTGTGATTTAGATTACTTCCACTTTTGGCTGGCTAAGCGGCACAGTTTAGGCAAAGCCGCCTTCTTTCAGACTGTACACCCAGGACTGAATTCTGCCCAGTTTTTTCTTCACCAAAACCCCTGTGATCAATTTATCCTGTTGTCCACCGACTGTTAGTCATAGTTAAGCAAGTTTTGAATCAAATCTTAAGGTACTCCCTTTACATGTGAGAGGCAGAGGCATTGATTCTCGCATGCTCCACAGACTCACTCTGGCAAAGATTGCCTCAACCACATGGCAAAAGACTGGCTACTGAGCAACCGGATCAATTGAGGCAAGGGCGCTTCCTTTCAGACTGTCCACCCAGGACTGAATTCTTCCCAGTTTTTGCTTCATCAAAACCCCTGTGATAAATTTATCCATATGTCCACCGAATGCTTGTCATAGTTGAGCAAATTTTGAATCAAATATAAGGGTCTTCCCTTAACATGTGAGAGGTAGAGGCATCGATGCCTGCATTCTCCACAGACTTACTGCAAAGATTGCCTCAACCACATGGCAACAGACTGGCCACTGAGCAAATGGATCAGTTGAGGAAGGGCGCTTCCTTTCAGACTGTCCAGACAGGACTGAATTCTGCCCAGTTTTTGCTTCAACAAAACCCTTGTGATCAATTTATCCTGTTGTCCACCGACTGTTAGTCATAGTTGAGCAAGTTTTGAATCAAATATTAAGGTACTCCCTTAACATGTGAGAGGCAGAGGCATCGATGCTCGCATTCTCCACAGACTCACTCTGGCAAAAATTGCCTCAACCACATGGCAACAGACTGGCCGCTCAGCAACCGGATCAGTTGAGGCAAGGGCGCTTCCTTTCAGACTGCAAGTCATCAGTTTCCTCTCAGTGTGTGACTGTCTCAATGAGAACGAGAGGATTTCTGTGTGATCAACTGTTGTCATTGCTCCAAAAAGAGTTTTTGTAATTGAGCCAAGTATATTGGTGACATGTAAACATGTCAGACGACAGTCAACTGGACAACGGGAAAGGTTGATTTTGATGGCACATAAGCAGAGGACAATGGGTTTTAACTACGTAAACATGGCAGACATAAGTAACACGGACTGCGACGAGGATGGGATTCGAACCCACACGTGCAGAGCACAATGGATTAGCAGTCCATCGCCTTAACCACTCGGCCACCTCGTCAGTCAAATGTTGCTTTACAGTAAGAGTCCGACCCAGGTCAGCCCCCGCAGACACAATGAATGAGCGTGGCATGGAAGAAGGGAGGAGGATGTGAGAAAGATGGAGCTACACAGGCAAGCCTTAAGTGTAGGGGAATTAGCTCAAATGGTAGAGCGCTCGCTTAGCATGCGAGAGGTAGCGGGATCGATGCCCGCATTCTCCATTGATCTTGAGTCCCTTGTGCATGAAATTTGACTGCGTTAACAACCACACTGGGATTTCTTGCACTATTTCAACACAAGGCTCGATCTGTGATTTAGATTACTTCCACTTTTGGCTGGCTAAGCGGCACAGTTTAGGCAAAGCCGCCTTCTTTCAGACTGTCTACCCAGGACTGAATTCTGCCCAGTTTTTTTCTTCACCAAAACCCCTGTGATCAATTTATCCTGTTGTCCACCGACTGTTAGTCATAGTTGAGCAAGTTTTGAATCAAATCTTAAGGTACTCCCTTAACATGTGAGAGGCAGAGGCATTGATTCTCGCATGCTCCACAGACTCACTCTGGCAAAGATTGCCTCAACCACATGGCAAAAGACTGGCTACTGAGCAACCGGATCAATTGAGGCAAGGGCGCTTCCTTTCAGACTGTCCACCCAGGACTGAATTCTTCCCAGTTTTTGCTTCATCAAAACCCCTGTGATCAATTTATCCATATGTCCACCGAATGCTTGTCATAGTTGAGCAAATTTTGAATCAAATATAAGGGTCCTCCCTTAACATGTGAGAGGTAGAGGCATCGATGCCTGCAGTCTCCACAGACTCACTCTGGCAAAGATTGCCTCAACCACATGGCAACAGACTGGCTACTGAGCAACCGGATCAATTGAGGCAAGGGCGCTTCCTTTCAGACTGCAAGTCATCAGTTTCCTCTCAGTGTGTGACTGTCTCAATGAGAACGAGAGGATTTCTGTGTGATCAACTGTTGTCATTGCTCCAAAAAGAGTTTTTGTAATTGAGCCAAGTATATTGGTGACATGTAAACATGTCAGACGACAGTCAACTGGACAACGGGAAAGGTTGATTTTGATGGCACATAAGCAGAGGACAATGGGTTTTAACTACGTAAACATGGCAGACATAAGTAACACGGACTGCGACGAGGATGGGATTCGAACCCACGCGTGCAGAGCACAATGGATTAGCAGTCCATCGCCTTAACCACTCGGCCACCTCGTCAGTCAAATGTTGCTTTACAGTAAGAGTCCGACCCAGGTCAGCCCCCGCAGACACAATGAATGAGCATGGCATGGAAGAAGGGAGGAGGACGTGAGAAAGATGGAGCTACACGGGCAAGCCTTAAGTGTAGGGGAATTAGCTCAAATGGTAGAGCGCTCGCTTAGCATGCGAGAGGTAGCGGGATCGATGCCCGCATTCTCCATTGATCTTGAGTCCCTTGTGTATGAAATTTGGCTGCATTAACAACCACACTGGGATTTCTTGCACCATTTCAACACAAGGCTCGAGCTGTGATTTAGATTACTTCCACTTTTGGCTGGCTAAGCGGCACAGTTTAGGCAAAGCCGCCTTCTTTCAGACTGTCTACCCAGGACTGAATTCTGCCCAGTTTTTTCTTCACCAAAACCCCTGTGATCAATTTATCCTGTTGTCCACCTACTGTTAGTCATAGTTGAGCAAGTTTTGAATCAAATCTTAAGGTACTCCCTTAACATGTGAGAGGCAGAGGCATTGATTCTCGCATGCTCCACAGACTCACTCTGGCAAAGATTGCCTCAACCACATGGCAAAAGACTGGCTACTGAGCAACCGGATCAATTGAGGCAAGGGCGCGTCCTTTCAGACTGTCCACCCAGGACTGAATTCTTCCCAGTTTTTGCTTCATCAAAACCCCTGTGATCAATTTATCCATATGTCCACCAAATGCTTGTCATAGTTGAGCAAATTTTGAATCAAATATAAGGGTCCTCCCTTAACATGTGAGAGGTAGAGGCATCGATTCCTGCAGTCTCCACAGACTCACTCTGGCAAAGATTGCCTCAACCACATGGCAACAGACTGGCTACTGAGCAACCGGATCAATTGAGGCAAGGGCGCTTCCTTTCAGACTGTCCACCCAGGATTGAATTCTTCCCAGTTTTTGCTTCATCAAAACCCCTGTGATCAATTTATCCTTATGTCCACCGAATGCTTGTCATAGTTGAGCAAATTTTGAATCAAATATAAGGGTCCTCCCTTAACATGTGAGAGGTAGAGGCATCGATGCCTGCATTCTCCACAGACTTACTGCAAAGATTGCCTCAACCACATGGCAACAGACTGGCCGCTCAGCAACCGGATCAGTTGAGGCAAGGGCGCTTCCTTTCAGACTGCAAGTCATCAGTTTCCTCTCAGTGTGTGACTGTCTCAATGAGAACGAGAGGATTTCTGTGTGATCAACTGTTGTCATTGCTCCAAAAAGAGTTTTTGTAATTGAGCCAAGTATATTGGTGACATGTAAACATGTCAGACGACAGTCAACTGGACAACGGGAAAGGTTGATTTTGATGGCACATAAGCAGAGGACAATGGGTTTTAACTACGTAAACATGGCAGACATAAGTAACACAGACTGCGACGAGGATGGGATTCGAACCCACGCGTGCAGAGCACAATGGATTAGCAGTCCATCGCCTTAACCACTCGGCCACCTCGTCAGTCAAATGTTGCTTTACAGTAAGAGTCCGACCCAGGTCAGCCCCCGCAGACACAATGAATGAGCGTGGCATGGAAGAAGGGAGGAGGACGTGAGAAAGATGGAGCTACACAGGCAAGCCTTAAGTGTAGGGGAATTAGCTCAAATGGTAGAGCGCTCGCTTAGCATGCGAGAGGTAGCGGGATCGATGCCTGCATTCTCCATTGATCTTGAGTCCCTTGTGCATGAAATTTGACTGCGTTAACAACCACACTGGGATTTCTTGCACTATTTCAACACAAGGCTCGATCTGTGATTTAGATTACTTCCACTTTTGGCTGGCTAAGCGGCACAGTTTAGGCAAAGCCGCCTTCTTTCAGACTGTCTACCCAGGACTGAATTCTGCCCAGTTTTTTCTTCACCAAAACCCCTGTGATCAATTTATCCTGTTGTCCACCGACTGTTAGTCATAGTTGAGCAAGTTTTGAATCAAATCTTAAGGTACTCCCTTAACATGTGAGAGGCAGAGGCATTGATTCTCGCATGCTCCACAGACTCACTCTGGCAAAGATTGCCTCAACCACATGGCAAAAGACTGGCTACTGAGCAACCGGATCAATTGAGGCAAGGGCGCTTCCTTTCAGACTGTCCACCCAGGACTGAATTCTTCCCAGTTTTTGCTTCATCAAAACCCCTGTGATCAATTTATCCATATGTCCACCGAATGCTTGTCATAGTTGAGCAAATTTTGAATCAAATATAAGGGTCCTCCCTTAACATGTGAGAGGTAGAGGCATCGATGCCTGCAGTCTCCACAGACTCACTCTGGCAAAGATTGCCTCAACCACATGGCAACAGACTGGCTACTGAGCAACCGGATCAATTGAGGCAAGGGCGCTTCCTTTCAGACTGCAAGTCATCAGTTTCCTCTCAGTGTGTGACTGTCTCAATGAGAACGAGAGGATTTCTGTGTGATCAACTGTTGTCATTGCTCCAAAAAGAGTTTTTGTAATTGAGCCAAGTATATTGGTGACATGTAAACATGTCAGACGACAGTCAACTGGACAACGGGAAAGGTTGATTTTGATGGCACATAAGCAGAGGACAATGGGTTTTAACTACGTAAACATGGCAGACATAAGTAACACGGACTGCGACGAGGATGGGATTCGAACCCACGCGTGCAGACCACAATGGATTAGCAGTCCATCGCCTTAACCACTCGGCCACCTCGTCAGTCAAATGTTGCTTTACAGTAAGAGTCCGACCCAGGTCAGCCCCCGCAGACACAATGAATGAGCATGGCATGGAAGAAGGGAGGAGGACGTGAGAAAGATGGAGCTACACGGGCAAGCCTTAAGTGTAGGGGAATTAGCTCAAATGGTAGAGCGCTCGCTTAGCATGCGAGAGGTAGCGGGATCGATGCCCGCATTCTGCATTGATCTTGAGTCCCTTGTGTATGAAATTTGGCTGCATTAACAACCACACTGGGATTTCTTGCACCATTTCAACACAAGGCTCGAGCTGTGATTTAGATTACTTCCACTTTTGGCTGGCTAAGCGGCACAGTTTAGGCAAAGCCGCCTTCTTTCAGACTGTCTACCCAGGACTGAATTCTGCCCAGTTTTTTCTTCACCAAAACCCCTGTGATCAATTTATCCTGTTGTCCACCGACTGTTAGTCATAGTTAAGCAAGTTTTGAATCAAATCTTAAGGGTCCTCCCTTAACATGTGAGAGGTAGAGGCATCGATGCCTGCATTCTCCACAGACTTACTGCAAAGATTGCCTCAACCACATGGCAACAGACTGGCCACTGAGCAAATGGATCGATTGAGGAAGGGCGCTTCCTTTCAGACTGTCCAGACAGGACTGAATTCTGCCCAGTTTTTGCTTCAACAAAACCCTTGTGATCAATTTATCCTGTTGTCCACCGACTGTTAGTCATAGTTGAGCAAGTTTTGAATCAAATATTAAGGTACTCCCTTAACATGTGAGAGGCAGAGGCATCGATGCTCACATTCTCCACAGACTCACTCTGGCAAAAATTGCCTCAACCACAAGGCAATAGACTGGCCGCTCAGCAACCGGATCAGTTGAGGCAAGGGCGCTTCCTTTCAGACTGCAAGTCATCAGTTTCCTCTCAGTGTGTGACTGTCTCAATGAGAACGAGAGGATTTCTGTGTGATCAACTGTTGTCATTGCTCCAAAAAGAGTTTTTGTAATTGAGCCAAGTATATTGGTGACATGTAAACATGTCAGACGACAGTCAACTGGACAACGGGAAAGGTTGATTTTGATGGCACATAAGCAGAGGACAATGGGTTTTAACTACGTAAACATGGCAGACATAAGTAACACGGACTGCGACGAGGATGGGATTCGAACCCACGCGTGCAGAGCACAATGGATTAGCAGTCCATCGCCTTAACCACTCGGCCACCTCGTCAGTCAAATGTTGCTTTACAGTAAGAGTCCGACCCAGGTCAGCCCCCGCAGACACAATGAATGAGCGTGGCATGGAAGAAGGGAGGAGGACGTGAGAAAGATGGAGCTACACAGGCAAGCCTTAAGTGTAGGGGAATTAGCTCAAATGGTAGAGCGCTCGCTTAGCATGCGAGAGGTAGCGGGATCGATGCCCGCATTCTCCATTGATCTTGAGTCCCTTGTGTATGAAATTTGGCTGCATTAACAACCACACTGGGATTTCTTGCACCATTTCAACACAAGGCTCGAGCTGTGATTTAGATTACTTCCACTTTTGGCTGGCTAAGCGGCACAGTTTAGGCAAAGCCGCCTTCTTTCAGACTGTCTACCCAGGACTGAATTCTGCCCAGTTTTTTCTTCACCAAAACCCCTGTGATCAATTTATCCTGTTGTCCACCGACTGTTAGTCATAGTTGAGCAAGTTTTGAATCAAATCTTAAGGTACTCCCTTAACATGTGAGAGGCAGAGGCATTGATTCTCGCATGCTCCACAGACTCACTCTGGCAAAGATTGCCTCAACCACATGGCAAAAGACTGGCTACTGAGCAACCGGATCAATTGAGGCAAGGGCGCGTCCTTTCAGACTGTCCACCCAGGACTGAATTCTTCCCAGTTTTTGCTTCATCAAAACCCCTGTGATCAATTTATCCATATGTCCACCAAATGCTTGTCATAGTTGAGCAAATTTTGAATCAAATATAAGGGTCCTCCCTTAACATGTGAGAGGTAGAGGCATCGATGCCTGCAGTCTCCACAGACTCACTCTGGCAAAGATTGCCTCAACCACATGGCAACAGACTGGCTACTGAGCAACCGGATCAATTGAGGCAAGGGCGCTTCCTTTCAGACTGTCCACCCAGGATTGAATTCTTCCCAGTTTTTGCTTCATCAAAACCCCTGTGATCAATTTATCCTTATGTCCACCGAATGCTTGTCATAGTTGAGCAAATTTTGAATCAAATATAAGGGTCCTCCCTTAACATGTGAGAGGTAGAGGCATCGATGCCTGCATTCTCCACAGACTTACTGCAAAGATTGCCTCAACCACATGGCAACAGACTGGCCGCTCAGCAACCGGATCAGTTGAGGCAAGGGCGCTTCCTTTCAGACTGCAAGTCATCAGTTTCCTCTCAGTGTGTGACTGTCTCAATGAGAACGAGAGGATTTCTTTGTGATCAACTGTTGTCATTGCTCCAAAAAGAGTTTTTGTAATTGAGCCAAGTATATTGGTGACATGTAAACATGTCAGACGACAGTCAACTGGACAACGGGAAAGGTTGATTTTGATGGCACATAAGCAGAGGACAATGGGTTTTAACTACGTAAACATGGCAGACATAAGTAACACGGACTGCGACGAGGATGGGATTCGAACCCACGCGTGCAGAGCACAATGGATTAGCAGTCCATCGCCTTAACCACTCGGCCACCTCGTCAGTCAAATGTTGCTTTACAGTAAGAGTCCGACCCAGGTCAGCCCCCGCAGACACAATGAATGAGCGTGGCATGGAAGAAGGGAGGAGGATGTGAGAAAGATGGAGCTACACAGGCAAGCCTTAAGTGTAGGGGAATTAGCTCAAATGGTAGAGCGCTCGCTTAGCATGCGAGAGGTAGCGGGATCGATGCCCGCATTCTCCATTGATCTTGAGTCCCTTGTGCATGAAATTTGACTGCATTAACAACCACACTGGGATTTCTTGCACCATTTCAACACAAGGCTCGAGCTGTGATTTAGATTACTTCCACTTTTGGCTGGCTAAGCGGCACAGTTTAGGCAAAGCCGCCTTCTTTCAGACTGTACACCCAGGACTGAATTCTGCCCAGTTTTTTCTTCACCAAAACCCCTGTGATCAATTTATCCTTTTGTCCACCGACTGTTAGTCATAGTTGAGCAAGTTTTGAATCAAATATTAAGGTACTCCCTTAACATGTGAGAGGCAGAGGCATCGATGCTCGCATTCTCCACAGACTCACTCTGGCAAAAATTGCCTCAATCACATGGCAATAGACTGGCCGCTCAGCAACCGGATCAGTTGAGGCAAGGGCGCTTCCTTTCAGACTGCAAGTCATCAGTTTCCTCTCAGTGTGTGACTGTCTCAATGAGAACGAGAGGATTTCTGTGTGATCAACTGTTGTCATTGCTCCAAAAAGAGTTTTTGTAATTGAGCCAAGTATATTGGTGACATGTAAACATGTCAGACGACAGTCAACTGGACAACGGGAAAGGTTGATTTTGATGGCACATAAGCAGAGGACAATGGGTTTTAACTACGTAAACATGGCAGACATAAGTAACACGGACTGCGACGAGGATGGGATTCGATCCCACGCGTGCAGAGCACAATGGATTAGCAGTCCATCGCCTT
Source organism: Pterois miles (assembly GCA_947000775.1). Classification (NCBI taxonomy): domain Eukaryota; kingdom Metazoa; phylum Chordata; class Actinopteri; order Perciformes; family Scorpaenidae; genus Pterois; species Pterois miles. The sequence goes on from CAMQGK010000010.1 coordinate 1,331,702, forward strand.
AACCACTCGGCCACCTCGTCAGTCAAATGTTGCTTTACAGTAAGAGTCCGACCCAGGTCAGCCCCCGCAGACACAATGAATGAGCGTGGCATGGAAGAAGGGAGGAGGACGTGAGAAAGATGGAGCTACACAGGCAAGCCTTAAGTGTAGGGGAATTAGCTCAAATGGTAGAGCGCTCGCTTAGCATGCGAGAGGTAGCGGGATCGATGCCCGCATTCTCCATTGATCTTGAGTCCCTTGTGCATGAAATTTGACTGCGTTAACAACCACACTGGGATTTCTTGCACTATTTCAACACAAGGCTCGATCTGTGATTTAGATTACTTCCACTTTTGGCTGGCTAAGCGGCACAGTTTAGGCAAAGCCGCCTTCTTTCAGACTGTCTACCCAGGACTGAATTCTGCCCAGTTTTTTCTTCACCAAAACCCCTGTGATCAATTTATCCTGTTGTCCACCGACTGTTAGTCATAGTTGAGCAAGTTTTGAATCAAATCTTAAGGTACTCCCTTAACATGTGAGAGGCAGAGACATTGATTCTCGCATGCTCCACAGACTCACTCTGGCAAAGATTGCCTCAACCACATGGCAAAAGACTGGCTACTGAGCAACCGGATCAATTGAGGCAAGGGCGCTTCCTTTCAGACTGTCCACCCAGGACTGAATTCTTCCCAGTTTTTGCTTCATCAAAACCCCTGTGATCAATTTATCCATATGTCCACCGAATGCTTGTCATAGTTGAGCAAATTTTGAATCAAATATAAGGGTCCTCCCTTAACATGTGAGAGGTAGAGGCATCGATGCCTGCAGTCTCCACAGACTCACTCTGGCAAAAATTGCCTCAACCACATGGCAATAGACTGGCCGCTCAGCAACCGGATCAGTTGAGGCAAGGGCGCTTCCTTTCAGACTGCAAGTCATCAGTTTCCTCTCAGTGTGTGACTGTCTCAATGAGAACGAGAGGATTTCTGTGTGATCAACTGTTGTCATTGCTCCAAAAAGAGTTTTTGTAATTGAGCCAAGTATATTGGTGACATGTAAACATGTCAGACGACAGTCAACTGGACAACGGGAAAGGTTGATTTTGATGGCACATAAGCAGAGGACAATGGGTTTTAACTACGTAAACATGGCAGACATAAGTAACACGGACTGCGACGAGGATGGGATTCGAACCCACGCGTGCAGAGCACAATGGATTAGCAGTCCATCGCCTTAACCACTCGGCCACCTCGTCAGTCAAATGTTGCTTTACAGTAAGAGTCCGACCCAGGTCAGCCCCCGCAGACACAATGAATGAGCGTGGCATGGAAGAAGGGAGGAGGACGTGAGAAAGATGGAGCTACACAGGCAAGCCTTAAGTGTAGGGGAATTAGCTCAAATGGTAGAGCGCTCGCTTAGCATGCGAGAGGTAGCGGGATCGATGCCCGCATTCTCCATTGATCTTGAGTCCCTTGTGCATGAAATTTGACTGCGTTAACAACCACACTGGGATTTCTTGCACTATTTCAACACAAGGCTCGATCTGTGATTTAGATTACTTCCACTTTTGGCTGGCTAAGCGGCACAGTTTAGGCAAAGCCGCCTTCTTTCAAACTGTCTACCCAGGACTGAATTCTGCCCAGTTTTTTCTTCACCAAAACCCCTGTGATCAATTTATCCTGTTGTCCACCGACTGTTAGTCATAGTTGAGCAAGTTTTGAATCAAATCTTAAGGTACTCCCTTAACATGTGAGAGGCAGAGGCATTGATTCTCGCATGCTCCACAGACTCACTCTGGCAAAGATTGCCTCAACCACATGGCAAAAGACTGGCTACTGAGCAACCGGATCAATTGAGGCAAGGGCGCTTCCTTTCAGACTGTCCACCCAGGACTGAATTCTTCCCAGTTTTTGCTTCATCAAAATCCCTGTGATCAATTTATCCATATGTCCACCGAATGCTTGTCATAGTTGAGCAAATTTTGAATCAAATATAAGGGTCCTCCCTTAACATGTGAGAGGTAGAGGCATCGATGCCTGCATTCTCCACAGACTTACTGCAAAGATTGCCTCAACCACATGGCAACAGACTGGCTACTGAGCAACCGGATCAATTGAGGCAAGGGCGCTTCCTTTCAGACTGTCCACCCAGGATTGAATTCTTCCCAGTTTTTGCTTCATCAAAACCCCTGTGATCAATTTATCCTTATGTCCACCGAATGCTTGTCATAGTTGAGCAAATTTTGAATCAAATATAAGGGTCCTCCCTTAACATGTGAGAGGTAGAGGCATCGATGCCTGCATTCTCCACAGACTTACTGCAAAGATTGCCTCAACCACATGGCAACAGACTGGCCGCTCAGCAACCGGATCAGTTGAGGCAAGGGCGCTTCCTTTCAGACTGCAAGTCATCAGTTTCCTCTCAGTGTGTGACTGTCTCAATGAGAACGAGAGGATTTCTGTGTGATCAACTGTTGTCATTGCTCCAAAAAGAGTTTTTGTAATTGAGCCAAGTATATTGGTGACATGTAAACATGTCAGACGACAGTCAACTGGACAACGGGAAAGGTTGATTTTGATGGCACATAAGCAGAGGACAATGGGTTTTAACTACGTAAACATGGCAGACATAAGTAACACGGACTGCGACGAGGATGGGATTCGAACCCACGCGTGCAGAGCACAATGGATTAGCAGTCCATCGCCTTAACCACTCGGCCACCTCGTCAGTCAAATGTTGCTTTACAGTAAGAGTCCGACCCAGGTCAGCCCCCGCAGACACAATGAATGAGCGTGGCATGGAAGAAGGGAGGAGGATGTGAGAAAGATGGAGCTACACAGGCAAGCCTTAAGTGTAGGGGAATTAGCTCAAATGGTAGAGCGCTCGCTTAGCATGCGAGAGGTAGCGGGATCGATGCCCGCATTCTCCATTGATCTTGAGTCCCTTGTGCATGAAATTTGACTGCATTAACAACCACACTGGGATTTCTTGCACCATTTCAACACAAGGCTCGAGCTGTGATTTAGATTACTTCCACTTTTGGCTGGCTAAGCGGCACAGTTTAGGCAAAGCCGCCTTCTTTCAGACTGTACACCCAGGACTGAATTCTGCCCAGTTTTTTCTTCACCAAAACCCCTGTGATCAATTTATCCTGTTGTCCACCGACTGTTAGTCATAGTTGAGCAAGTTTTGAATCAAATCTTAAGGTACTCCCTTAACATGTGAGAGGCAGAGGCATTGATTCTCGCATGCTCCACAGACTCACTCTGGCAAAGATTGCCTCAACCACATGGCAAAAGACTGGCTACTGAGCAACCGGATCAATTGAGGCAAGGGCGCGTCCTTTCAGACTGTCCACCCAGGACTGAATTCTTCCCAGTTTTTGCTTCATCAAAACCCCTGTGATAAATTTATCCATATGTCCACCGAATGCTTGTCATAGTTGAGCAAATTTTGAATCAAATATAAGGGTCCTCCCTTAACATGTGAGAGGTAGAGGCATCGATGCCTGCATTCTCCACAGACTTACTGCAAAGATTGCCTCAACCACATGGCAACAGACTGGCCACTGAGCAAATGGATCGGTTGAGGAAGGGCGCTTCCTTTAAGACTGTCCAGACAGGACTGAATTCTGCCCAGTTTTTGCTTCAACAAAACCCTTGTGATCAATTTATCCTGTTGTCCACCGACTGTTAGTCATAGTTGAGCAAGTTTTGAATCAAATATTAAGGTACTCCCTTAACATGTGAGAGGCAGAGGCATCGATGCTCGCATTCTCCACAGACTCACTCTGGCAAAAATTGCCTCAACCACATGGCAATAGACTGGCCGCTCAGCAACCGGATCAGTTGAGGCAAGGGCGCTTCCTTTCAGACTGCAAGTCATCAGTTTCCTCTCAGTGTGTGACTGTCTCAATGAGAACGAGAGGATTTCTGTGTGATCAACTGTTGTCATTGCTCCAAAAAGAGTTTTTGTAATTGAGCCAAGTATATTGGTGACATGTAAACATGTCAGACGACAGTCAACTGGACAACGGGAAAGGTTGATTTTGATGGCACATAAGCAGAGGACAATGGGTTTTAACTACGTAAACATGGCAGACATAAGTAACACGGACTGCGACGAGGATGGGATTCGAACCCACGCGTGCAGAGCACAATGGATTAGCAGTCCATCGCCTTAACCACTCGGCCACCTCGTCAGTCAAATGTTGCTTTACAGTAAGAGTCCGACCCAGGTCAGCCCCCGCAGACACAATGAATGAGCGTGGCATGGAAGAAGGGAGGAGGACGTGAGAAAGATGGAGCTACACAGGCAAGCCTTAAGTGTAGGGGAATTAGCTCAAATGGTAGAGCGCTCGCTTAGCATGCGAGAGGTAGCGGGATCGATGCCCGCATTCTCCATTGATCTTGAGTCCCTTGTGCATGAAATTTGACTGCGTTAACAACCACACTGGGATTTCTTGCACTATTTCAACACAAGGCTCGATCTGTGATTTAGATTACTTCCACTTTTGGCTGGCTAAGCGGCACAGTTTAGGCAAAGCCGCCTTCTTTCAGACTGTCTACCCAGGACTGAATTCTGCCCAGTTTTTTCTTCACCAAAACCCCTGTGATCAATTTATCCTGTTGTCCACCGACTGTTAGTCATAGTTGAGCAAGTTTTGAATCAAATCTTAAGGTACTCCCTTAACATGTGAGAGGCAGAGGCATTGATTCTCGCATGCTCCACAGACTCACTCTGGCAAAGATTGCCTCAACCACATGGCAAAAGACTGGCTACTGAGCAACCGGATCAATTGAGGCAAGGGCGCTTCCTTTCAGACTGTCCACCCAGGACTGAATTCTTCCCAGTTTTTGCTTCATCAAAATCCCTGTGATCAATTTATCCATATGTCCACCGAATGCTTGTCATAGTTGAGCAAATTTTGAATCAAATATAAGGGTCCTCCCTTAACATGTGAGAGGTAGAGGCATCGATGCCTGCAGTCTCCACAGACTCACTCTGGCAAAGATTGCCTCAACCACATGGCAACAGACTGGCTACTGAGCAACCGGATCAATTGAGGCAAGGGCGCTTCCTTTCAGACTGTCCACCCAGGTTTGAATTCTTCCCAGTTTTTGCTTCATCAAAACCCCTGTGATCAATTTATCCTTATGTCCACCGAATGCTTGTCATAGTTGAGCAAATTTTGAATCAAATATTAAGGTACTCCCTTAACATGTGAGAGGCAGAGGCATCGATGCTCGCATTCTCCACAGACTCACTCTGGCAAAAATTGCCTCAACCACATGGCAATAGACTGGCCGCTCAGCAACCGGATCAGTTGAGGCAAGGGCGCTTCCTTTCAGACTGCAAGTCATCAGTTTCCTCTCAGTGTGTGACTGTCTCAATGAGAACGAGAGGATTTCTGTGTGATCAACTGTTGTCATTGCTCCAAAAAGAGTTTTTGTAATTGAGCCAAGTATATTGGTGACATGTAAACATGTCAGACGACAGTCAACTGGACAACGGGAAAGGTTGATTTTGATGGCACATAAGCAGAGGACAATGGGTTTTAACTACGTAAACATGGCAGACATAAGTAACACGGACTGCGACGAGGATGGGATTCGAACCCACGCGTGCAGAGCACAATGGATTAGCAGTCCATCGCCTTAACCACTCGGCCACCTCGTCAGTCAAATGTTGCTTTACAGTAAGAGTCCGACCCAGGTCAGCCCCCGCAGACACAATGAATGAGCGTGGCATGGAAGAAGGGAGGAGGACGTGAGAAAGATGGAGCTACACAGGCAAGCCTTAAGTGTAGGGGAATTAGCTCAAATGGTAGAGCGCTCGCTTAGCATGCGAGAGGTAGCGGGATCGATGCCCGCATTCTCCATTGATCTTGAGTCCCTTGTGCATGAAATTTGACTGCGTTAACAACCACACTGGGATTTCTTGCACTATTTCAACACAAGGCTCGATCTGTGATTTAGATTACTTCCACTTTTGGCTGGCTAAGCGGCACAGTTTAGGCAAAGCCGCCTTCTTTCAGACTGTCTACCCAGGACTGAATTCTGCCCAGTTTTTTCTTCACCAAAACCCCTGTGATCAATTTATCCTGTTGTCCACCGACTGTTAGTCATAGTTGAGCAAGTTTTGAATCAAATCTTAAGGTACTCCCTTAACATGTGAGAGGCAGAGGCATTGATTCTCGCATGCTCCACAGACTCACTCTGGCAAAGATTGCCTCAACCACATGGCAAAAGACTGGCTACTGAGCAACCGGATCAATTGAGGCAAGGGCGCTTCCTTTCAGACTGTCCACCCAGGACTGAATTCTTCCCAGTTTTTGCTTCATCAAAACCCCTGTGATCAATTTATCCATATGTCCACCGAATGCTTGTCATAGTTGAGCAAATTTTGAATCAAATATAAGGGTCCTCCCTTAACATGTGAGAGGTAGAGGCATCGATGCCTGCAGTCTCCACAGACTCACTCTGGCAAAGATTGCCTCAACCACATGGCAACAGACTGGCTACTGAGCAACCGGATCAATTGAGGCAAGGGCGCTTCCTTTCAGACTGCAAGTCATCAGTTTCCTCTCAGTGTGTGACTGTCTCAATGAGAACGAGAGGATTTCTGTGTGATCAACTGTTGTCATTGCTCCAAAAAGAGTTTTTGTAATTGAGCCAAGTATATTGGTGACATGTAAACATGTCAGACGACAGTCAACTGGACAACGGGAAAGGTTGATTTTGATGGCACATAAGCAGAGGACAATGGGTTTTAACTACGTAAACATGGCAGACATAAGTAACACGGACTGCGACGAGGATGGGATTCGAACCCACGCGTGCAGAGCACAGTGGATTAGCAGTCCATCGCCTTAACCACTCGGCCACCTCGTCAGCCAAATGTTGCTTTACAGTAAGAGTCCGACCCAGGTCAGCCCCCGCAGACACAATGAATGAGCGTGGCATGGAAGAAGGGAGGAGGACGTGAGAAAGATGGAGCTACACAGGCAAGCCTTAAGTGTAGGGGAATTAGCTCAAATGGTAGAGCGCTCGCTTAGCATGCGAGAGGTAGCGGGATCGATGCCCGCATTCTCCATTGATCTTGAGTCCCTTGTGTATGAAATTTGGCTGCATTAACAACCACACTGGGATTTCTTGCACCATTTCAACACAAGGCTCGAGCTGTGATTTAGATTACTTCCACTTTTGGCTGGCTAAGCGGCACAGTTTAGGCAAAGCCGCCTTCTTTCAGACTGTCTACCCAGGACTGAATTCTGCCCAGTTTTTTCTTCACCAAAACCCCTGTGATCAATTTATCCTGTTGTCCACCGACTGTTAGTCATAGTTGAGCAAGTTTTGAATCAAATCTTAAGGGTCCTCCCTTAACATGTGAGAGGTAGAGGCATCGATGCCTGCATTCTCCACAGACTTACTGCAAAGATTGCCTCAACCACATGGCAACAGACTGGCCACTGAGCAAATGGATCGATTGAGGAAGGGCGCTTCCTTTCAGACTGTCCAGACAGGACTGAATTCTGCCCAGTTTTTGCTTCAACAAAACCCTTGTGATCAATTTATCCTGTTGTCCACCGACTGTTAGTCATAGTTGAGCAAGTTTTGAATCAAATATTAAGGTACTCCCTTAACATGTGAGAGGCAGAGGCATCGATGCTCACATTCTCCAAAGACTCACTCTGGCAAAAATTGCCTCAACCACATGGCAATAGACTGGCCGCTCAGCAACCGGATCAGTTGAGGCAAGGGCGCTTCCTTTCAGACTGCAAGTCATCAGTTTCCTCTCAGTGTGTGACTGTCTCAATGAGAACGAGAGGATTTCTGTGTGATCAACTGTTGTCATTGCTCCAAAAAGAGTTTTTGTAATTGAGCCAAGTATATTGGTGACATGTAAACATGTCAGACGACAGTCAACTGGACAACGGGAAAGGTTGATTTTGATGGCACATAAGCAGAGGACAATGGGTTTTAACTACGTAAACATGGCAGACATAAGTAACACGGACTGCGACGAGGATGGGATTCGAACCCACGCGTGCAGAGCACAATGGATTAGCAGTCCATCGCCTTAACCACTCGGCCACCTCGTCAGTCAAATGTTGCTTTACAGTAAGAGTCCGACCCAGGTCAGCCCCCGCAGACACAATGAATGAGCGTGGCATGGAAGAAGGGAGGAGGACGTGAGAAAGATGGAGCTACACAGGCAAGCCTTAAGTGTAGGGGAATTAGCTCAAATGGTAGAGCGCTCGCTTAGCATGCGAGAGGTAGCGGGATCGATGCCCGCATTCTCCATTGATCTTGAGTCCCTTGTGCATGAAATTTGACTGCGTTAACAACCACACTGGGATTTCTTGCACTATTTCAACACAAGGCTCGATCTGTGATTTAGATTACTTCCACTTTTGGCTGGCTAAGCGGCACAGTTTAGGCAAAGCCGCCTTCTTTCAGACTGTCTACCCAGGACTGAATTCTGCCCAGTTTTTTCTTCACCAAAACCCCTGTGATCAATTTATCCTGTTGTCCACCGACTGTTAGTCATAGTTGAGCAAGTTTTGAATCAAATCTTAAGGTACTCCCTTAACATGTGAGAGGCAGAGGCATTGATTCTCGCATGCTCCACAGACTCACTCTGGCAAAGATTGCCTCAACCACATGGCAAAAGACTGGCTACTGAGCAACCGGATCAATTGAGGCAAGGGCGCTTCCTTTCAGACTGTCCACCCAGGACTGAATTCTTCCCAGTTTTTGCTTCATCAAAATCCCTGTGATCAATTTATCCATATGTCCACCGAATGCTTGTATAGTTGAGCAAATTTTGAATAAATATAAGGGTCCTCCTTAAATGTGAGAGGTAGAGGCATCGATGCTGCTCCACAGACTTACTGAAAGTTGCCTCAACCAATGGAACAGACTGGGCAGAACGGATAGTTGAGGCAAGGGCGCTTCCTTTAGACTGCAAGTATAGTTTCCTAGTGTGTGACTGTCTAATGAGAACGAGAGGATTTTGTGTGATAACTGTTGTTATTGTCAAAAAGAGTTTTGTAATTGAGCCAAGTATATTGGTGACATGTAAACATGTAGACGACAGTAACTGGACAACGGGAAAGGTTGATTTTGATGGCACATAAGAGAAGAAATGGGTTTTAACTACGTAAACATGGAGACATAAGTAACACGGACTGCGAAAAGATGGGATTCGAACCAAGCGTGCAGAGCAAATGGATTAGCAGTCCATCGCCTTAACCACTCGGCCACCTCGTAGTAAATGTTGCTTTAAGTAAGAGTCCGACCAGGTAGCCCGAGACAAATGAATGAGCGTGGCATGGAAGAAGGGAGGAGAACGTGAGAAAGATGGAGCTACACGGGCAAGCTTAAGTGTAGGGGAATTAGCTAAATGGTAGAGCGCTCGCTTAGCATGCGAGAGGTAGCGGGATCGATGCCCGCATTCTCCATTGATCTTGGTCCTGTGTATGAAATTTGGTGCATTAACAACCACACTGGGATTTCTTGCACCATTTCAACAAAGGCTGAGCTGTGATTTAGATTACTTCCACTTTTGGCTGGCTAAGCGGACAGTTTAGGCAAGCCGCCTTCTTTCAGACTGTCTACCCAGGACTGAATTCTGCCAGTTTTTTCTTCACCAAAACCCCTGTGATCAATTTTCCTGTTGTCCACCGACTGTTAGTCATAGTTAAGCAAGTTTTGAATAAATCTTAAGGGTCCTCCCTTAAATGTGAGAGGTAGAGGCATCGATGCCTGCATTCTCCACAGACTTACTGCAAAGTTGCCTCAACCACATGGAAAGACTGGCCACTGAGAAATGGATCGATTGAGGAAGGGCGCTTCCTTTCAGACTGTCCAGACAGGACTGAATTCTGCCCAGTTTTTGCTTAACAAAACCCTTGTGATAATGTTCCTGTTGTCCACCGACTGTTAGTCATAGTTGAGCAAGTTTTGAATAAATATTAAGGTCTCCCTTAAATGTGAGAGGAGAGGCATCGATGCTCGCATTCTCCACAGACTCACTCTGGAAAAATTGCCTCAACCAATGGAATAGACTGGCCGCTCAGCAACCGGATAGTTGAGGCAAGGGCGCTTCCTTTCAGACTGAAGTATCAGTTTCCTCTAGTGTGTGACTGTCTAATGAGAACGAGAGGATTTCTGTGTGATAACTGTTGTATTGCTCAAAAGAGTTTTTGTAATTGAGCCAAGTATATTGGTGACATGTAAACATGTAGACGACAGTCAACTGGACAACGGGAAAGGTTGATTTTGATGGCACATAAGCAGAGGACAATGGGTTTTAACTACATAAAATGGAGACATAAGTAACACGGCTGCGACGAGGATGGGTTCGAACCCACGCGTGCAGAGCACAATGGATTAGCAGTCCATCGCCTTAACCACTCGGCCACCTCGCAGTAAATGTTGCTTTACAGTAAGAGTGACAGGTCAGCCCCCGCAGACAAATGAATGAGCGTGGATGGAAGAAGGGAGGAGGACGTGAGAAAGATGGAGCTACAAGGCAAGCCTTAAGTGTAGGGGAATTAGCTAAATGGTAGAGCGCTCGCTTAGATGCGAGAGGTAGCGGGTCGATGCCCGCATTCTCCATTGATCTTGGTCCCTTGTGCATGAAATTTGACTGCGTTAACACCACATGGGTTTCTTGCACTATTTAAAAAGGCTCGATCTGTGATTTAGATTACTTCCACTTTTGGCTGGCTAAGCGGCACAGTTTAGGCAAAGCCGCCTTCTTTCAAACTGTCTACCCAGGACTGAATTCTGCCCAGTTTTTTCTTCACCAAAACCCCTGTGATAATTTTCCTGTTGTCCACCGACTGTTGTATGTTGAGCAAGTTTTGAATAAATCTTAAGGTCTCCCTTAAATGTGAGAGGAGAGGATTGATTTCGATGCTCCACAGACTCACTCTGGCAAAGTTGCCTCAACAATGGAAAAGACTGGCTACTGAGCAACCGGATAATTGAGGCAAGGGCGCTTCCTTTCAGACTGTCCACCAGGACTGTTTCCCAGTTTTTGCTTCATAAAATCCCTGTGATAATTTATCCATATGTCACCGAATGCTTGTATAGTTGAGCAAATTTTGAATAAATATAAGGGTCCTCCCTTAAATGTGAGAGGTAGAGGCATCGATGCCTGCATTCTCCACAGACTTACTGAAAGATTGCCTCAACAATGGAAAGACTGGCTACTGAGCAACCGGATCAATTGAGGAAGGGCGCTTCCTTTAGACTGTCACCAGGATTGAATTTTCCCAGTTTTTGTTATCAAAACCCCTGTGATAATTTTCCTTTGTCACCGATGCTTGTATAGTTGAGAAATTTTGAATAAATATAAGGGTTCCTTAAATGTGAGAGGTAGAGGCTCGATGCCTGCATTCTCCAAGACTTACTGAAAGTTGCCTCAACAATGGAAAGCTGGCCGCTAGCAACGGATAGTTGAGGCAAGGGCGCTTCTTAGACTGCAAGTTCAGTTTCCTTAGTGTGTGACTGTTAATGAGAACGAGAGGATTTTGTGTGTCAACTGTTGTATTGCTCAAAAAGAGTTTTTGTAATTGAGCAAGTATATTGGTGAATGTAAACATGTAGACGACAGTAACTGGAAACGGGAAAGGTTGATTTTGATGGCACATAAGAGAGGACAATGGGTTTTAACTACGTAAACATGGCAGACATAAGTAACACGGCTGCGACGAGGATGGGATTCGAACCCAGCGTGCAGAGCACAATGGATTAGAGTCCTCGCCTTAACCACTCGGCCACCTCGTCAGTAAATGTTGCTTTACAGTAAGAGTCCGACCAGGTCAGCCCCGCAGACAAATGAATGAGCGTGGCATGGAAGAAGGGAGGAGGATGTGAGAAAGATGGAGCTACACAGGCAAGCCTTAAGTGTAGGGGAATTAGCTAAATGGTAGAGCGCTGCTTAGCATGCGAGAGGTAGCGGGATCGATGCCCGCATTCTCCATTGATCTTGGTCCCTTGTGCATGAAATTTGACTGCATTAACAACCACATGGGATTTCTTGCACCATTTAAAAAGGCTCGAGCTGTGATTTAGATTCTTCCACTTTTGGCTGGCTAAGCGGCACAGTTTAGGAAAGCCGCCTTCTTTCAGACTGTACACCCAGGACTGAATTCTGCCCAGTTTTTTCTTCACCAAAACCCCTGTGATCAATTTTCCTGTTGTCCACCGACTGTTAGTCATAGTTGAGCAAGTTTTGAATCAAATCTTAAGGTACTCCCTTAACATGTGAGAGGCAGAGGCATTGATTCTCGCTGCTCCACAGACTCACTCTGGCAAAGTTGCCTCAACCACATGGAAAAGACTGGCTACTGAGCAACCGGATCAATTGAGGCAAGGGCGCGTCCTTTCAGACTGTCCACCCAGGACTGAATTCTTCCCAGTTTTTGCTTCATCAAAACCCCTGTGATAAATTTATCCATATGTCCACCGAATGCTTGTCATAGTTGAGCAAATTTTGAATCAAATATAAGGGTCCTCCCTTAAATGTGAGAGGTAGAGGCATCGATGCCTGCATTCTCCACAGACTTACTGCAAAGATTGCCTCAACCACATGGCAACAGACTGGCCACTGAGCAAATGGATCGGTTGAGGAAGGGCGCTTCCTTTCAGACTGTCCAGACAGGACTGAATTCTGCCCAGTTTTTGCTTCAACAAAACCCTTGTGATCAATTTATCCTGTTGTCCACCGACTGTTAGTCATAGTTGAGCAAGTTTTGAATCAAATATTAAGGTACTCCCTTAACATGTGAGAGGCAGAGGCATCGATGCTCGCATTCTCCACAGACTCACTCTGGCAAAAATTGCCTCAACCACATGGCAATAGACTGGCCGCTCAGCAACCGGATCAGTTGAGGCAAGGGCGCTTCCTTTCAGACTGCAAGTCATCAGTTTCCTCTCAGTGTGTGACTGTCTCAATGAGAACGAGAGGATTTCTGTGTGATCAACTGTTGTCATTGCTCCAAAAAGAGTTTTTGTAATTGAGCCAAGTATATTGGTGACATGTAAACATGTCAGACGACAGTCAACTGGACAACGGGAAAGGTTGATTTTGATGGCACATAAGCAGAGGACAATGGGTTTTAACTACGTAAACATGGCAGACATAAGTAACACGGACTGCGACGAGGATGGGATTCGAACCCACGCGTGCAGAGCACAATGGATTAGCAGTCCATCGCCTTAACCACTCGGCCACCTCGTCAGTCAAATGTTGCTTTACAGTAAGAGTCCGACCCAGGTCAGCCCCCGCAGACACAATGAATGAGCGTGGCATGGAAGAAGGGAGGAGGACGTGAGAAAGATGGAGCTACACAGGCAAGCCTTAAGTGTAGGGGAATTAGCTCAAATGGTAGAGCGCTCGCTTAGCATGCGAGAGGTAGCGGGATCGATGCCCGCATTCTCCATTGATCTTGAGTCCCTTGTGCATGAAATTTGACTGCGTTAACAACCACACTGGGATTTCTTGCACTATTTCAACACAAGGCTCGATCTGTGATTTAGATTACTTCCACTTTTGGCTGGCTAAGCGGCACAGTTTAGGCAAAGCCGCCTTCTTTCAGACTGTCTACCCAGGACTGAATTCTGCCCAGTTTTTTCTTCACCAAAACCCCTGTGATCAATTTATCCTGTTGTCCACCGACTGTTAGTCATAGTTGAGCAAGTTTTGAATCAAATCTTAAGGTACTCCCTTAACATGTGAGAGGCAGAGGCATTGATTCTCGCATGCTCCACAGACTCACTCTGGCAAAGATTGCCTCAACCACATGGCAAAAGACTGGCTACTGAGCAACCGGATCAATTGAGGCAAGGGCGCTTCCTTTCAGACTGTCCACCCAGGACTGAATTCTTCCCAGTTTTTGCTTCATCAAAATCCCTGTGATCAATTTATCCATATGTCCACCGAATGCTTGTCATAGTTGAGCAAATTTTGAATCAAATATAAGGGTCCTCCCTTAACATGTGAGAGGTAGAGGCATCGATGCCTGCAGTCTCCACAGACTCACTCTGGCAAAGATTGCCTCAACCACATGGCAACAGACTGGCTACTGAGCAACCGGATCAATTGAGGCAAGGGCGCTTCCTTTCAGACTGTCCACCCAGGTTTGAATTCTTCCCAGTTTTTGCTTCATCAAAACCCCTGTGATCAATTTATCCTTATGTCCACCGAATGCTTGTCATAGTTGAGCAAATTTTGAATCAAATATTAAGGTACTCCCTTAACATGTGAGAGGCAGAGGCATCGATGCTCGCATTCTCCACAGACTCACTCTGGCAAAAATTGCCTCAACCACATGGCAATAGACTGGCCGCTCAGCAACCGGATCAGTTGAGGCAAGGGCGCTTCCTTTCAGACTGCAAGTCATCAGTTTCCTCTCAGTGTGTGACTGTCTCAATGAGAACGAGAGGATTTCTGTGTGATCAACTGTTGTCATTGCTCCAAAAAGAGTTTTTGTAATTGAGCCAAGTATATTGGTGACATGTAAACATGTCAGACGACAGTCAACTGGACAACGGGAAAGGTTGATTTTGATGGCACATAAGCAGAGGACAATGGGTTTTAACTACGTAAACATGGCAGACATAAGTAACACGGACTGCGACGAGGATGGGATTCGAACCCACGCGTGCAGAGCACAATGGATTAGCAGTCCATCGCCTTAACCACTCGGCCACCTCGTCAGTCAAATGTTGCTTTACAGTAAGAGTCCGACCCAGGTCAGCCCCCGCAGACACAATGAATGAGCGTGGCATGGAAGAAGGGAGGAGGACGTGAGAAAGATGGAGCTACACAGGCAAGCCTTAAGTGTAGGGGAATTAGCTCAAATGGTAGAGCGCTCGCTTAGCATGCGAGAGGTAGCAGGATCGATGCCCGCATTCTCCATTGATCTTGAGTCCCTTGTGCATGAAATTTGACTGCGTTAACAACCACACTGGGATTTCTTGCACTATTTCAACACAAGGCTCGATCTGTGATTTAGATTACTTCCACTTTTGGCTGGCTAAGCGGCACAGTTTAGGCAAAGCCGCCTTCTTTCAGACTGTCTACCCAGGACTGAATTCTGCCCAGTTTTTTCTTCACCAAAACCCCTGTGATCAATTTATCCTGTTGTCCACCGACTGTTAGTCATAGTTGAGCAAGTTTTGAATCAAATCTTAAGGTACTCCCTTAACATGTGAGAGGCAGAGGCATTGATTCTCGCATGCTCCACAGACTCACTCTGGCAAAGATTGCCTCAACCACATGGCAAAAGACTGGCTACTGAGCAACCGGATCAATTGAGGCAAGGGCGCTTCCTTTCAGACTGTCCACCCAGGACTGAATTCTTCCCAGTTTTTGCTTCATCAAAACCCCTGTGATCAATTTATCCATATGTCCACCGAATGCTTGTCATAGTTGAGCAAATTTTGAATCAAATATAAGGGTCCTCCCTTAACATGTGAGAGGTAGAGGCATCGATGCCTGCAGTCTCCACAGACTCACTCTGGCAAAGATTGCCTCAACCACATGGCAACAGACTGGCTACTGAGCAACCGGATCAATTGAGGCAAGGGCGCTTCCTTTCAGACTGCAAGTCATCAGTTTCCTCTCAGTGTGTGACTGTCTCAATGAGAACGAGAGGATTTCTGTGTGATCAACTGTTGTCATTGCTCCAAAAAGAGTTTTTGTAATTGAGCCAAGTATATTGGTGACATGTAAACATGTCAGACGACAGTCAACTGGACAACGGGAAAGGTTGATTTTGATGGCACATAAGCAGAGGACAATGGGTTTTAACTACGTAAACATGGCAGACATAAGTAACACGGACTGCGACGAGGATGGGATTCGAACCCACGCGTGCAGAGCACAATGGATTAGCAGTCCATCGCCTTAACCACTCGGCCACCTCGTCAGTCAAATGTTGCTTTACAGTAAGAGTCCGACCCAGGTCAGCCCCCGCAGACACAATGAATGAGCGTGGCATGGAAGAAGGGAGGAGGACGTGAGAAAGATGGAGCTACACAGGCAAGCCTTAAGTGTAGGGGAATTAGCTCAAATGGTAGAGCGCTCGCTTAGCATGCGAGAGGTAGCGGGATCGATGCCCGCATTCTCCATTGATCTTGAGTCCCTTGTGTATGAAATTTGGCTGCATTAACAACCACACTGGGATTTCTTGCACCATTTCAACACAAGGCTCGAGCTGTGATTTAGATTACTTCCACTTTTGGCTGGCTAAGCGGCACAGTTTAGGCAAAGCCGCCTTCTTTCAGACTGTCTACCCAGGACTGAATTCTGCCCAGTTTTTTCTTCACCAAAACCCCTGTGATCAATTTATCCTGTTGTCCACCGACTGTTAGTCATAGTTGAGCAAGTTTTGAATCAAATCTTAAGGGTCCTCCCTTAACATGTGAGAGGTAGAGGCATCGATGCCTGCATTCTCCACAGACTTACTGCAAAGATTGCCTCAACCACATGGCAACAGACTGGCCACTGAGCAAATGGATCGATTGAGGAAGGGCGCTTCCTTTCAGACTGTCCAGACAGGACTGAATTCTGCCCAGTTTTTGCTTCAACAAAACCCTTGTGATCAATTTATCCTGTTGTCCACCGACTGTTAGTCATAGTTGAGCAAGTTTTGAATCAAATATTAAGGTACTCCCTTAACATGTGAGAGGCAGAGGCATCGATGCTCACATTCTCCAAAGACTCACTCTGGCAAAAATTGCCTCAACCACATGGCAATAGACTGGCCGCTCAGCAACCGGATCAGTTGAGGCAAGGGCGCTTCCTTTCAGACTGCAAGTCATCAGTTTCCTCTCAGTGTGTGACTGTCTCAATGAGAACGAGAGGATTTCTGTGTGATCAACTGTTGTCATTGCTCCAAAAAGAGTTTTTGTAATTGAGCCAAGTATATTGGTGACATGTAAACATGTCAGACGACAGTCAACTGGACAACGGGAAAGGTTGATTTTGATGGCACATAAGCAGAGGACAATGGGTTTTAACTACGTAAACATGGCAGACATAAGTAACACGGACTGCGACGAGGATGGGATTCGAACCCACGCGTGCAGAGCACAATGGATTAGCAGTCCATCGCCTTAACCACTCGGCCACCTCGTCAGTCAAACCTTGCTTTACAGTAAGAGTCCGACCCAGGTCAGCCCCCGCAGACACAATGAATGAGCGTGGCATGGAAGAAGGGAGGAGGACGTGAGAAAGATGGAGCTACACAGGCAAGCCTTAAGTGTAGGGGAATTAGCTCAAATGGTAGAGCGCTCGCTTAGCATGCGAGAGGTAGCGGGATCGATGCCCGCATTCTCCATTGATCTTGAGTCCCTTGTGCATGAAATTTGACTGCGTTAACAACCACACTGGGATTTCTTGCACTATTTCAACACAAGGCTCGATCTGTGATTTAGATTACTTCCACTTTTGGCTGGCTAAGCGGCACAGTTTAGGCAAAGCCGCCTTCTTTCAGACTGTCTACCCAGGACTGAATTCTGCCCAGTTTTTTCTTCACCAAAACCCCTGTGATCAATTTATCCTGTTGTCCACCGACTGTTAGTCATAGTTGAGCAAGTTTTGAATCAAATCTTAAGGTACTCCCTTAACATGTGAGAGGCAGAGGCATTGATTCTCGCATGCTCCACAGACTCACTCTGGCAAAGATTGCCTCAACCACATGGCAAAAGACTGGCTACTGAGCAACCGGATCAATTGAGGCAAGGGCGCTTCCTTTCAGACTGTCCACCCAGGACTGAATTCTTCCCAGTTTTTGCTTCATCAAAATCCCTGTGATCAATTTATCCATATGTCCACCGAATGCTTGTCATAGTTGAGCAAATTTTGAATCAAATATAAGGGTCCTCCCTTAACATGTGAGAGGTAGAGGCATCGATGCCTGCATTCTCCACAGACTTACTGCAAAGATTGCCTCAACCACATGGCAACAGACTGGCCGCTCAGCAACCGGATCAGTTGAGGCAAGGGCGCTTCCTTTCAGACTGCAAGTCATCAGTTTCCTCTCAGTGTGTGACTGTCTCAATGAGAACGAGAGGATTTCTGTGTGATCAACTGTTGTTATTGCTCCAAAAAGAGTTTTTGTAATTGAGCCAAGTATATTGGTGACATGTAAACATGTCAGACGACAGTCAACTGGACAACGGGAAAGGTTGATTTTGATGGCACATAAGCAGAAGACAATGGGTTTTAACTACGTAAACATGGCAGACATAAGTAACACGGACTGCGACAAAGATGGGATTCGAACCCAAGCGTGCAGAGCACAATGGATTAGCAGTCCATCGCCTTAACCACTCGGCCACCTCGTCAGTCAAATGTTGCTTTACAGTAAGAGTCCGACCCAGGTCAGCCCCCGCAGACACAATGAATGAGCGTGGCATGGAAGAAGGGAGGAGAACGTGAGAAAGATGGAGCTACACGGGCAAGCCTTAAGTGTAGGGGAATTAGCTCAAATGGTAGAGCGCTCGCTTAGCATGCGAGAGGTAGCGGGATCGATGCCCGCATTCTCCATTGATCTTGAGTCCCTTGTGTATGAAATTTGGCTGCATTAACAACCACACTGGGATTTCTTGCACCATTTCAACACAAGGCTCGAGCTGTGATTTAGATTACTTCCACTTTTGGCTGGCTAAGCGGCACAGTTTAGGCAAAGCCGCCTTCTTTCAGACTGTCTACCCAGGACTGAATTCTGCCCAGTTTTTTCTTCACCAAAACCCCTGTGATCAATTTATCCTGTTGTCCACCGACTGTTAGTCATAGTTAAGCAAGTTTTGAATCAAATCTTAAGGGTCCTCCCTTAACATGTGAGAGGTAGAGGCATCGATGCCTGCATTCTCCACAGACTTACTGCAAAGATTGCCTCAACCACATGGCAACAGACTGGCCACTGAGCAAATGGATCGATTGAGGAAGGGCGCTTCCTTTCAGACTGTCCAGACAGGACTGAATTCTGCCCAGTTTTTGCTTCAACAAAACCCTTGTGATCAATGTATCCTGTTGTCCACCGACTGTTAGTCATAGTTGAGCAAGTTTTGAATCAAATATTAAGGTACTCCCTTAACATGTGAGAGGCAGAGGCATCGATGCTCGCATTCTCCACAGACTCACTCTGGCAAAAATTGCCTCAACCACATGGCAATAGACTGGCCGCTCAGCAACCGGATCAGTTGAGGCAAGGGCGCTTCCTTTCAGACTGCAAGTCATCAGTTTCCTCTCAGTGTGTGACTGTCTCAATGAGAACGAGAGGATTTCTGTGTGATCAACTGTTGTCATTGCTCCAAAAAGAGTTTTTGTAATTGAGCCAAGTATATTGGTGACATGTAAACATGTCAGACGACAGTCAACTGGACAACGGGAAAGGTTGATTTTGATGGCACATAAGCAGAGGACAATGGGTTTTAACTACATAAACATGGCAGACATAAGTAACACGGACTGCGACGAGGATGGGATTTGAACCCACGCGTGCAGAGCACAATGGATTAGCAGTCCATCGCCTTAACCACTCGGCCACCTCGTCAGTCAAATGTTGCTTTACAGTAAGAGTCCGACCCAGGTCAGCCCCCGCAGACACAATGAATGAGCGTGGCATGGAAGAAGGGAGGAGAACGTGAGAAAGATGGAGCTACACAGGCAAGTCTTAAGTGTAGGGGAATTAGCTCAAATGGTAGAGCGCTCGCTTAGCATGCGAGAGGTAGCGGGATCGATGCCCGCATTCTCCATTGATCTTGAGTCCCTTGTGTATGAAATTTGGCTGCATTAACAACCACACTGGGATTTCTTGCACCATTTCAACACAAGGCTCGAGCTGTGATTTAGATTACTTCCACTTTTGGCTGGCTAAGCGGCACAGTTTAGGCAAAGCCGCCTTCTTTCAGACTGTCTACCCAGGACTGAATTCTGCCCAGTTTTTTCTTCACCAAAACCCCTGTGATCAATTTATCCTGTTGTCCACCGACTGTTAGTCATAGTTGAGCAAGTTTTGAATCAAATCTTAAGGGTCCTCCCTTAACATGTGAGAGGTAGAGGCATCGATGCCTGCATTCTCCACAGACTTACTGCAAGGATTGCCTCAACCACATGGCAACAGACTGGCCACTGAGCAAATGGATCGATTGAGGAAGGGCGCTTCCTTTCAGACTGTCCAGACAGGACTGAATTCTGCCCAGTTTTTGCTTCAACAAAACCCTTGTGATCAATTTATCCTGTTGTCCACCGACTGTTAGTCATAGTTGAGCAAGTTTTGAATCAAATATTAAGGTACTCCCTTAACATGTGAGAGGCAGAGGCATCGATGCTCACATTCTCCAAAGACTCACTCTGGCAAAAATTGCCTCAACCACATGGCAATAGACTGGCCGCTCAGCAACCGGATCAGTTGAGGCAAGGGCGCTTCCTTTCAGACTGCAAGTCATCAGTTTCCTCTCAGTGTGTGACTGTCTCAATGAGAACGAGAGGATTTCTGTGTGATCAACTGTTGTCATTGCTCCAAAAAGAGTTTTTGTAATTGAGCCAAGTATATTGGTGACATGTAAACATGTCAGACGACAGTCAACTGGACAACGGGAAAGGTTGATTTTGATGGCACATAAGCAGAGGACAATGGGTTTTAACTACGTAAACATGGCAGACATAAGTAACACGGACTGCGACGAGGATGGGATTCGAACCCACGCGTGCAGAGCACAATGGATTAGCAGTCCATCGCCTTAACCACTCGGCCACCTCGTCAGTCAAATGTTGCTTTACAGTAAGAGTCCGACCCAGGTCAGCCCCCGCAGACACAATGAATGAGCGTGGCATGGAAGAAGGGAGGAGGACGTGAGAAAGATGGAGCTACACAGGCAAGCCTTAAGTGTAGGGGAATTAGCTCAAATGGTAGAGCGCTCGCTTAGCATGCGAGAGGTAGCGGGATCGATGCCCGCATTCTCCATTGATCTTGAGTCCCTTGTGCATGAAATTTGACTGCGTTAACAACCACACTGGGATTTCTTGCACTATTTCAACACAAGGCTCGATCTGTGATTTAGATTACTTCCACTTTTGGCTGGCTAAGCGGCACAGTTTAGGCAAAGCCGCCTTCTTTCAGACTGTCTACCCAGGACTGAATTCTGCCCAGTTTTTTCTTCACCAAAACCCCTGTGATCAATTTATCCTGTTGTCCACCGACTGTTAGTCATAGTTGAGCAAGTTTTGAATCAAATCTTAAGGTACTCCCTTAACATGTGAGAGGCAGAGGCATTGATTCTCGCATGCTCCACAGACTCACTCTGGCAAAGATTGCCTCAACCACATGGCAAAAGACTGGCTACTGAGCAACCGGATCAATTGAGGCAAGGGCGCTTCCTTTCAGACTGTCCACCCAGGACTGAATTCTTCCCAGTTTTTGCTTCATCAAAATCCCTGTGATCAATTTATCCATATGTCCACCGAATGCTTGTCATAGTTGAGCAAATTTTGAATCAAATATAAGGGTCCTCCCTTAACATGTGAGAGGTAGAGGCATCGATGCCTGCAGTCTCCACAGACTCACTCTGGCAAAGATTGCCTCAACCACATGGCAACAGACTGGCTACTGAGCAACCGGATCAATTGAGGCAAGGGCGCTTCCTTTCAGACTGCAAGTCATCAGTTTCCTCTCAGTGTGTGACTGTCTCAATGAGAACGAGAGGATTTCTGTGTGATCAACTGTTGTCATTGCTCCAAAAAGAGTTTTTGTAATTGAGCCAAGTATATTGGTGACATGTAAACATGTCAGACGACAGTCAACTGGACAACGGGAAAGGTTGATTTTGATGGCACATAAGCAGAGGACAATGGGTTTTAACTACGTAAACATGGCAGACATAAGTAACACGGACTGCGACGAGGATGGGATTCGAACCCACGCGTGCAGAGCACAATGGATTAGCAGTCCATCGCCTTAACCACTCGGCCACCTCGTCAGTCAAATGTTGCTTTACAGTAAGAGTCCGACCCAGGTCAGCCCCCGCAGACACAATGAATGAGCGTGGCATGGAAGAAGGGAGGAGGACGTGAGAAAGATGGAGCTACACAGGCAAGCCTTAAGTGTAGGGGAATTAGCTCAAATGGTAGAGCGCTCGCTTAGCATGCGAGAGGTAGCGGGATCGATGCCCGCATTCTCCATTGATCTTGAGTCCCTTGTGTATGAAATTTGGCTGCATTAACAACCACACTGGGATTTCTTGCACCATTTCAACACAAGGCTCGAGCTGTGATTTAGATTACTTCCACTTTTGGCTGGCTAAGCGGCACAGTTTAGGCAAAGCCGCCTTCTTTCAGACTGTCTACCCAGGACTGAATTCTGCCCAGTTTTTTCTTCACCAAAACCCCTGTGATCAATTTATCCTGTTGTCCACCGACTGTTAGTCATAGTTGAGCAAGTTTTGAATCAAATCTTAAGGGTCCTCCCTTAACATGTGAGAGGTAGAGGCATCGATGCCTGCATTCTCCACAGACTTACTGCAAAGATTGCCTCAACCAAATGGCAACAGACTGGCCACTGAGCAAATGGATCGATTGAGGAAGGGCGCTTCCTTTCAGACTGTCCAGACAGGACTGAATTCTGCCCAGTTTTTGCTTCAACAAAACCCTTGTGATCAATGTATCCTGTTGTCCACCGACTGTTAGTCATAGTTGAGCAAGTTTTGAATCAAATATTAAGGTACTCCCTTAACATGTGAGAGGCAGAGGCATCGATGCTCGCATTCTCCACAGACTCACTCTGGCAAAAATTGCCTCAACCACATGGCAATAGACTGGCCGCTCAGCAACCGGATCAGTTGAGGCAAGGGCGCTTCCTTTCAGACTGCAAGTCATCAGTTTCCTCTCAGTGTGTGACTGTCTCAATGAGAACGAGAGGATTTCTGTGTGATCAACTGTTGTCATTGCTCCAAAAAGAGTTTTTGTAATTGAGCCAAGTATATTGGTGACATGTAAACATGTCAGACGACAGTCAACTGGACAACGGGAAAGGTTGATTTTGATGGCACATAAGCAGAGGACAATGGGTTTTAACTACATAAACATGGCAGACATAAGTAACACGGACTGCGACGAGGATGGGATTCGAACCCACGCGTGCAGAGCACAATGGATTAGCAGTCCATCGCCTTAACCACTCGGCCACCTCGTCAGTCAAATGTTGCTTTACAGTAAGAGTCCGACCCAGGTCAGCCCCCGCAGACACAATGAATGAGCGTGGCATGGAAGAAGGGAGGAGAACGTGAGAAAGATGGAGCTACACAGGCAAGTCTTAAGTGTAGGGGAATTAGCTCAAATGGTAGAGCGCTCGCTTAGCATGCGAGAGGTAGCGGGATCGATGCCCGCATTCTCCATTGATCTTGAGTCCCTTGTGTATGAAATTTGGCTGCATTAACAACCACACTGGGATTTCTTGCACCATTTCAACACAAGGCTCGAGCTGTGATTTAGATTACTTCCACTTTTGGCTGGCTAAGCGGCACAGTTTAGGCAAAGCCGCCTTCTTTCAGACTGTCTACCCAGGACTGAATTCTGCCCAGTTTTTTCTTCACCAAAACCCCTGTGATCAATTTATCCTGTTGTCCACCGACTGTTAGTCATAGTTGAGCAAGTTTTGAATCAAATCTTAAGGGTCCTCCCTTAACATGTGAGAGGTAGAGGCATCGATGCCTGCATTCTCCACAGACTTACTGCAAAGATTGCCTCAACCACATGGCAACAGACTGGCCACTGAGCAAATGGATCGATTGAGGAAGGGCGCTTCCTTTCAGACTGTCCAGACAGGACTGAATTCTGCCCAGTTTTTGCTTCAACAAAACCCTTGTGATCAATTTATCCTGTTGTCCACCGACTGTTAGTCATAGTTGAGCAAGTTTTGAATCAAATATTAAGGTACTCCCTTAACATGTGAGAGGCAGAGGCATCGATGCTCACATTCTCCAAAGACTCACTCTGGCAAAAATTGCCTCAACCACATGGCAATAGACTGGCCGCTCAGCAACCGGATCAGTTGAGGCAAGGGCGCTTCCTTTCAGACTGCAAGTCATCAGTTTCCTCTCAGTGTGTGACTGTCTCAATGAGAACGAGAGGATTTCTGTGTGATCAACTGTTGTCATTGCTCCAAAAAGAGTTTTTGTAATTGAGCCAAGTATATTGGTGACATGTAAACATGTCAGACGACAGTCAACTGGACAACGGGAAAGGTTGATTTTGATGGCACATAAGCAGAGGACAATGGGTTTTAACTACGTAAACATGGCAGACATAAGTAACACGGACTGCGACGAGGATGGGATTCGAACCCACGCGTGCAGAGCACAATGGATTAGCAGTCCATCGCCTTAACCACTCGGCCACCTCGTCAGTCAAATGTTGCTTTACAGTAAGAGTCCGACCCAGGTCAGCCCCCGCAGACACAATGAATGAGCGTGGCATGGAAGAAGGGAGGAGGACGTGAGAAAGATGGAGCTACACAGGCAAGCCTTAAGTGTAGGGGAATTAGCTCAAATGGTAGAGCGCTCGCTTAGCATGCGAGAGGTAGCGGGATCGATGCCCGCATTCTCCATTGATCTTGAGTCCCTTGTGCATGAAATTTGACTGCGTTAACAACCACACTGGGATTTCTTGCACTATTTCAACACAAGGCTCGATCTGTGATTTAGATTACTTCCACTTTTGGCTGGCTAAGCGGCACAGTTTAGGCAAAGCCGCCTTCTTTCAGACTGTCTACCCAGGACTGAATTCTGCCCAGTTTTTTCTTCACCAAAACCCCTGTGATCAATTTATCCTGTTGTCCACCGACTGTTAGTCATAGTTGAGCAAGTTTTGAATCAAATCTTAAGGTACTCCCTTAACATGTGAGAGGCAGAGGCATTGATTCTCGCATGCTCCACAGACTCACTCTGGCAAAGATTGCCTCAACCACATGGCAAAAGACTGGCTACTGAGCAACCGGATCAATTGAGGCAAGGGCGCTTCCTTTCAGACTGTCCACCCAGGACTGAATTCTTCCCAGTTTTTGCTTCA
Organism: Pterois miles; assembly: GCA_947000775.1. Lineage (NCBI taxonomy): Eukaryota > Metazoa > Chordata > Actinopteri > Perciformes > Scorpaenidae > Pterois > Pterois miles. The sequence goes on from CAMQGK010000010.1 coordinate 1,356,773, forward strand.
TCAAAATCCCTGTGATCAATTTATCCATATGTCCACCGAATGCTTGTCATAGTTGAGCAAATTTTGAATCAAATATAAGGGTCCTCCCTTAACATGTGAGAGGTAGAGGCATCGATGCCTGCATTCTCCACAGACTTACTGCAAAGATTGCCTCAACCACATGGCAACAGACTGGCCGCTCAGCAACCGGATCAGTTGAGGCAAGGGCGCTTCCTTTCAGACTGCAAGTCATCAGTTTCCTCTCAGTGTGTGACTGTCTCAATGAGAACGAGAGGATTTCTGTGTGATCAACTGTTGTTATTGCTCCAAAAAGAGTTTTTGTAATTGAGCCAAGTATATTGGTGACATGTAAACATGTCAGACGACAGTCAACTGGACAACGGGAAAGGTTGATTTTGATGGCACATAAGCAGAAGACAATGGGTTTTAACTACGTAAACATGGCAGACATAAGTAACACGGACTGCGACAAAGATGGGATTCGAACCCAAGCGTGCAGAGCACAATGGATTAGCAGTCCATCGCCTTAACCACTCGGCCACCTCGTCAGTCAAATGTTGCTTTACAGTAAGAGTCCGACCCAGGTCAGCCCCCGCAGACACAATGAATGAGCGTGGCATGGAAGAAGGGAGGAGAACGTGAGAAAGATGGAGCTACACGGGCAAACCTTAAGTGTAGGGGAATTAGCTCAAATGGTAGAGCGCTCGCTTAGCATGCGAGAGGTAGCGGGATCGATGCCCGCATTCTCCATTGATCTTGAGTCCCTTGTGTATGAAATTTGGCTGCATTAACAACCACACTGGGATTTCTTGCACCATTTCAACACAAGGCTCGAGCTGTGATTTAGATTACTTCCACTTTTGGCTGGCTAAGCGGCACAGTTTAGGCAAAGCCGCCTTCTTTCAGACTGTCTACCCAGGACTGAATTCTGCCCAGTTTTTTCTTCACCAAAACCCCTGTGATCAATTTATCCTGTTGTCCACCGACTGTTAGTCATAGTTAAGCAAGTTTTGAATCAAATCTTAAGGGTCCTCCCTTAACATGTGAGAGGTAGAGGCATCGATGCCTGCATTCTCCACAGACTTACTGCAAAGATTGCCTCAACCACATGGCAACAGACTGGCCACTGAGCAAATGGATCGATTGAGGAAGGGCGCTTCCTTTCAGACTGTCCAGACAGGACTGAATTCTGCCCAGTTTTTGCTTCAACAAAACCCTTGTGATCAATGTATCCTGTTGTCCACCGACTGTTAGTCATAGTTGAGCAAGTTTTGAATCAAATATTAAGGTACTCCCTTAACATGTGAGAGGCAGAGGCATCGATGCTCGCATTCTCCACAGACTCACTCTGGCAAAAATTGCCTCAACCACATGGCAATAGACTGGCCGCTCAGCAACCGGATCAGTTGAGGCAAGGGCGCTTCCTTTCAGACTGCAAGTCATCAGTTTCCTCTCAGTGTGTGACTGTCTCAATGAGAACGAGAGGATTTCTGTGTGATCAACTGTTGTCATTGCTCCAAAAAGAGTTTTTGTAATTGAGCCAAGTATATTGGTGACATGTAAACATGTCAGACGACAGTCAACTGGACAACGGGAAAGGTTGATTTTGATGGCACATAAGCAGAGGACAATGGGTTTTAACTACATAAACATGGCAGACATAAGTAACACGGACTGCGACGAGGATGGGATTCGAACCCACGCGTGCAGAGCACAATGGATTAGCAGTCCATCGCCTTAACCACTCGGCCACCTCGTCAGTCAAATGTTGCTTTACAGTAAGAGTCCGACCCAGGTCAGCCCCCGCAGACACAATGAATGAGCGTGGCATGGAAGAAGGGAGGAGAACGTGAGAAAGATGGAGCTACACAGGCAAGTCTTAAGTGTAGGGGAATTAGCTCAAATGGTAGAGCGCTCGCTTAGCATGCGAGAGGTAGCGGGATCGATGCCCGCATTCTCCATTGATCTTGAGTCCCTTGTGTATGAAATTTGGCTGCATTAACAACCACACTGGGATTTCTTGCACCATTTCAACACAAGGCTCGAGCTGTGATTTAGATTACTTCCACTTTTGGCTGGCTAAGCGGCACAGTTTAGGCAAAGCCGCCTTCTTTCAGACTGTCTACCCAGGACTGAATTCTGCCCAGTTTTTTCTTCACCAAAACCCCTGTGATCAATTTATCCTGTTGTCCACCGACTGTTAGTCATAGTTGAGCAAGTTTTGAATCAAATCTTAAGGGTCCTCCCTTAACATGTGAGAGGTAGAGGCATCGATGCCTGCATTCTCCACAGACTTACTGCAAAGATTGCCTCAACCACATGGCAACAGACTGGCCACTGAGCAAATGGATCGATTGAGGAAGGGCGCTTCCTTTCAGACTGTCCAGACAGGACTGTATTCTGCCCAGTTTTTGCTTCAACAAAACCCTTGTGATCAATTTATCCTGTTGTCCACCGACTGTTAGTCATAGTTGAGCAAGTTTTGAATCAAATATTAAGGTACTCCCTTAACATGTGAGAGGCAGAGGCATCGATGCTCACATTCTCCACAGACTCACTCTGGCAAAAATTGCCTCAACCACATGGCAATAGACTGGCCGCTCAGCAACCGGATCAGTTGAGGCAAGGGCGCTTCCTTTCAGACTGCAAGTCATCAGTTTCCTCTCAGTGTGTGACTGTCTCAATGAGAACGAGAGGATTTCTGTGTGATCAACTGTTGTCATTGCTCCAAAAAGAGTTTTTGTAATTGAGCCAAGTATATTGGTGACATGTAAACATGTCAGACGACAGTCAACTGGACAACGGGAAAGGTTGATCTTGATGGCACATAAGCAGAGGACAATGGGTTTTAACTACGTAAACATGGCAGACATAAGTAACACGGACTGCGACGAGGATGGGATTCGAACCCACGCGTGCAGAGCACAACGGATTAGCAGTCCATCGCCTTAACCACTCGGCCACCTCGTCAGTCAAATGTTGCTTTACAGTAAGAGTCCGACCCAGGTCAGCCCCCGCAGACACAATGAATGAGCGTGGCATGGAAGAAGGGAGGAGGACGTGAGAAAGATGGAGCTACACAGGCAAGCCTTAAGTGTAGGGGAATTAGCTCAAATGGTAGAGCGCTCGCTTAGCATGCGAGAGGTAGCGGGATCGATGCCCGCATTCTCCATTGATCTTGAGTCCCTTGTGCATGAAAATTGGCTGGATTAACGACCACACAGGCATTTCTTGCACCATTTCAACACAAGGCTCGAGCTGTGATTTAGATTACTTCCACATTTGGCTGGCTAAGCGGCACAGTTTAGGCAAAGCCGCCTTCTTTCAGACTGTACACCCAGGACTGAATTCTGCCCAGTTTTTTCTTCACCAAAACCCCTGTGATCAATTTATCCTGTTGTCCACCGACTGTTAGTCATAGTTGAGCAAGTTTTGAATCCAATATTAAGGTACTCCCTTAACATGTGAGAGGCAGAGGCATCGATGCTCGCATTCTCCACAGACTCACTCTGGCAAAAATTGCCTCAACCACATGGCAATAGACTGGCCGCTCAGCAACCGGATAAGTTGAGGCAAGGGCGCTTCCTTTCAGACTGCAAGTCATCAGTTTCCTCTCAGTGTGTGACTGTCTCAATGAGAACGAGAGGATTTCTGTGTGATCAACTGTTGTCATTGCTCCAAAAAGAGTTTTTGTAATTGAGCCAAGTATATTGGTGACACGTAAACATGTCAGACGACAGTCAACTGGACAACGGAAAAGGTCGATTTTGATGGCACATAAGCAGAGGACAATGGGTTTTAACTACTTAAACATGGCAGACATAAGTAACACGGACTGCGACGAGGATGGGATTCGAACCCACGCGTGCAGAGCACAATGGATTAGCAGTCCATCGCCTTAACCACTCGGCCACCTCGTCAGTCAAATGTTGCTTTACAGTAAGAGTCCGACCCAGGTCAGCCCCCGCAGACACAATGAATGAGCGTGGCATGGAAGAAGGGAGGAGGATGTGAGAAAGATGGAGCTACACAGGCAAGCCTTAAGTGTAGGGGAATTAGCTCAAATGGTAGAGCGCTCGCTTAGCATGCGAGAGGTAGCGGGATCGATGCCCGCATTCTCCATTGATCTTGAGTCCCTTGTGCATGAAATTTGACTGCATTAACAACCACACTGGGATTTCTTGCACCATTTCAACACAAGGCTCGAGCTGTGATTTAGATTACTTCCACTTTTGGCTGGCTAAGCGGCACAGTTTAGGCAAAGCCGCCTTCTTTCAGACTGTACACCCAGGACTGAATTCTGCCCAGTTTTTTCTTCACCAAAACCCCTGTGATCAATTTATCCTGTTGTCCACCGACTGTTAGTCATAGTTAAGCAAGTTTTGAATCAAATCTTAAGGTACTCCCTTAACATGTGAGAGGCAGAGGCATTGATTCTCGCATGCTCCACAGACTCACTCTGGCAAAGATTGCCTCAACCACATGGCAAAAGACTGGCTACTGAGCAACCGGATCAATTGAGGCAAGGGCGCTTCCTTTCAGACTGTCCACCCAGGACTGAATTCTTCCCAGTTTTTGCTTCATCAAAACCCCTGTGATAAATTTATCCATATGTCCACCGAATGCTTGTCATAGTTGAGCAAATTTTGAATCAAATATAAGGGTCTTCCCTTAACATGTGAGAGGCAGAGGCATCGATGCCTGCATTCTCCACAGACTCACTCTGGCAAAAATTGCCTCAACCACATGGCAACAGACTGGCCGCTCAGCAACCTGATCAGTTGAGGCAAGGGCGCTTCCTTTCAGACTGCAAGTCATCAGTTTCCTCTCAGTGTGTGACTGTCTCAATGAGAACGAGAGGATTTCTGTGTGATCAACTGTTGTCATTGCTCCAAAAAGAGTTTTTGTAATTGAGCCAAGTATATTGGTGACATGTAAACATGTCAGACGACAGTCAACTGGACAACGGAAAAGGTCGATTTTGATGCCACATAAGCAGAGGACAATGGGTTTTAACTATGTAAACATGGCAGACATAAGTAACACGGACTGCGACGAGGATGGGATTCGAACCCACGCCTGCAGAGCACAATGGATTAGTAGTCCATCGCCTTAACCACTCGGCCACCTCGTCCGTCAAATGTTGCTTTACAGTAAGAGTACGGGAAAGGTAGATTTTGATGGCACATAAGCATTCAACGGTGGTGTGTGAATTGACAGACAGATGTTAGAAAACAAATTGAAAAATTTCTGAAAAAAGACTGAAAAACGTTCACAACATGTTTGAAAATAAGCTGACAAAAATGTCAGAGAAATGTCTGAAAAAATCCCAGAAGACGTCTTAAAAATGTCCCATAAAAAGTCTAAAAAATCTTTGAAAGAAGTCAGAAAAAAAGACACTTGTCTGCATGGAAACTGGGTGAAAAAAAGTCTGAAACAGTTTAAAAAATATCATAAAAAATGTTGAACTCAAGGCCAGTAAACTTGTGCAAAAAATGTCTAAAATTTGTCCTAAAACAAGCTAGAAAAAATGTGTCCCAAAAAAGTCTGAAAGAATATCCAAAAAATGTCCATTAATAGAGCTAAAAACATCCGGACAATGTCTGAAATAATCCTGAAAATGGTTGACCAGATGAATCTGAGACCAGAGATCAGTATTTCAGCTTCTGTTCAGGTATTTACATCTAGATCTGTTACACAACTTAACAGAGAGAAGAGACTGAAGCTGAAATACTGATCCCTGGTCTCATATTATTGTCCAGTAATGATCCGATCAGTCGGGACACATGTTAATACACCAGGTGTGAACAGAGCCTGTTTATACATCATAATGCTGACTGAATGTGTCTCTCCTTCCTCCCTCTTCATGCAGCAGAGCAGACGGAAGAGGAGCATCAAGGTTTCTTTTTAAATCCTCCAATTAGTCCGTTGGTTTGAGACATCAGCAGTAGAATCAGTTTCAGTCTAAACTTAGTCTCAGTTATAAGCTTAGAAAAAGCTTCAGAAGAAGAAACAGTAAATATAGTTGTGTTGGGAGTCTCAGTGTCCAGAGTCACTGCAGAAACAAACAGGCTACTGTCTCTTTAAGAACCTTTGATCCCTCCCTCTGAGGGGTGGGGCTTTCCCTGCTTCCACTCACTTCCATTGGACAGAAGCTGAACTGTCACTCTGCAGCCGTGTCCTGTGATTGGCTGGTGTTGATTCAAAGAAAGGAAGAGAAGTTTATAACGGAGAGAAGAAGAGGATGAAGAAGTAAATGAGTTTTAGAGAGATATTGTTGTTTACTGGAAAGTGATAGAGCTAGAGGAGAAGAGGAAGAGGAGGACAGGATGTTACCCAGCAGCCCCGCCTGGTCTGTGGGGTCCAGGACTGTGAGACTGAACTAACTGTGAGTACACAAATGTATGTGTGTCTGTACTGCATTCACAAAGTACCAAGAAGTAGTGAACATCACATTAAAACCCACTGAGTGTGTTGCTGATGGACACTGATGTCCCACAATGCAATGCAAAGCTCCCAGCTGGAAATCATAAAACCTAAATGTGGAGATGATGAAACAGTTTCAGTATATGATGTATTAAATATGAGAGCTGGACCCAGTGTCACTGTTTCTACATTCAGAGCTTCTGTTGAGGTCTGAAGGTTTGAAGACGACAGCAGATAAGATAAGATAAGATAAGATAAGATAAGATGAACCTTTATTAATCCCCGGAGGGAAATTCAGATGTAAATGTAAAGAAAGGATGTAAATCTGCAGTTAGTTAGTAATTCTCATATAACTGTCTCTGTATCCTGACTGCAGGAAGTATAAGCAACCGAATATGGAAAAAACCTGCTGTCAGTGTTCTGGTTATAATTCAGAGCAAAAATCTCTCAAAGTCTGAAAAAACAAACCGAGAAAATTATCTGAAAATGTCCAAAAAAAGACCAAAAAATATCTGAAAAAAATTAGAAAAATGTCAGATAAATGTCCAAAAGAAATGTCAGAAAAATGTCAGAAAATATGTCTGATACATGTCAGAAAAAATGTCTGAAAATATGTCTGATACATGTCAGAAAAAATGTCTGAAAATATGTCTGATACATGTCAGAAAAAATGTCTGAAAATATGTCTGATACATGTCAGAAAAAATGTCTGAAAATATGTCTGATACATGTCAAAAAAAAAAAAAAAAAAAAAAAAAAATGTCTGAAAAAATGTCTCAAATGTCTGAAATAAATCTGAAAAAGTCCAGAAAATGTCAGAAAATGATCAAGCTGAAAAAAATGCCCGACAACAGGCTGATGAATTTCCAAAAAATGTCTGATTAAAAAGTCAGAAAATGTGTCCGAAAATATGTTCGAAGGAAGTCAGAAAAAAGGGCTGAAAATGATGACCTGGATATGATCTGTCATTAAGTTGCCAGTCCACTCTGAAGAGGAATACCAGGACCAGGACCAGGAATCTGGTCTATTATTATTTATTATTATAATAATGATAGTAATAAGTAACCAACAGGAGAGCAGTGTGTGGTGAGGTCGTTCTGATTGGCTGAGCCTCTCTGTCTCAGGCCCATGTGACCGCCCAGCTGTTGGACAGGATGAGCGGGGAACAGAGCGAGCTGGAGGGTCGCCTGGACGACATGCTGTCACGCATCGCCATGGAGACGCAGGAGATCAAAGAGCTGGAGCAGCAGCTCACAGACGGTGAGGAGACCACCAACCAATCACAGAGGATCCACAACATGGAGCTTTTTGATTGGCTCTAAGAGTCAGGTTCTAAATTATAACTCCTTTCTCTCTTCCTCCTCCTCCTTGTCCTTGTTTGCCTCCTTTGTCCTCCTCTCATCTTGTTTCCTCCTCTCCTCTTCCTTTTCCTCCTTCTCCCTCTCCTTCTCCTCCTCTTCTCCTCTTTTGTTTTCTCTCATCTCCTCCTCATCATCATTCTCCTCCTCATTCTCATTCTCCTCCTCATTCTCGTTGTCCTCCTCATTCTCATTGTCCTCATCGTCATCTTCTTTCTCTTACTCCTCATCATCCTCCTCTTCATTCTCATCCTCATCATTGTCCTCATTCTCATCCTTGTCCTTGTTCTCCTCCTTGTCGTTCTCCTCGTCCTCCTCACCCTCGTCCTCGTCCTCGTTCCCCTCCTCATTATCCCCATCCTCATTCTCCTCCTCATCCTCGTTCTCACTCTCATCCTCGTTTTCATCCTCGTCCTTAATCTCCTCATCATTATCATACTCCCCCTTGTCCTCCTTGTCCTCCTCAGGTCAGATTCTGGCTAATGAGTCTCTCCAGAGAGATTTGGAGGGGATCATCCGAGGCCTTCAGGAGCATCTGAGAGGAGTCAGAGAGGAGGTAGAGCCTCTACACACACCTGTTGACCTGTTCATTAACCTGTTAATTGACCTGTTAATTGACCTGTTCGTTATCCTGTTAGTTAACCCGTAAGTTAACCTGTTTATTAACCTGTTAATTGACCTGTTAGTTAACCCGTAAGTTAACCTGTTTATTAACCTGTTATTACCTGTTAGTTAACCTGTCAGTTAAACTGTTTATTAACCTGTTAATTAATCCAGCTACTGAAACTCTTCTTCATGTTCAGCTTTATTCAGCAGAAATCTTTATCCTGTAAAAACATTCAGTGTTTCCTGATCATAGATTATATAATATACATAAATATATAGATATCTATAGATATTAAATGGGCTATAATCTATTACAGAGCAACGATGCTGCTCAAAAAGACAAAGATGGCTGCTTCTCTGTTTCCTCTGTTTCTGTGACCTCTGTGTGTTTCAGGCTTGTCGTTCTCAGCAGCAGCTTCGCAGTCTGCAGGCTGAGAACCAGAGTCTGCAGCGCCACCTGGAGGACGCCCAGAGACACTGCAGCCAACTGGAGGACGCCCAGAGACACTGCAGCCACCCGGAGGACGCCCAGAGACACTGCAGCCACCCGGAGGACGCCCAGAGACACCGCAGCCACCCGGAGGACGCCCAGAGACACCGCAGCCACCCGGAGGACGCCCAGAGACACCGCAGCCACCTGGAGGACGCCCAGAGACACCGCAGCCACCCGGAGGACGCCCAGAGACACCGCAGCCACCCGGAGGACGCCCAGAGACACCGCAGCCACCCGGAGGACGCCCAGAGACACTGCAGCCACCTGGAGGACGCCCAGAGACACCGCAGCCACCTGGAGGACACTGCCATGACGTACACACTGGTCAGTCCCCTCTCTCTCCATGTCTCTAGTCCTTCTTTAAGGTGTAAAAATACAGCGGCAAGCTTGAGGACGAACTTCCGTCTCCGATGGAAACTCTCGTAATGGTTTCATATCAGGCGGCTGTGCAAAGGTTCCCAGTATAATGAATAAAAGAATGTGCAGAATACAGAGAAAACCAACTAAAACTCTTCTGGGCTTCTGTGCTGCCATTTAGTTTCTGTGTTTTCTTGTTTTTGACTCTGATGTTGAAAACAAGCCGAAAAAATGTCAGAGTGTAGCAAAAGTAATATATGTAGCATTAATTAACTGATCATATGTTACATACATAAATGTATAGATACGCATAAATAAATACATACATTTAAAAATAAATATATAATAACTACAAAATAATAGTAGTAGTGGTTAGCGCTGTTGCCTCACAGCAAGAAGGTCGCAGGTTCGATTCCGGCTTGGGACTCTTCTGTGTGGAGTTTGCATGTTCTCCCCGTGTCAGCGTGGGTTTTCTCCGGGTACTCCGGCTTCCTCCCACAGTCCAAAAACATGCAATTTAGGTTAATTGATGACTCTAAATGTCCCGTAGGTGTGAATGTGAGTGTGACTGTGTGTCTGTCTCTATGTGTCCTGTGATGGACTGGAGACCTGTCCAGGTGAACCCACCTTCACCCAATGCCAGCTGGGATCGGCTCCAGACCCCCCAGACCCCTAACGGGATAAGAGGTTGATGATGAATGAATGAATGAAAAAATATATGAATAAATGAAATAAATGCAAAAAATAATAAATAAATTAAAAATTAAAGCAAAAATAAATAAATGACTCTATATAATCAATATGTAAATAAATAAATCATTAAATGCAGCAAAAATAACATTTAAGATAATTGTAGAATATTTAAGATATCGGACAGGACAGGTCCCACTAGGACAGTACCGGGTCGGGATCTGGTCAGAACCGGGTCAGTACCAAGTCAAGGGACTCCTATACCCCGTAGTAGTAGTAGTACTGATGGATTATTGATCATGTTGTTAATAGTAGTAGTACTGATGGATTATTGATCATGTTGTTAGTAGTAGTAGTAGTACTGATGGATTATTGATCATGTTGTTGTTAGCAGTAGTAGTACTGATGGATTATTGATCATGTTGTTAGTAGTAGTAGCACTGATGGATTACTGATCATGTTGTTGGTAGTAGTAGTAGTAGTACTGATGGATTATTGATCATGTTGTTGTTAATAGTAGTAGTACTGATGGATTATTGATCATGTTGTTAGTAGTAGTAGCACTGATGGATTATTGATCATGTTGTTAGTAGTAGTAGTAGTACTGATGGATTATTGATCATGTTGTTAGTAGTAGTAGTACTGATGGATTATTGATCATGTTGTTAGTAGTAGTAGTACTGATGGATTATTGATCATGTTGTTAGTTGTAGTAGTAGTAGTAGTACTGATGGATTATTGATCATGTTGTTAGTTGTAGTAGTAGTAGTAGTACTGATGGATTATTGATCATGTTGTTAGTAGTAGTAGTACTGATGGATTACTGATCATGTTGTTAGTTGTAGTAGTAGTAGTAGTACTGATGGATTATTGATCATGTTGTTAGTAGTAGTAGTACTGATGGATTATTGATCATGTTGTTAGTAGTAGTAGTACTGATGGATTACTGATCATGTTGTTAGTTGTAGTAGTAGTAGTAGTACTGATGGATTATTGATCATGTTGTTAGTAGTAGTCGTACTGATGGATTATTGATCATGTTGTTAGTTGTAGTAGTAGTAGTAGTACTGATGGATTATTGATCATGTTGTTAGTAGTAGTAGTACTGATGGATTACTGATCATGTTGTTGGTAGTAGTAGTAGTAGTAGTAGTACTGATGGATTATTGATCATGTTGTTAGTAGTAGTAGTAGTACTGATGGATTATTGATCATGTTGTTAGAAGTAGTAGTAGTAGTAGTAGTACTGATGGATTATTGATCATGTTGTTAGTAGTAGTAGTAGTAGTAGTAGTACTGATGGATTATTGATCATGTTGTTAGTTGTGTAGTAGTAGTAGTAGTACTGATGGATTATTGATCATGTTGTTAGTAGTAGTAGTACTGATGGATTACTGATCATGTTGTTGGTAGTAGTAGTACTGATGGATTATTGATCATGTTGTTAGAAGTAGTAGTAGTAGTAGTAGTACTGATGGATTATTGATCATGTTGTTAGTAGTAGTAGTAGTAGTAGTAGTACTGATGGATTATTGATCATGTTGTTAGAGTAGTAGTAGTAGTAGTAGTACTGATGGATTATTGATCATGTTGTTAGTAGTAGTAGTAGTAGTAGTAGTAGTACTGATGGATTATTGATCATGTTGTTAGTTGTAGTAGTAGTAGTAGTAGTACTGATGGATTATTGATCATGTTGTTAGTAGTAGTAGTACTGATGGATTATTCATCATGTTGTTAGTAGTAGTAGTAGTAGTACTGATGGATTATTGATCATGTTGTTAGTAGTAGTAGTACTGATGGATTATTGATCATGTTGTTAGTAGTAGTAGTACTGATGGATTACTGATCATGTTGTTAGTAGTAGTAGTAGGACTGATGGATTATTGATCATGTTGTTAGTAGTAGTAGTAGTAGTAGTACTGATGGATTATTGATCATGTTGTTAGTTGTAGTAGTAGTAGTAGTACTGATGGATTATTGATCATGTTGTTAGTAGTAGTAGTAGGACTGATGGATTATTGATCATGTTGTTAGTAGTAGTAGTAGTACTGATGGATTACTGATCATGTTGTTAGTAGTAGTAGTAGGACTGATGGATTATTGATCATGTTGTTAGTAGTAGTAGTAGTACTGATGGATTACTGATCATGTTGTTAGTAGTAGTAGTAGGACTGATGGATTATTGATCATGTTGTTAGTAGTAGTAGTAGTAGTACTGATGGATTATTGATCATGTTGTTAGTAGTAGTAGTAGTAGCAGTACTGATGGATTATTGATCATGTTGTTAGTTGTAGTAGTAGTAGTAGTACTGATGGATTATTGATCATGTTGCTAGTAGTAGTAGTAGTAGTAGGACTGATGGATTATTGATCATGTTGTTAGTAGTAGTAGTAGTAGCAGTACTGATGGATTATTGATCATGTTGTTAGTTGTAGTAGTAGTAGTAGTACTGATGGATTATTGATCATGTTGCTAGTAGTAGTAGTAGTAGTAGTACTGATGGATTATTGATCATGTTGTTAGTAGTAGTAGTAGTACTGATGGATTATTGATCATGTTGTTAGTAGTAGTAGTAGTACTGATGGATTATTGATCATGTTGTTAGTAGTAGTAGTAGGACTGATGGATTATTGATCATGTTGTTAGTAGTAGTAGTACTGATGGATTATTGATCATGTTGTTAGTAGTAGTAGTAGGACTGATGGATTATTGATCATGTTGTTAGTAGTAGTAGTAGTACTGATGGATTATTGATCATGTTGTTAGTAGTAGTAGTAGTACTGATGGATTATTGATCATGTTGTTAGTAGTAGTAGTCGTACTGATGGATTATTGATCATGTTGTTAGTAGTAGTAGTAGTACTGATGGATTATTGATCATGTTGTTGGTAGTAGTAGTACTGATGGATTATTGATCATGTTGTTAGTTGTAGTAGTAGTAGTACTGATGGATTATTGATCATGTTGTTAGTAGTAGTAGTAGTAGTACTGATGGATTATTGATCATGTTGTTAGTAGTAGTAGTAGTAGTACTGATGGATTATTGATCATGTTGTTAGTAGTAGTAGTAGTACTGATGGATTATTGATCATGTTGTTAGTAGTAGTAGCAGTACTGATGGATTATTGATCATGTTGTTAGTTGTAGTAGTAGTAGTAGTACTGATGGATTATTGATCATGTTGTTAGTAGTAGTAGTAGTACTGATGGATTATTGATCATGTTGTTAGTAGTAGTAGTAGTACTGATGGATTATTGATCATGTTGTTAGTAGTAGTAGTAGTACTGATGGATTATTGATCATGTTGTTAGTAGTAGTAGTAGCAGTACTGATGGATTATTGATCATGTTGTTAGTTGTAGTAGTAGTAGTAGTACTGATGGATTATTGATCATGTTGCTAGTAGTAGTAGTAGTAGTAGTACTGATGGATTATTGATCATGTTGTTAGTAGTAGTAGTAGTACTGATGGATTATTGATCATGTTGTTAGTAGTAGTAGTAGCAGTACTGATGGATTATTGATCATGTTGTTAGTTGTAGTAGTAGTAGCAGTACTGATGGATTATTGATCATGTTGTTAGTTGTAGTAGTAGTAGTAGTACTGATGGATTATTGATCATGTTGTTAGTAGTAGTAGTAGCAGTACTGATGGATTATTGATCATGTTGTTAGTAGTAGTAGTAGTAGTACTGATGGATTATTGATCATGTTGTTAGTAGTAGTAGTAGCAGTACTGATGGATTATTGATCATGTTGTTAGTTGTAGTAGTAGTAGTAGTACTGATGGATTATTGATCATGTTGTTAATAGTAGTAGTAGTACTGATGGATTATTGATCATGTTGTTAGTAGTAGTAGTAGTAGTACTGATGGATTATTGATCATGTTGTTAGTTGTAGTAGTAGTAGTAGTACTGATGGAGTATTGATCATGTTGTTGGTGGTAGTAGTAGTACTGATGGATTATTGATCATGTTGTTAGTAGTAGTAGTAGTAGTAGTAGTAGTAGTACTGATGGAATATTGATCATGTTGTTGTCTCTCTGCAGGCCGACAAATATTCTCTTCAGCAAGTAGCCCAGAGACTTCAGGCCCACCTGGACCAGACCAGAACCCAGTATGAAGACATCAGGGCCCACCTGGACCAGACCCAAGTTCAGCTGGACCGGATCGAGGACAAGTACAGGTACCAGTACTGCAGTATTCCCTCAGTACTTCATCATGACCTCATACATCCTCTTCAGCTTCCTGTTGTACTTTGATAAAATCAGTGAGCTTCATTTGTGATCCGACTGACCTGGACCAACCAATCACCAGCTGTACTGAGGTCAGCCTGATCGTATTACACTCAGAGCTGATGATGGGGGGGGGGGGTGATAAGAGACAACATGTGGCCAGAGAGGACCAGAGAGGAAAGGGTTAAATAAAGGTCCTGTGGAGGATGTGGGCTTCCATCCCACTACCTCTCCCACGCTAAGCGAGCGCTCCCCCATCTCAGCTAACTCCCCTGACAACGGGACTGGACTGAACTCCACTCCTCTCTAAAGTGTGTGTCCATGTCTGTCCTGTCCCCCTACAGCCCTGTCCGTCCTGAGGACATGTTGTCCAGGAGTGTGGAGCAGCTCTACGGGGCCATCCAGCAGACCAGAACCAGCCAGGAGCAGCTCCAACAAGACCAGAACCACAGCCAGGAACAGATAGCCCAGCTGCAGGCTCAGCTACTCCAGGACCAGGACCAGATAGCCCAGCTGCAGGTTCAGCTAGTCCAGGACCAGGACCAGATAGCCCAGCTGGAAGCCCAGGTGACCCAGGACCAGGACCAGATAGCCCAGCTGAATGCCCAGGTGACCCAGGACCAGGACCAGATAGCCCAGCTGGAAGCCCAGGTGACCCAAGACCAGGACCAGATAGCCCAGCTGAAAGCCCAGGTGACCCAGGACCAGGTAGCGCAGCTGGAAGCCCAGGTGACCCAGGACCAGGACCAAATAGACCAGCTGGAAGCCCAGGTGGTCCGTGGTGTGGATCAGGACCAGGAGCCAGATTGGAGGCTGAAGGAGGAGCTGGAGACCCTGAGAGTCCAACTGCAGAGGTTTCAGAGCAGAAACGGACACGCTCAACACAAACTGGTCAGTATTAGCTGAGTCTGCTTCAGTCCAGACCAGAACTCCATCGTCCTCCATCCACTGATCACACAGATACAGAACTGAGACCACCAGTGATTAGAGCCATGAGACACACAGCTGGTCAGCAGTGCAGTACTCAGAGATCAGACTGAGGTTTCGATATTTTACTTCATCAAATACTTCACTCCACTGTTTGTCAGACTAGTGGGGACTAGTCAGACTAGAGGGGACTAGTCAGACTGTAGCATTGGAACTGCTGAAGCCACATGGATAAGGGGCGAAACGTCTCCAGAGACAAATCTAAGTCCAGTTGCCTTCAATTCAATATTTTGCCAAAATGAATCTGACCTGGATGAATGAGAACCTTCACAGACTTCATTAAATATGTAGATACATGATATATATAATGATATGTACTAAAAAAAAAATATATATATATATATATATATATATATATATATATATATATATATATATATATATATATATATATATATTATAGGGGGCAGAGCTGGAGCAGAGTGGTCTGCTGCTTCAGGATGTCCTGCAGGAGAAGAAAGACACACTGCTACAGCAGGTCAGAGGACGGACAGTCTCCTGTGTCTCTTTATGTCCTTTAGCTGAATAAGTAAAGAAGAAGAAGAAGAAGAAGAAGATAGTCCTTTATTAGTCCCACGAGGGGAAATTCAATTTTTTTCACTCTGTTGTTAACTTGTACACGGTACATACAGACCTGAACACACACATACACAAACCCGCCTCATCATGATGTCATGATGAGGTCACAGTGTAAGCTGGAGGCTAACCATAGACTGGAGGCTAACATTAGACTGGAGGCTAACCAAAGACTGGAGGCTAACCATAGACTGGAGGCTAACCAAAGACTGGAGGCTAACCAAAGACTGGAGGCTAACATTAGACTGGAGGCTAACCATAGACTGGAGGCTAACCATAGACTGGAGGCTAACCAAAGACTGGAGGCTAACATTAGACTGGAGGCTAACCATAGACTGGAGGCTAACCAAAGACTGGAGGCTACCCAAAGACTGGAGGCTAACCAAAGACTGGAGGCTAAACAAAGACTGGAGGCTAACCAAAGACTGGAGGCTAAACAAAGACTGGAGGCTAACCATAGACTGGAGGCTAACCAAAGACTGGAGGCTACCCAAAGACTGGAGGCTAACCAAAGACTGGAGGCTAAACAAAGACTGGAGGCTACCCAAAGACTGGAGGCTAACCAAAGACTGGAGGCTAAACAAAGACTGGAGGCTAACCAAAGACTGGAGGCTAAACAAAGACTGGAGGCTCACCATAGACTGGAGGCTAACCAAAGACTGGAGGCTAACCAAAGACTGGAGGCTAACATTAGACTGGAGGCTAACCAAAGACTGGAGGCTAACCAAAGACTGGAGGCTAACCAAAGACTGGAAGCTCACCATAGACTGGAGGCTAACCAAAGACTGGAGGCTAATCAAAGACTGGAAGCTAACCAAAGACTAGAAGCTCACCATAGACTGGGGGCTAACCAAAGACTGGAGGCTAACCAAAAACTGGAGGCTAACCATAGACTGGAGGCTAACCAAAGACTGGAGGCTAACCAAAGACTAGAAGCTCACCATAGACTGGGGGCTAACCAAAGACTGGAGGCTAACCAAAAACTGGAGGCTAACCATAGACTGGAGGCTAACCATAGACTGGGGGCTAACCAAAGACTGGAGGCTAACCAAAGACTGGAAGCTAACCATAGACTGGAGGCTAACCATAGACTGGGGGCTAACCTTAGACTGGGGGCTAACCATAGACTGGAAGCTAACCATAGACTGGAGGCTAACCAAAGACTGGAGGCTAACCATAGACTGGTGGCTCACCATAGACTGGAGGCTAACCTAAGACTGGAGGCTAACCATAGACTGGAGGCTAACACTAGCAGTGAGCTAAAGCTCCACATCAAATGTCATCTTGCTGCTGTTGGCTGCCAGAATCCAGATATCACAACATTTGAGATGACAAACTGTGATTGGAGGATCTAGAGAGCTACAATATCAGAGAAACCTTTCAGAGATGGAGAGGAAATGATGCTAATATTTAGCCTTCTGCTAACAGCAGCTGTGAGCCATTGGCTGCTGTTAGCAGAGGCTAAACTATTAGCATTCCTTTCTCTCCATCTCTGAAACTGTTCTCTGATATTGTTACAGTCCCTCTCCGCTAGGAGGCTACTTCTCCTGGAGGAGAGCAGGAGTTAGCTAGCTAGCCAGCCAGTCTCTGGACAAGCTAGCTAGCTAACTAGCGTTATCCAGCCGTCTCCTCTTCCAACAGCGTAGCGGTCGGCTAATCTGGTCCCATTGGTTAATGTTAACTTTCTCCACTAACTCTGGTGATCCTGGAGAGAGAGAGACAGGACAGACTGAGAGAAACTAGGACTTTCTTCAGACATTGTTAAAAAACAAGATGACAATACTTGCTAGCCAGCGTTAGCTAACATGCTCAGAGAAATATTCTGCCTCCACTAAATACCTCACCATGGTCACGAACAGAGAAGGAGGCTTTTACTTTTTAAATGACTTTACATTAGTGACATTACATTTGTTGACGAGTAGCTGTCATTTTTTAAGACAATAAAAAGACTTTTATTTTGGAAAGCACTTTCTTATGTTTTTTTCACACTTTTGTTTGTGAAGCTGTGGAGGGAAGGAAACAAAACAATCATTTGTTTGATTGCATTAAACAATATTAACATGTTTATTATGTCATCCCACACTCAGGGATGAACTGATTAGATTATGGATTTTGTGACATCACAAAATACGTTTTGGCCATAACTTAAGAACTCATATGCTAATTATGACATTAAAACATAAATGTCTCGGAGGATAAAATGGTGAAGTGATGGATGTAAAGTGGTACTTGATTGAACTTTGCCTCATCAGAATTATTCTGGTTTTAATGTAAAGGGAATGTGGGTTAAAATACAAATGAGCTAAAAATACAGTAGCAGTGCATGCTGGGACTGACTGTGGTGTCATGTGATCCAGCTGCGTTCACAGAGTGATGGCCACCAGAAGAGCCTCAGACGTCTGAACAGGAAACTATTGCAGCTCAGCAGCTCCATGTGTGACTCTGACCGGCTGACAGCCAATCAGCTGAAGTCAACCTGTGAACAGCTGAGAGCTCTGAACAGCTTGGTGGAGGTGCTGCAGGCACGCACCCAGCAGGTACACCCACCCAGCAGGTACACCCACCCATACCCAGCAGGTACACCCACCCAGCAGGTACACCCACCCATACCCAGCAGGTACACCCACCCAGCAGGTACACCCACCCAGCAGGTACACCCACCCATACCCAGCAGGTACACCCACCCAGCAGGTACACCCACCCATACCCAGCAGGTACACCCACCCAGCAGGTACACCCACCCATACCCAGCAGGTACACCCACTCATACCCAGCAGGTAGACCCACCCATACCCAGCAGGTACATCCACCCAGCAGGTACACCCACCCAGCAGGTACACCCACCCATACCCAGCAGGTACATCCACCCAGCAGGTACACCCACCCATACCCAGCAGGTACATCCACCCAGCAGGTACACCCACCCAGCAGGTACACCCACCCATACCCAGCAGGTACACCCACCCAGCAGGTACATCCACCCAGCAGGTACACCCACCCAGCAGGTACACCCACCCATACCCAGCAGGTACATCCACCCAGCAGGTACACCCACCCAGCAGGTACACCCACCCATACCCAGCAGGTACCCCCCCCACCCATACCCAGCAGGTACACCCATACCCAGCAGGTACACCCACCCAGCAGGTACACCCACCCAGCAGGTACACCCACCCATACCCAGCAGGTACACCCACCCATACCCAGCAGGTACACCCACCCATAACCAGCAGGTACACCCACCCATAACCAGCAGGTACACCCACTCAGCAGGTACACACACCCATACCCAGCAGGTACACCCACCCATACCCAGCAGGTACATCCACCCAGCAGGTACATCCACCCATACCCAGCAGGTACACCCACCCATAACCAGCAGGTACACCCACCCAGCAGGTACATCCACCCAGCAGGTACACCCACTCAGCAGGTACACACACCCATACCCAGCAGGTACACCCACCCATACCCAGCAGGTACACCCACCCAGCAGGTACATCCACCCAGCAGGTACACCCACCCAGCAGGTACACTCACCCATACCCAGCAGGTACACCCACCCAGCAGGTACACCCACCCATACCCAGCAGGTACATCCACCCAGCAGGTACACCCACCCAGCAGGTACACCCACCCATACCCAGCAGGTACACCCACCCATACCCAGCAGGTACACCCATACCCAGCAGGTACACCCACCCAGCAGGTACACCCACCCATACCCAGCAGGTACACCCATACCCAGCAGGTACACCCATACCCAGCAGGTACACCCACCCAGCAGGTACACCCACCCATACCCAGCAGGTACACCCACCCATACCCAGCAGGTACACCCATACCCAGCAGGTACACCCACCCATAACCAGCAGGTACACCCACCCAGCAGGTACATCCACCCAGCAGGTACACCCACTCAGCAGGTACACACACCCATACCCAGCAGGTACATCCACCCAGCAGGTACATCCACCAATACCCAGCAGGTACACCCATACCCAGCAGGTACACCCACCCATAACCAGCAGGTACATCCACCCAGCAGGTACATCCACCCATACCCAGCAGGTACATCCACCCATACCCAGCAGGTACATCCACCCAGCAGGTACACCCACCCATACCCAGCAGGTACATCCACCCAGCAGGTACATCCACCCATACCCAGCAGGTACATCCACCCAGCAGGTACATCCACCCATACCCTGCAGGTACACCCACTCAGCAGGTACACACACCCATACCCAGCAGGTACACACACCCATACCCAGCAGGTACATCCACCCATACCCAGCAGGTACATCCACCCATACCCAGCAGGTACATCCACCCATACCCAGCAGGTACATCCACCCATACCCAGCAGGTACCACCCACTCAGCAGGTACACACACCCATACCCAGCAGGTACACCCGCTCAGCAGGTACACCCGCTCAGCAGGTACACACACCCATACCCAGCAGGTACACCCGCTCAGCAGGTACACACACCCATACCCAGCAGGTACACCCGCTCAGTAGGTACACACACCCATACCCAGCAGGTACACCCGCCCAGCAGGTACACACACCCATACCCAGCAGGTACACCCGCCCAGCAGGTACACACACCCATACCCAGCAGGTACACCCGCCCAGCAGGTACACACACCCATACCCAGCAGGTACACCCACCCAGCAGGTACACACACCCATACCCAGCAGGTACACCCGCCCAGCAGGTACACACACCCATACCCAGCAGGTACACCCGCCCAGCAGGTACACACACCCATACCCAGCAGGTACACCCGCCCAGCAGGTACACTGTCATTTTGTCTTTTTATTTCCTGCATTATGTTCCCCACTAGCTAGCTTGCTAGCTTGTTAGTCTCTGTGGCTTAGAGACTCAGACAGTAATGTTAATATTTCTGTTTCTTAGCAGCGGTGTTCTCATGACTTAACTACTTGAACGCAACGTTTGTGGTGTTTACGACTCGCCATCTCGTAAACGTGAGCTCACCAGTGTCATTTGAGGGCACTCTCTGCTAACAGTGGAGGAACCAACAGCAGTACCCGCAGTCACGCTAGGTTACACGCAATGTAAGAACATAATTAGCTGAAGAGTCTGTCAATCACTCTGCACCTGCAACCTCCTCCCGCCCCCAGCGCTCACCAGCCAATGGCAGCCCGTCTCTTGACACACCAATTTCGGCTGTATGTCGAGAACAAACCCAAACTGCAGTGAGTCAAAGCCTGAACCGGTCCGAACCACGGGATTATCCGAGTAATCTGAGGAGAAACGGAGGCGATTACTAAAGGAGCAGGTTCTCCATGAACAGAGGGGGTCGTTAGTTCACATATATATTGATCCCGGGAGTGTTAGCGAAGATGACGGCGGCCTTCAGATCCGGTAAGTAACACTGAGCCAACGGAGCTAGCTCCGTTAGCTCACATGTAGCTCCGTTACACGACTAGCTTCGTTAGCACAAAGCTACTGTAGCTCCGTTAGCACGCGGCTAGCTCCGTTAGCACGCGGCTAGCTCCGCTAGCACGCGGCTAGCTCCGTTAGCACGCGGCTAGCTCCGTTAGCAAGCGGCTAGCTCCGCTAGCACTAAGCTAACGTCTCCTCCGTTGTTCAGGATAGAGGAGCTGCTGTTAGCGCGAACTGCTGAACAGCTACATGCTGCTGGATTGTGGAACCAGCTTATTGGAGTTATTGATCAGATCTGTTTGGTGCATTATGTGTATTTGGATCATACTTTGATATTGTTATTGCTCACTATCGTCCCCCTTTGTGTTACGTAGTTTGATATTGATGGATTGATGGAGTATTTATCATGTATTGATGGAGTATTGTTAAGGTATTTATGATATATTGATGGAGTATTTATGATATATTGATGAAGTGCTGATGGAGCATTTATGATATATTGTTGAAGTATTTATGATATATTGATGGAGGATTTATGATATATTGATGGAGTAAATCTGTTAGCTGTAAATGATAAATGTCAGTCTGGTGATGTGAAGGATGATTAAAGGACTGCAGGTTTATGGCCAACATGATAATCAGCATTATTTTGATCAATATTGGTTATTTATATTCTTTGACTTACAGTACTTTACAAATATTTGTTACTTTTACACCCACTTTTTCACTGCTTCTTGATATTTTAATTTGAACACTGTCTGTATAGCTTGAATAACAGTGAAGTCTGTCTATTGTCTATTTTAGTAACAACATATTATTATTATTATTATTATTATTATTATATTTTCACAGTTCACATATTCACCCTACTGCTCCATCTGTACTTTGAGACAAATCCTGCAACAATAAGAGGCTGAATAAGCAATGTTATGCTCTTAATATAGTCATAAACACGTTGGTCGTATAGATAATACCCGTCCCCAACAGCGAAGCCAGAACGTGGATCAGAAGATGGAGGCTATTAGTTCAGGAAGCGCTTGATTCGAGCTGCTGCAGAGCCCATTTTAACCGCCAGTATCTCAGGTGGTCATTTTCATTTAACTGTGAAAAATCCTGATTATGATTAATATTCAGTTAATTGTGCCACCCTCGTCAATTATCAGATCGAGAGTTTCAAATAAAATGTCAGTCAACTATAATTTATCAATTGGTTTGTATTTCTCCTCAGTGATTGGTGTTACTTGTTGAGGCCACGTTCCTGAAATGATAAATGATAATTTATTGTCGTCAATGATGAATGTGAGATGAGACGGGGCTCCTGTTTTCATCATGACACCACTGCTTCAGTAAAATCAGCTTCACATGCATCAGATCAATCGTCCATCACAACATTTTTTTCATTTCACATCCATCTCGCAGCCGGTCCTGTATCTGTACTGTTATTTTAACATGTTGGTTTGAAGAAGGTCATTTAGGTCAATAACAGTTTTAGTTTTAATAATTGGGGGGCGGGGGTCTGAGGATAGAGAGGCTGTACAGACTGACAGCCTTTTACAGACATCACAGAACTTTTTCACAGATTGTTAATGACTTCCATAATACTGTTGGTCCGTGTTTTTTTATGTTGTCATGGTAATTATTTCACGTTTACAGAGCTAGGTATTCTCCACAGTCAGTACACTACTATGATTGAAGTAGTTAAATATGTCATTTATATCAATTCATGCATCACCTGATTTCATCGTAACAGAGGCCTGGCCAGTTTATGATTAATCGATCCAATATTGTGTTGATCATACTCACTTATTTAACCACAATTTTGGGTAAAAATCAGAATTAGATTGTTTTCCGTAATGGTTCAGCTGTAGAGTTAAACTGTTGTCGAGACACGAAGCAGCGGCTGCTTTGTTTAAATGATCTCAGACCAGCTGGAGGAGGTGTTGGGGTGATGATTGACAGCTGTTGTAAACCTGCTAAACAGACCGATTCTGTTGTTAAAAGGATCTTTTACCAGCTTCGTCCTCTGAAGTAAAGCTCTTCCTCATTCGGCACCACTTTGAGAGGGTAGTTCATGCCTTTATTAGCTGGATGCCTGTTTATTGTGCTTGATGCTGGTCTCAACCAGTCTCCCCAGTTCGGGCTCCCAGTTTTTACCTACCACTTCCAGATGTGTACTGTACTCTCCGCTGGCTTCCAGTTCCCTCCAGAACTGATCTGAAGCTCTTAGTGTCTGTGTTAAAGCCATTAACGGCCTTGTTCCACCTTATTGGTCTGAGGCTTTAACTCTGCGAGGGTAACAGGGTGGTGGTCGTCTGGTCAGCTTATTTCAGGAGTCCTGAGGTGGAGGTTTAAGCTGTGGGGTGATGGTGCTTCTGCTGACGCTGAATTTAAAAATGGGGGGGGAGGGGGGGAGGGGGGACAGGAAAAAGGGGGGGGGTTCCGGAACCCCGGGGGAGCCCCCCATATATAAAAAAACGGGAAAAAATTTTTTTTTTTTTCTTCTAAACTATGGAACGATGTAGCCTCGCTGATCCCTGATCGCTGATCCAGCAGTCTAACTCAACTCTACTCATTTTTACTGGCTGACTGGCTCTGAATACCTGGTAGTGCTGTGACATTGTCCTTTTTTCTGATTTTCTCTGTTTTTTTCTGTTATTTCTTGATGATAATGTAGAGCACTTTAGGGACCTTTTGCCTGTTTAAAGGGTTCTACATTGAATTGTTGATTGATTAAAGTGACAGATTTGTGAAGGGAATCCTGTAAAGACTCAAAACCAAAACTCTGTTTCTGTCTCTCAGGCTCCCAGTCTGGGCTCTCTGGGGACTCAGGACTCTGGTCTGGGTCTGGGACAGCAGGACAGACCCTCCCCAGGAGGAGGGTACTGGGTCTTCATCCCTCCGACACACACCGACTCTGACACAGGTAAACACTCACCTGAGAAGATGTGGTACTGTAGAGGAGCTGACCAGACCTCCAGACTGATGTAGACTGATGTAGACTGTCTCCAGCAGCAGCAGCAGAGTGGAGGGACAGCGGAGGAGGCAGTGACGCTGACAGGTGCTCCAGAGGACACAGTCCTCCTCCTCCTCCTCCTTTTCCTGGCCCAGCTGTCCCTGCTAGGCTGGTTGGACCTGCCTGGGTCCTCTGTGGTTCACCAGCAGGAGGCGCTGAGCTGCGCTGTAACATCCCAGAACACAGAGACCAGGTGAGCCCACCTCCCTCCCTCTGAGACAGACGCTGCACCAACACTTATCCAGGTCAGTGGATCAGACGGATGAAGCTCAGAGGGGAAATTCAGTTGTTGCAGCAGCACAATGACGGAACTAAATGAAGAAGAGCCATTAAGGAGTGAAATTACTCTCACAATGGTCACATGTTTTACTTGACCAGGGTTGCTGCGGAGTCTCATTTTATAACAGAGTATAGATATGACTAGAACAGGAAGCACTTGTCCATAAAGCTGTTCTTGGAAATCTGTAAAAACCAACAGAGCACAGTGGTTTTGTTAACAATGAGGCTTTTACTGTCCATGTATCTCACTGGTATTCAGAGTATTTTAAGGCTCGATCCAAAACACAGACTATTTGAACAAAAAACATTTACGACTTTAAAACAAATTCACCATTTTGTAGTTTTAACGATGCAAAAATAAACTTTATTGCAACATTTGCTGAGCAGAGTAAATCCCAGAGGAGAAGCGTCGTAGCAGCTAAATGTGGACCGACTTATTAAAACCAGTCTCATTTCACTACTTTTGATTTGATTTATTGATCACTGTCGGGATGTCATCACAAATTCAACCAATATCAGAAAACCAGTTTTTGAAGAATATTAGCAGCCCTGTCTTTAAAGGAGGGCTTTTAAACCACAGCATCACTTCCTCTCAGGAAGTCGTTCCCAGTTTATTAACGAAACGCACATCTGTCAATCATACAAGAATCCCTGAAACTCCTAGAAAACTTCAGAATACATTTTGAATACACCCACATACTGGATATTATAATCGTACTATGGTATATACTACCAATAATACTATATCTTATTGTGTAAAATATGCCATATTTACATGCCTAACAAACAATACAAATATTCTTAAAGCAGCAGAGAACATCTGTAATGGTAGAGATTAGAGCTGGGAGGATACACCTAATCCTGATTCCATATGGATTATGAAGTATTTACAGCTTTTATTTTTTATGTTATGTACTACACTAACATTGAACACTATGAACCGCATCACAACCTGATCAATATTTACATCTCTAAATCTTTTTTTTTCATTTGTAGAGCATGTAATACACATTTGCGACCATTTTGAGATTGATTATTTATTTATCTTTGAAATAATTTCCTCACTGATTTATTTAGTTATTTATTTAATATTATACTTATTAATTTTTGCATTATTTTTAATTAATTAATTAATTTTTAATTCATTTGAATAAAAGATGCAAATTAAAACAGAAAAATCAATTTGTCACATTTTATCAATTAGTGAATGTCTGCATTTATTTTTAGTACAATTAAGCAATTTGTTTATTTATTTATTTATTTCTGATTTTGGCAGGTTCCATCCTCCATATCT
>CAMQGK010000010.1:1385000-1455000 GCA_947000775.1 Pterois miles
TACTACTACATCCTGGTAACTAGAGACCTAGAGCATTCAGAGGATGGGGTCTTTCCTAGCTACACTACTACTACTACTACTACTACTACTACTACTACTAAAACAACCAGAGGATGGGGTCTTTCCTAGCTACACTGACTACTACTACTACTACTACTACTACTACTACTACTACTACATCCTGGTAACTAGAGACCTAGAGCATTCAGAGGATGGGGTCTTTCCTAGCTACGCTGACTACTACTACTACTACTACTACTACTACTACATCCTGGTAACTAGAGACCTAGAGCATTCAGAGGATGGGGTCTTTCCTAGCTACACTGACTACTACTACTACTACTACTACTACTACTACATCCTGGTAACTAGAGACCTAGAGCATTCAGAGGATGGGGTCTTTCCTAGCTACACTACTACTACTACTACTACTACTACTACTACTACTACAGAGGATGGGGTCTTTCCTAGCTACACTGACTACTACTACTACTACTACTACTACTACATCCTGGTAACTAGAGACCTGGAGCATTCAGAGGATGGGGTCTTTCCTAGCTACTGACTACTACTACTGCTACTACTATTACTACTACTACTAATACTACTACTACTACTACTACTACTACTACATCCTGGTAACTAGAGACCTAGAGAATTCAGAGGATGGGGTCTTTCCTAGCTACTGACTACTACTACTGCTACTACTATTACTACTACTACTAATACTACAACTACTACTACTACTACTACTACTACTACTACATCCTGGTAACTAGAGACCTGGAGCATTCAGAGGATGGGGTCTTTCCTAGCTACTGCACTACTACTCTACTACTATACTACACACTAAACAAACTACTACTACTACTACTACTACTACATCCTGGTAACTAGAGACCTGGAGCATTCAGAGGATGGGGTCTTTCCTAGCTACGCTGACTACTACTACTACTACTACTACTACTATCAGGGGGTTTCTGAGACCGTCACACAACACCAGTGATCAACATCCAATCAATGAAAAATACAGAAATCTCCAAATGTCAAAAGTTATTGATCCCAAATCCCAGCACGTCTTCTTCGGTGGTGCACTAACACAAGTCACGATGAGGGTGTCGCAAAGCAGAATGCAGCACAACAGTCACTGTATGTTGATAATCTTGTTTTCATTGTGTGTGTGTGTGTGTGTGTGTGTGTGTGTGTGTGTGTGTGTGTGTGTGTGTGTAGGAGTGTGATGCAGGTGTGTGATGAGGTGGAGTGTGTGGAGAAAACTCTGCTGAAGAGACGAGCTGAACTGCGACAGGCTGACCGACTGCTGCTGGAGGCTCAGAACTGCTTACACTCCACTAGAGACAAGGTGCACCCCTCCAGGGTCTTTTACCTGGTAAAACCTCTCAATGAATCCAGTAACATGTCTGCTTTTCAGCAGGTCTGTAGTCAGAGATCCTGAAGTCAAATCTATCAGGATCAATATCAGGAATTATTGATTACAGTTTTTATCCATCAGCCCAGAAATCAAAGAATAAAGAGGTTTCCCTCACAGATTAGTGGGATTTTCTTTTTAATTTATCAGGGACATGTAATGTTTTATACTCTGCTGAATATGATCCATCAGTCTGATATGATGGGAGCTCTACAGTCGTAGCGTCGGCCCGTCGGACCACGGAGACGAGAGCGACGGCCGGCCGGACCGCACGTTACCGCCGTACGATGACGTTTCCCGTCCGTGACGGAGTTAGCGTGCAGCTTTAGCTGTGATGTCTAGCAGTGTGAGATGCCCCCGGTCTTATGATTTTGTTCAGGAGTGTATAAAAGCATTTAGAGATTTAAATCATAACTGTGGACACCAGGTCTAACAGGTCTAACTCTGCAGGTGGAGCAGCAGGAGCAGAGGCTGGTTCAGAGGAGCAAGGAGCATCAAACAGCTGTGGACAGAGTGGAGGAGGTCAGAGAGGAGGAGCAACGACTGCTCAAGAGAGTGGAGGAGGTCAGAGAGGAGGAGCAACGACTGCTCAAGAGAGTGGAGGAGGTCAGAGAGGAGGAGCAACGACTGCTCAAGAGAGTGGAGGAGGTCAGAGAGGAGGAGCAACGACTGCTCAAGAGAGTGGAGGTGAGAGCAGGAGGTGATACTACCTTCGTTGAAGTCGATCCTGATTGGTCGAGAAGATGTTATATAAGATAAGATAAGATATTCCTTTATTAGTCCCACAGTGGGGAAATTTACACGTTACAGCAGCAATACAAATAAAATAAATTAGTATATACATAATAGAAAATAGAAAAAAGTAAAGACAGAAAAAATGTGTCCATCATATCAATGATATAATTGTACATAAAGTCCTTATTGCACTTATGTCCGGTGAGTTTGTTGTGTGACTGTGATTGTGGTCTACTGGGAGCAGTGCTGGTTGTGAATGTGTATGTGGTTTACTGGGAGCAGTGCTGGTTGTGGATGTGTATGTGGTCTACTGGGAGCAGTGCTGGTTGTGAATGTGTATGTGGTTTACTGGGAGCAGTGCTGGTTGTGGATGTGTATGTGGTTTACTGGGAGCAGTGCTGGTTGTGGATGTGTATGTGGTCTACTGGGAGCAGTGCTGGTTGTGAATGTGTATGTGGTTTACTGGGAGCAGTGCTGGTTGTGGATGTGTATGTGGTCTACTGGGAGCAGTGCTGGTTGTGGATGTGTATGTGGTTTACTGGGAGCAGTGCTGATTGTGGAGTCTAACAGCTGCAGGCAGGAAGGACCTTCTGTAACGCTCCTTCGTACACTTAGGGTGTAGCAGCCTGTCACTGAAGGAGCTCTCCAGAGCTCTGATGGTGTCTCTCATGGGGTGGGAGTCCTTCTCCATCATGGATGACAGCTTAGCCATCGTCCTCCTCTCTCCCACCACCTGCACTGAGTCCAGAGAGCATCCCAGGACAGAGCTGGCCCTTTTGATGATCTTATCCAGCCTCTTCCTGTCTGCAGCTGTGATGCTGCTGCCCCAGCAAACCACTCCATAAAATATGGCTGATGCCACAACAGTGTCATAAAATGTTTTCAGTAGTGTCCCCTGCACTCCAAAAGACCTCAGTCTCCTGAGCAGATACAGTCTGCTCTGGCCTTTCTTATGGAGTGCAGAGGAGTTTGTTGTCCTCTCCAGTTTATTGTTCAGGTGAACACCCAGGTATTTATAAGATGTCACCATCTCAATGTCTGATCCCTGGATGTTCACCGGTGTTGGAGGCGGATGAGTTTGCCTGCGGAAATCCACCACCACCATATCCATAATTCAGTGGCAAATATCTATAATGTGAATTCTGACTAGTCATGATTCCAGTTCAAGATATCTTTAATTCTAGACTAGACTAGACGAGACATCTAGACTAGACTAGTCTAGCCACAATGAGGTTCTAGATATCTGGAATAAAACCTCTTGTCACAGTGACGATGTAGATACACTATCTCTCATGTTAATTCCGGATCATGAAGCTTAGCTACTGAATGTGAAAACAACTTGCCATAGAAATGAGGATTAAACCAGCAGGAGGTGAAGCAGAGTGTTTGTGTCTGAAGGAGCTGCTGAGAGAGAAGACCTCCACAGTCTGTGATCTGAGAGACCACCAGAGGAACGTGATCACACTGCAGTCTGAGCTCAACACACACAGAGCAGGTAAGAGCACACACACACACACACACACACACACACACACACACACACACACACAGAGCAGGTAACCACACACACACACACACACACACACACACACACACAGAGCAGGTAACCACACACACACACACAGAGCAGGTAACCACACACACACACAGAGCAGGTAACCACACACACACACACACACAGCAGGTAACTGCACACACACACACACACACACACACACACACAGAGCAGGTAACCACACACACACACACAAACACACACACGGACAGCAGGTAACCACACACACACACACACACACACACACACACACACAGACACAGCAGGTAACCACACACACACACACACACACACACACACACAGAGCAGGTAACACACACACACACACACACACACAGAGCAGGTAACCACACACACACACACACACACACACAGCAGGTAACCACACACACACACACACACACACACACAGCAGGTAAGCACACACACACACACACACACACAGAGCAGGTAACCACACACACACACACACACACACAGCAGGTAACCCACACACACACACACACAGAGCAGGTAACCACACACACACACACACGTGGCAGGTGATTGGATGATCTCTTGTGGCCTCCAGTCAGCAGCAGAGTGAAACCATGTTCTCCATGTGGACCAGCCCTGGTTGCTGATCTGTGCTTTCAGTGAGGAGATCCTCTCCAGTTCTGATAGATCTGATGCTATGTAGCTATAGCAGCTACGCTAACCTCTTCAGGAGCCGCCACGTTGCCTCACACACCTAAGCCACGCCCCCAGCGGCTGTAGCTCCTCACTGATTGGGCTTTGATCTGGTGAGCAGGGCACCAGCGTCGTGACTTTTTTTTTTTCAACATTGTTGTTTTTTCCTGACACATTTTTTTGGCTTCTTTTTTGGAGGTGGGAAATCTTTCAACCTTCTTTTTTTTGCCTGTTTTTCAGACACATTTTAAACTTTTTTAATTTTTTTTTTTACTTTTTGGGTATTTGTCAGACTCTTTACAGAGAGTCAATGGGATGATGACGGAGGAGGATGACCTTCAGATTCTTCAGGATAACCTGAAATCATCAGCCTGAAGGTGGGTCTGGAGCACAGCTGGACATTGACCCCAAACACACATCGGAAGTGGTGATGGAAAGGCTCAATCAGGCTAGAGTTCAGGTTTTAGACCGGCCTTCCCAAAGTCCTGACTGACCCCATTGAGGACACGTGGACAATGCTGAAGAAACAAGTCCGAGTCAGAAAGCCAACAAATTTAAGTGAACTGCACCAGTTCTGTCCAGAGGAGTGGTCCCAGATTCACCAGCAGCTGGTGGATGATCCCATGAGTGCTGAACTGAGGTGAAAATGGCCAAATGTGACCAAATATTAGCATTACTGTGTGGATATTTCTGACTCAGCAGATCTGCTC
The DNA here is from genome assembly GCA_947000775.1 of Pterois miles. Lineage (NCBI taxonomy): Eukaryota > Metazoa > Chordata > Actinopteri > Perciformes > Scorpaenidae > Pterois > Pterois miles. Next base: position 1,390,096 of record CAMQGK010000010.1, read on the forward strand.
ACATCTTCAGTCGACCCATAATAAAGTCCTAAAAGAGCCAAACTTCATCAATGTTTTTAGGGACAACGAAGTATCTGATCAATCACTCTATCAGAGAAAAATCAATAACTGGAAACTCAAGACAGCCATGACAGTATGTTCTCTACAAGTGGAGGGAAACTATTGACCATAACTGTAGAGATATATTTACTTTGCTATTTGTTGTTTGGACGTTTTTCGATTTTTGGGGGGGATTTTTTCAAAACTTGAAAACTTTTTTTTTTTTTTTTTTTTTTACTTTTCTCTGCCATTTTTGCCATGAAGAGTAGTTGCCTTTTAGACCTTTAAGTATCCTTAAAGGTCTGCTTTTTGTGGCTGCAGTAATGAAGATGGCAGCAAAGATAAATCCAGTCTCCAGGAGCGAGAACGTGTTCAGAAACCTGAAGCCATGTTGGATTCCCTCTGTCTTATTAAGATAAGATAAGATAAGATGAACCTTTATTAATCCCCGTAGGGAAATTCAGTGTTTACACTCTGTTGTTAATTTCACACAGTCCACATACCTGCATTAATGGAGAGATGTCAGAGTGAGGGGGCTGCTCCTGACAAGCACCCCGAGCAGTTGGGGGTTTGGTGCCTTGCTCAGGGGCACCTCGGCAGTGCCCAAGAGGTAAACTGGCACCTCTCCAGCAACCAGTTGGTCTTGGTCCATGTTGGGACCCTCCGATTCCTAAACCAAGTCCCTACGGACTGAGCTACTGCCGCCCCCATTACATGTTGATGAAGCGTCTGCAGCCTCGTGTCAAAGCTTATTTCTCAATATGTGTGCTTGTGTGTGTCCAGAGCTAAAACAGGTCCTTCAGGAGCTCCTTGAAGAGCAGCAAGCACTGGAGGATGTGAAAATCCAACGCACTCAGAGTCTCCAGCGACTCCACAAGAAGCAGCATCAGCTGGACAGACTGCAGGACGAGGTGGACAGGACAAGGGATGAACTGGACAAGAGGAAGGATGAGCTGGTAAAGAAGCAGGAGGAGGTGGACAGGAAGATGGACGAAGTGGACAAGAAAAGGGAAGAGCTGGCTGAGCTGCAACAGGAAGTTGAGTCCCACAGAAAGGAGACAAAACGACAGCGAGAAGAACAGCAGGTCGGTGGAAAACATTTCAAAAACCTCATATTATTGTAATTGACTGTAATTAGCAGGGGTGGGAAAAATCATTTCATCCATGTATCATGCTTTTTTATGATTTTAAAATAGATGTTTTAATGCCAGAATCAATATATTTGCTTCATCTGTGTCTGTGTGGAGGTAGGAAGTTAGCTCTTTTACAGCTGCAAGAAAAAGTATGTGAACCCTTTAGGATTACTTGGATTTCTGCATAAAATGGTCATAAAATGTGTCCTGATCTTCATCTGAGTCTCAACAATGGACAAACACAGTCTGCTTAAACTTATACCGCACAAAACATGATATGTTTTCATGTTTTTATTGAACACAACATGTAAACATTCACAGTGCAGGGTGGATAAAGTATGTGAACCCCGAGGCTAATGACCAACCTGGAGTCCAGTCAGTGTGATGATTGGAGGTGTTGGTTAAAGCTGCCCTATAAAAACACAGCAGTTTGGAGTTAGCTGTTCTCCAGAAGCATTGCCTGATGGGAACCATGCCTCGTACTAAAGAGCTCTCAGAAGACCTACGATCAAGACCTGCTGACTGATATGAAGCTGAAAGGGTTCCAGAAGTCTCTCTAAAAGCCTTGATGTCCATGTGTCCACGGTGAGACAGACTGTCTACAGATGGAGACAGTTCAGCACTGCTGCTACTCTCCCTAGGCGTGGTCGTCCTGTAAAGATGGCCGCCAGAGCCCAGCGACGAACGCTCAATGAGGTGAAGAAGAGTCCTAGAGGGTCAGCTAAAGACTAACAGAGATCTCTGGTACATGCTGACATTTTAGTTGACTGATCTACAATCAGTGAAACATTAAAGAAGAATGGAGCTGATGGAGGACACCACGGAGGAAGACACTGCTGTCCAAAAACCACTGCTGCAGGTTTGAAGTTTGCATCGACGGAAACATGAATTCACTATTTTATCGAGACGTTTACAGGAAATCTTCAGACCATCTGTCCTCCAGCTGAAGCTCAGCAGAGGATGGTGATCCAACAGGACAACGACCCAAAGCAGAGAAGTAGATCACCAACAGAAGAAAATAGGCCTTCTGGAGCGGCCCAGTCCGAGTCCTGACCTCAGGACCTCCAGAGAGAGATTCACACCAGACATCCAGAACATCACTGAACTGAACCAGGTTTGTAAAGAGGATCGGTCCAGAACTCCTCCTGACCGCTGAGCAGGTCTGATCCGCTACTACAGGAAACGTCTGGTTGAGGTTGTTGCTGCCAAAGGAGGGTCAACCAGGTATTAAATCCAGAGGTTCACATACTTTTTCTACCCTGCACTGTGAATGTTTACATGTTGTGTTCAATAAAAACATAAAAATGTCATTTTTTGTGCGGTTTTAGTTTAAGCAGACTGTGTTTGTCTGTTGTTGTGACTTAGATGAAGATCAGGACATATTTTATGACCAATTTACGCAGAAATCCAAGTAATCCCAAAGGATTCACAGACTTTTTCTTGCAACTGTATTGTGGTCGTCTGAGTAATATGACGTTGTCGTATCCGTCAACCAAAACAAACCTCAGTGTCAAGTTATCGGCTCTATTTCAGCTCCTGCCCAACTTGAAATGGCCTGGTTCCATAAACCCCAAAGGACGCTAGAACAACTCTTGACTTCCAATTCAATCTTTAATTTTATTTTCTTGTTTGATGATTTGATTGATTGGATTTCATCAGGTTGAAAACCTTCAAGACACAAACAAACAAAAATCAGTCGCAAGTCACTCAAAACAAACCAAAACATCCACAAGTTTGATATTTTGCTTAAGTGATCAAAATGATCAATCAATTAAAACAGTGCATCAGTCATCATAAAAGATAGAAATCAATCATAAAGGACAGAAATCAATCAATCAATGACTATTTTAACTGTTTTTAAGTCTTAACTATTCAATTGTTTTAACTTAACTATTTAACCATAAAATGTTAAAATAGTTAAACATTTTTAAATTAACATTTGCATATATATTTACATACTGTTTTATGCAAAATGTGTGCCCAAGCACTCAATTTTTCTTTTTAATTATTTATTTATTTTTTAACAAACAACTTAAAAATAGCTGCACATTTCCTTAAACAAATCCAAACTGAAATACATGCAGCCAGTTGAGCAAACAATCCCTACACTTAATTTATACATACATTTAAAAGATGCACAAAGTGAGGAAATAATTGCTAGTTTGAAAATTCAAACAAATAAGTAATTCATTAACAAACAAATCTCACTACCATCAAATATAATCAAATACCAGTGATGTCTTTAGGAGGAGCCATGTGCTGAATTGCCTTCTTTCTTGTTGAGGTGTTTGTTCATTTCCAGGGCAGAGTGAGAGCTGCCTTCCTCACAGGTGGCCTTACCTCAGTGATTAGCAGCCTGCTCTGCTCTGCTCAGTGATGCATTCTGGGACTTGTAGTAGTGATGAGATGAGCTGGTTGATCAAGGGTTTTTTCTGTCTGAGATTCATCTCAACACTCAGAAAGTATTAAAAGTTGAAGGGTCCCATGTTAAATCCAAAGATATCAAATACATACACGATTGATTGGCTTACTTTGCTAGTGGTTTATTCCAACCAAGTACTCTTTGATATTTTTTAATCTCCTTTTTGCCTCTCACCAGCCTCCTCTGATGCATTACGGTGGATGCTCGTTATGTTGTGTGTGCAGGAGCTGCAGGAGGAGCTGAGCAGGAGGAGGGAGGGGAGGAGCAGCATGCAAGAGCAGTGTAAGCACCTGGAGGCCAGAGGGAGGCGCGCTGACAGGTACATGTACTGTATCCACACTGCGAAGGTACGCTTTACTCAGACGGATTCAGGTGGAGCATGGTGATGTGTTTCAGGAGTCTGACGGCGGTGGAGGCAGAGCTCACCAAACAGAGAAAGGAGCACGGCCACGCCCAGCTTCTCATACAGGAAGTGATCAAAGATGTACGAGCCACTCGGAAGCAGCGTAACGGTATGACATCGTGACTTTCAATTAGCATTGTAATGTGCAATTTCTGCCCTTTTTCGACATACTATACTATGACTTTTTTCGACATACTATACTGACTTTTTCGACATGCCATACTGTAACTTTTTTTCGACATACCATACTATGACATTTTTCAACATGCTATACTATGACTTTTTTTGACATACTTTACTATGACTTTTTTTACATACTTTGCTGACTTTTTTTTTCAACATACTATATTATGACGTTTTTTTACATACTTTACTATGACTTTTATTCCGACATACTATACTATCACTTTTTTCGACATACTATGCTATGGCATTTTTTCGACGTACTGTACTATGACTTTTTTCGACATACTATACTATGACATTTTTCAACATACTATACTATGACTTTTTTCGACACACTATACTATGACTTTTTTCGACATGCTCTAGTATGACTTTTTTCGATATACTATACTATGACTTTTTTGGCAATACTATACAATGACTTTTTTTTACGACATACTATACTATGACTTTTTTCGACATACTATACTATGACTTTTTTTACGACATACTATACTATGACTTTTTTACGACATACTATACTATGACTTTTTTCGACATGCCATAGTATGACTTTTTTCGACATACTATACTATGACTTTTTTGGCAATACTATACAATGACTTTTTTTTATGACATACTATACTATGACTTTTTTCGACATGCTATAGTATAACTATTTTCGACATACTATACTATGACATTTTTCAACATACTGTACTATGACTTTTTTTCCGACATACTATACTATGACTTTTTTTGACATACTATACTATGACATTTTTCGACATACTATACTATTACTCTTTTTGACATACTATACTGACTTTTTTTTGGCATACTATACTATGACATTTTTCGACATACTATACTATTACTTTTTTCGACATACTATACTATTACTTTTTTCGTCATACTATACTATGACTTTTTTCTGCATACTATACTATGGCATTTTTTGACATACTATACTATGACATTTTTCGACATACTATACTATGATTTTTTTGGACATATTATACTATGACCTTATTCGACATACTACACTATGACACTTTTCGACATGCTATAATATGAATTTTTTCGACATTCTATACTATGACTTTTTTTCGACATACTATAGTACGACTTTTTTGACATACTATACAATGACTTTATTCGACATACTGTACTAAGACTTTTTTTCGACATACTATCCTATGACTTTTTTCGACATACTATATAATAACTTTTTTCGACATGCTATACTATGACTTTTTTTGACATACTATACTATGACATTTTTCGACATACTATACTATTACTTTTTTCGACATACTATACTATTACTTTGTTTGACATACTATACTGACTTTTTTTGACATACTATACTGTCACATTTTTCGACATACTATACTATTACTTTTTTCGACATACTATACTATTACTTTTTTTGACATACCATACTATGACATTTTTCGACATACTATACTATTACTTTTTTCGACATACTATACTATTACTTTTTTCGACATACTATACTGTTACTTTTTTGACATACTATACTATGACTTTTTGACATTCCATACTATGACTTTTTTAGACATGCTGTACTATGATTTTTTTCGACATACTATACTATGACATTTTTCGACATACTATACTATGACATTTTTCGACATGCTATACTATTACTTTTTTCGTCATACTATACTATGACTTTTTCTGCATACTATGGCATTTTTCGACATACTATACTATGACATTTTTCGACATACTATACTATGATTTTTTTTGACATATTATACTATGACCTTATTCGACATACTACACTATGACACTTTTCGACATGCTATAATATGACTTTTTTCGACATTCTATACTATGACTTTTTTCGACATACTATCCTATGACTTTTTTTTCGACATACTATACTATTACTTTTTTGACATACTATACAATGACTTTATTCGACATACTGTACTAAGACTTTTTTTCAACATACTATCCTATGACTTTTTTCGACATACTATGTAATAACTTTTTTCGACATGCTATACTATGACATTTATTGACATACTAGACTGACTTTTTTCGACATACTATACTATGACATTTTTCGACATACTATACTATGACTTATCGACATACTATACTATGACTTTTTTCGACATACTATATTATGACTTTTGTCGACATACTACACTGGGACTTTTTTCGACAAACTATACTATGACTTTTTCAACATACTATACTATGACTTTTTTGGACATACTATACTATGACTTTTTTGGACATACTATACTATGACTTTTTGGAAATACTATACGATGACTTTTGTCAACATACTATCCTATGACTTTTTTCGACATACTGTACTATGACATTTTTAAACATACTATACTATGATTTTTTTGGACATACTATACCATAACTTTTTTTCGACATACTATGACATTTTCCGACATACTATACTATGACTTTTTTCAACATACTATACTGTGACATTTTTCAACGTACTATAGTATGATTTTTTTGGACATACTATACAATGACTTTTTTCGACAAACTATACTATGACTTTTTTGACATACTATAATATGACTTTTTTTCGACATTCTGTGCTATGATTTTTTTTCAACATACTGTTGTATGAGTATTTTCGACATGCTATACTATGACTTTATTCGACATACTATACTATGACTATTTTTTCAACATACTGTACTATGACTGTTTTCGACATGCTATACTATGACTTTATTCGACATACTATACTATGACTATTTTTTCGACATACTATACTATGACTATTTTTTCGACATACTATACTATGACTTTTTTTCATACTTTACTATGACTTTTTTCGACATGCTATATTATGACATTTTTCGACATACTATACTATGACTTTTTTCGACATACTATACTATGGCATTTTTTGACATACTATACTATGACTTTTTTGACATACTATACTACGACTTTTTTCGACATACTATACTATGACTTTTTTCAACATACTATACTATGGCATTTTTCGACATACTATACTATGACTTCATTCGACATGCTATACCATGACTTTTTTTTCAACATACTATAATATGACTTTTTTTCTGACATATTATACTATGACATTTTCCGACAAACTATACTATGACATTTTTCCGACATACTATACTATGACTTTTTGCGACATACTATACAATGGCATTTTTCGACATACTATACTATGACTTTTTTTTCGACATACTATACTATGACATTTTTCAACATACTATACTATGATTTTTTTTGGACATACTATACAATGACTTTTTGCGACATACTATACAATGGCATTTTTCGACATACTATACTATGACTTTTTTTTCGACATACTATACTATGACATTTTTCAACATACTATACTATGATTTTTTTTGGACATACTATACAATGACTTTTTTCGACAAACTATGCGATGACTTTTTTCGACATACTATACTATGACATTTTTCAACATACTATAATATGACTTTTTTCGACATGCTATAGTATGACTTTTCGACATGCTATACTATGACTTTTTTACGACATAGTATACTATGACTTTTTTCGACACACTATACTATGACTTTTTTACGACATACTATACTATGACTTTTTTCGACATACTATACTATGACTTTTTTTTCGACATGCTATAGTATGACTTTTTTCGACATACTATACTATGACTTTTTTTCGACATGCTATAGTATGACTTTTTTCGACACACTATACTATGACTTTTTTGGCAATACTATACAATGACTTTTTTTTACGACATACTATACTATGACTTTTTTCGACATACTATACTATGATCTTTTTTTCCACATACTATACTGTGACTTTTTTTGACATGCTATAATATGACTTTTTCGACATACTATACTATACTATGACTTTTTTTGACATGCTATACTATGACTTTTTTCGACATGCTATAGTATAAAAATTTTTTCGACATAGTATACTATGACATTTTTCAACATACTATAATATGACTCTTTTCGACATGCTATACTATGACTTTATTCGACATACTATACTATGACTATTTTTTCGACATACTATACTATGACTGTTTTCGACATGCTATACTATGACTTTTTTCGACATGCTATATTATGACATTTTTCGACATACTATACTATGACTTTTTTCGACATACTATACTATGGCATTTTTCGACATACTATACTATGACTTCATTCGACATGCTAAACCATGACTTTTTTTTTCAACATACTATAATATGACTTTTTTTCTGACATATTATACTATGACATTTTCCGACAAACTATACTATGACATTTTTCCGACATACTATACTATGACTTTTTGCGACATACTATACAATGGCTTTTTTCGACATACTATACTATGACTTTTTTTTTCGACATACTATACTATGACTTTTTTCAACATACTATACTATGATTTTTTTTGGACATACTATACAATGACTTTTTTTCGACAAACTATACTATGACTTCTTTTGACATACTATACTATGACTTTTTTCGACATACTATACTATGACTTTTTTGGCAATACTATACAATGACTTTTTTTTTAACGACATACTATACTATGACTTTTTTCGACATACTATACTATGACCTTTTTTTCCACATACTATACTATGACTTTTTTTGACATGCTATAATATGACTTTTTCGACATACTATACTATACTATGACTTTTTTTGACATGCTATAGTATGACTTTTCGACATGCTATACTATGACTTTTTTCGACATGCTATAGTATAAAAAATTTTTCGACATACTATACGATGACTTTTTTCGACATACTATACTATGACATTTTTCAACACACTACACTATGATTTTTTTTCGACATACTATACTGTGACATTTTTCAACATACTATACTATGATTTTTTTTGGACATACTATACCATAACTTTTTTTCGACATACTATGACATTTTCCGACATACTATACTATGACTTTTTTTCCGACATACTATACTATGACTTTTTTCCGACATCCTATACTATGACTTTTTTTCCGACATACTATACTATTACTTTTTTCGACATACTATACTATTACATTTTTTGACATACCATACTATGACATTTTTCGACATACTATACTATTACTTTTTTCGACATACTATGCTATTTTTTTTTTCGACATACTATACTATTACATTTTTAGACATACTATACTATTACTTTTTTCGTCATACTATACTGTGACTTTTTTTCTGACATACTATACTATGACATTTTTCGACATACTATACTATGATTTTTTTGGACATATTATACTATGACCTTATTCAACATACTACACCATGACACTTTTCGACATGCTATACTATGACTTTTTTTTTCGACATACTATAGTACGACTTTTTTGACATACTATACAATGACTTTATTCGACATGCTGTACTAAGACTTTTTTTCGACATACTATCCTATGACTTTTTTTCGACATACTATATAATAACTTTTTTCGACATGCTATACTATGACTTTTTTCAAAATACTATACTATGACTTTTATTGACATACTAGACTGACTTTTTCGACATACTATACTATGACATAGTATATGACATACTATACTATGACTTATCGACATACTATACTATGACTTTTTTCGACATACTATATTATGACTTTTGTCGACATACTACACTGGGACTTTTTTCGACAAACTATACAATGACTTTTTCAACATACTATACTATGACTTTTTTGGACATACTATACTATGACTTTTTTGGACATACTATACTATGACTTTTTTGAAATACTATACGATGACTTCTGTCAACATACTATGCTATGAGTTTTTTCGACATACTATACTATGACTTTTTTTTGACATGCTCTATTATGACTTTTTTCAACATACTATACTATGATTTTTTTCGACATACTCTACTTTATACTATGACATTTTTCGACATACTATACTATTACTTTTTTTCCGTCATACTACACTATGACTTTTTTCTGCATACTATACTATGGCTTTTTTTGACATACTATACTATGACATTTAAAGACATACTATACTATGACTTTTTTAGTGAAATTTATCGACATACTATACTATGAATTTTTTAACAGAAAATTTATCGACAAACTATACTATGACTTTTTTTCGTAAAATTTATCGACATACTATACTATGACGTTTTTTAGTAAAATTTATCGACATACTATACTATGACTTTTTTTACGGAAAATTTATTGACATACTATACTATGACATTTTTTGACTATACTATGAAATTTATCGACATACTATACTATGACTTTTTTTAGTAAAATTTATCGACATACTATACTATGACATTTTTTAGTAAAATTTATGACATACTATACTTGACGTTCTTTAGTAAATTTTATCGACATACTATACTATGACGTTTTTTAGTATTTTCGACATACTATACTATGACTTTTTTTACGGAAAATTTATTGACATACTATACTATGACTTTTTTTTAAAATTTATCGACATACTATACTATGACTTTTTTGTATTTATCGACATACTATACTATGACTATTTTTAGTAAATTTTATCGACATACTATACTATGACTTTTTTTAGTGATTTTGACATACTATACTATGACATTTGTTGTAAAATTTATTGACATACTATACTATTACTTTTTTGCGGAAAATTTACTCGACATACTATACTTGACTTTTTTGACATACTATAATAAAATTTATCGACATACTATACTATGACTTTTGTTGGTAAAATTTATCGACATACTATACTATTATTTTTTGACATTTTTTACGGAAAATTTATCGACATACTATACTATGACTTTTTTCTAGTAAAATTTATCGACATACTATACTGTTACTTTTTTGCAGAAAATTTATCGACATACTATCTATGACTTTCCTTAGTAAAATTTATTCGACATACTATCCTATGATTTTTTAATATAAAATTTATTGACATACTATACTATGACTTTTGTTAGTAAAATTTATCGACATACTATACTATGACTTTTTTTAGTAAAATTATATTTTCGACATACTATACTATGACTTGTGATTTGTCGACATACTATACTATGATTTTTTTTGACATACTATACTTTGACTTCCTTTTCGTACATACTTTACTTGACATACTCTACTATGACTATTTTACGTGAATTTTATCGACATACTATACTATGACTTTTTTTAGATTTTATCGACATACTATACTATGACTTTTTTTGTAAATTTTCGACATACTATACTATGACTTTTTTCGACATACTATACTATGACTTTTTTCGACATACTATATACTTATGACTTCTTTTACTAAAATTTATTGACATACTATACTATGACTTTTTTAGACGTACTATGATTTTTTCGACATACTATACTATGACTTTTTTTACTATACTTATTTTATCGACATACTATACTATGACTTTTTTTCGTAAAATTTTTACTACTATACTATGACTTTTCTGCATACTATGAATTTTTCGACATACTATACTATGACTTTTTTAATAAATTTATCGACATACTATACTGTGACTTTTTTCAACGTAAAATTTTTCGACATACTATACTATGACTTTTTTCGACAACTATACTATGAATTTTTTGACATACTATACTATGACTTTTTTCGAAATTTATCGACATACTATACTATGACTTTTGTAGGAAAATTTATCGACATGCTATACTATGACTTTTTTAGTGAATTTATCGACATACTATACTATGACTTTGTTGTTTTTCGACATACTGTACTATGACTTTTTGAATGTAAAATTTATCGACATACTATACTATGACTATTTCGGAAATTTATCGACATACTATACTATGACTTTTTTTTATAATTTATTGACATACTATACTATGACTTTTTAATGAAATTTATCGACATACTATACTATGACTTTTTTGAGTATTTATCGACATACTATACGATGACTTTTTTTGACATAAAATTTATCGACATTTTATGACTTTCTTTAGTAAAATTTATCGACATACTATACTATGACTTTTTTCTAGTAAATTTATGACATTTTTACTATGACTATACTATGACTTTATTCGACATGCTAAACCATGACTTTTTTTTTCGACATACTATACTATGACTTTTTTAGTGAAATATTATACTATACATTTTCCGACATACTATACTATGACATTTTTGGAATTTTTCGACATACTATACTATGACTTTTTTTAGTAAAATTTATCGACATACTATACTATGACGTTTTTCTAGTAAAATTTTTCGACATACTATACTATGACTTTTTTTTCGAATACTATACAATGGCATTTATCGACATACTATACTATGACTTTTTTTAGTAAATTTATCGACATACTATACTATGACTTTAGTAAAATTTATCGACATACTATACTATGACTTTTTTGTTTTTGGACATACTATACTATGACTTTTTTAGTAAAATTTATCGACATACTATACTATGACTTTTTTTAGTAAAATTTATCGACATACTATACTATGACTTTTTTTAGTAAAATTTATCGACATGCTATACTATGACTTTTTTTGTAATTTATCGACATACTATACTATGACTTTTTTTATACAATTTATTGACATACTATACTATGACTTATTTTAGTAAAATTTTTTGACATACTATACTATGACTTTTTTTATTATTTCGACATGCTATAGTATGACTTTTTTTAATTTTATCGACATACTATACTATGACTTTTTTTCGTAAAATTTATCGACATGACTATACTATGACTTTTTTTACTAAAATTTTTTGACATACTATACTATGACTTTTTTTGTTTTATCGACATACTATACTATGACTTTTTTGTTTTATCGACATACTATACTATGATCTTTTTTTCACATACTATACTATGAAATTTTTCGACATACTATACTATGACTTTTTTCAATAAATTTATCGCATACTATACTATGACTTTTTTTGACATACTATACTGTGACTTTTTTGATTATAGTATAAAATTTTATCGACATACTATACTATGACATTTTTAACAGACTATAATATGACTTTTTCGACATACTATACTATGACTTTATTCGACATACTATACTATGACTATTGTTTTCGACATACTATACTATGACTTTTTTTTTCGACATACTATACTATGACTTTTTTTCGTAAAATTTATGACATCTTTACTATGACTTATTAGACTATGAAATTTTTCGACATACTATACTATGACATTTTTGACATACTATACTATGACTTTTTCGACATACTATACTATGACTTTTTTTTTTTTCGACATACTATACTATGACTTTTTGATTTTTCGACATACTATACTATGACTTTTTTGTTTTTCGACATACTATACTATGACTTTTTTCGATAAACTATGCGATGACTTTTATCGACATACTATACTATGACTTTTTTGCATACTATACTATGACTTTTTATCGACATACTATACTATGACTTTTTTTGTAAATTTTCGACATACTATACTATGACTTTTTTTGTAATTTATCGACATACTATACTATGACGTTTTTTAGTAAATTTATCGACATACTATACTATGACTTTTTTATTTTCGACATACTATACTATGGCTTTTTTTTGACAGCTATAAATACTTTTTCGACATACTATACTATGACTTTTTTTGCATGCTAAGTATGATTTTTCGACATACTATACTATGACTTTTTTGAAGTAGTAAAATTTTTCGACATACTATACGATGACTTTTTTTACTGTAAAATTTTTCGACATACTACACTATGACTTTTTTAGTAAAATTTTTCGACATACTATACTATGACTTTATTTTTCAACATACTATACTATGACTTTTTTTTGGAAAATCTGGGATACCATACTTTTTTTCGACATACTATGAAATTTATCGACATACTATACTATGACTTTTTTAGTGAAATTTATCGACATACTATACTATGACTTTTTTAGGAAATTTATCGACATACTATACTATGACTTTTTTTGTAAAATTTCGACATACTATACTATGACTTTTTTTTTTTCGACATACTATACTATGACAAATTTTTCGACATACTATACTATGACTTTTTTCGAATACTATGCTATTAAATTTTTCGACATACTATGCTATGACTTTTTTTTTTTAGACATACTATACTATGACTTTTTTCGTTAGTATACTGTGACTTTTTTCTGACATACTACACTATGACATTTTTCGAATACTATACTATGATTTTTTTGGACATACTATACTATGACCTTATTCAACATACTACACCATGATTTTTCGACATACTATACTATGGCTTTTTTTTTCGCACACTATAGTACGACTTTTTCGACATACTATACTATGACTTTTTTTAGTAAAATGCTGTACTCGACATTTTTTGCTATGACTTTTCTAGTGAAATTTTTCGACATACTATACTATGACTTTTTTCGACATGCTATACTATGACTTTTTTCGAAATACTATACTATGACTTTTATTGACATACTAGACTGACTTTTTCGACATACTATACTATGACATAGTATATGACATACTATACTATGACTTATCGACATACTATACTATGACTTTTTTCGACATACTATATTATGACATTTATCGACATACTACACTGGGACTTTTTTAATTCGACAAACTATACAATGACTTTTTCAACATACTATACTATGAATTTTTTGGACATACTATACTATGACTTTTTGTTTTTCGACATACTATACTATGACTTTTTTGAAATCTTCATGAAATTTTATCGAAATACTATACTATGAATTTTTTGACAGACTAGACTATTTTTCGACATACTATACTATGACGTTTTATAGTAAAATTTTACATACTATACGATGACTTTTCGACATCTTTACGGTGACTTTTTTCGACATACTATACTATGACTTTTGTGCATAGTAAACTGGGACTTTTTTCGACATACTATACTATGACGTTTTTTTCGACATACTATACTATGACTTTTTTCGACATACTATACTATGACTTTTTTCGACATACTATACTGAGACTTTTTTTTCGACATACTATACTATGACTTTTTCAACATACTATACTATGACTTTTTTTTTTCGACATACTATACTATGACATTTTTGATATTATACTATGACATTTTTCGACATACTATACTATGACTTTTTTTCGTCATACTACACTTTGACTTTTTTTCTGCATACTATACTATGGCATTTTTCGACATACTATACTATGACATTTATCGACATACTATACTATGACTTTTGTTAGTAAAATTTATTGACATACTATACTTTGACTTCCTTTATGTAAAATTTATCGACATACTATACTATGACTTTTTTTCGTAAAATTTATCGACATACTATACTATGACATTTTTTAGTAAAATTTATCGACATACTATACTATGACTTTTTTTAATAAAATTTATCGACATACTATACTATGACTTTTTTAGTGAAATTTATCGACATACTATACTATGACTTTTTTAGTGAAATTTATCGACATACTATACTATGACTTTTTTTAGTGAAATTTATCGACATACTATACTATGACTTTTTTTAGTAAAATTTATTGACATACTATACTATGACTTTTTTTAGTGAAATTTATCGACATACTATACTCTGACTTTTTTTTTTAACAGAAAATTTATCGACAAACTATACTATGACTTTTTTTCGTAAAATTTATCGACATACTATACTATGACTTTTTTTAGTAAAATTTATCGACATACTATACTATGACTTTTTTTACGGAAAATTTATTGACATACTATACTATGACTTTTTTTAAATGAAATTTATCGACATACTATACTATGACTTTTTTTAGTAAAATTTATCGACATACTATACTATGACTTTTTTTAGTAAAATTTATCGACATACTATACTATGACTTTTTTTTAGTAAAATTTATCGACATACTATACTATGACTTTTTTTAGTAAAATTTATCGACATACTATACTTTGACTTTTTTTAGTAAAATTTATCGACATACTATACTATGACTTTTTTTACGGAAAATTTATTGACATACTATACTATGACTTTTTTTAGTAAAATTTATCGACATACTATACTATGACTTTTTTTAGTAAAATTTATCGACATACTATACTATGACTATTTTTAGTAAATTTTATCGACATACTATACTATGACTTTTTTTAGTGAAATTTATCGACATACTATACTATGACATTTGTTAGTAAAATTTATTGACATACTATACTATGACTTTTTTTTAACGGAAAATTTATCGACATACTATACTATGACTTTTTTTAGTAAAATTCATCGACATACTATACTATTACTTTTTTGCAGAAAATTTATCGACATACTATACTATGACTTTTGTTAGTAAAATTTATCGACATACTATCCTATGACTTTTTAAAATAAAATTTATTGACATACTATACTATGACTTTTGTTAGTAAAATTTATCGACATACTATACTATGACTTTTTAACATAAAATTTATTGACATACTATACTATGACTTTTTATTAGTAAAATTAATCGACATACTATACTATGACTTTTTGTTAGTAAAATTTATTGACATACTATACTTTGACTTTTTTTACGTAAATTTTATCGACATACTATACTATGACTTCTTTTACGTAAATTTTATCGACATACTATACTATGACTTTTTTTCGTAAAATTTATCGACATACTATACTATGACTTTTTTTTAGTAAAATTTATCGACATACTATACTATGACTTTTTTACGTAAAATTTATTGACATACTATACTATGACTTTTTTTAAAATTTTCCGACATACTATACTATGACTTTTTTTTTTCCGACATACTATACTATGACTTTTTTGACATACTATACTATTACTTTTTTTTGACATACTATACTATTACTTTTTTTTTTTTGACATACTATACTATGTAACATTTTTCGACATACTATACTATTACTTTTTTTTAAAATTTATCGACATACTATACTATTACTTTTTTTTTGACATACTATACTGACTATTTTTTGGCATACTATACTGTGACATTTTTCGACATACTATACTATTACTTTTTTGACATACTATACTATGACTTTTTGACATTCCATACTATGACTTTTTTTAAATTTTATCGACATGCTGTACTATGATTTTTTTTTGGACATATTATACTATGACCTTATTCGACATACTACACTATGACACTTTTCGACATGCTATAATATGACTTTTTTTTAAAATTTATCGACATTCTATACTATGACTTTTTAGTAAAATTTATCGACATACTATAGTATGACTTTTTTGACATACTGTACAATGACTTTATTCGACATACTGTACTAAGACTTTTTTTCGACATACTATCCTATGACTTTTTTCGACATTCTATACTATGACTTTTTTCAAAATACTATACTATGACTTTTATTGACATACTAGACTAAACTTTTTCGACATACTATACTATGACATTTTTCGACATACTATACTAAGACTTATCGACATACTATACTATGACTTTTTTTCGACATACTATATTATGACTTTTGTCGACATACTACACTGGGACGTTTTTCGACAAAGTATACTATGACTTTTTCAACATACTATACTATGACTTTTTTGGACATACTATACTATGACTTTTTTGGACATACTATACTATGACTTTTTTTGGAAATACTATACGATGACTTTTTTGTCAACATACTATATGAAAATTTTTCGACATACTATACTATGACTTTTTCAACATACTATACGATGACTTTTTTCAACATACTATACTATGATTTTTTTTTTTGGACATACTATACCATAACTTTTTTTCAACATACTATGACATTTTCCGACATACTGTACTATGACTTTTTTTCCGACATACTATACTATGACTTTTTTTTTGACATACTATACTATGACTTTTATTTTTTAAAATTTATCGACATACTATACTATTACTCTTTTTGACATACTATACTGACTTTTTTTTGGCATACTATACTGTGACATTTTTCGACATACTATACTATTACTTTTTTCGACATACTATACTATTACTTTTTTCGACATACTATACTATGACTTTTTTCTGCATACTATACTATGGCATTTTTTGACATACTATACTATGACATTTTTCGACATACTATACTATGATTTTTTTGGACATATTATACTATGACCTTTTATTCGACATAAAACACTATGACACTTTTCTACATGCTATAATATGAATTTTTTCGACATTCTATACTATGACTTTTTTTATTTTTCGACATACTATCCTATGACTTTTTTAAATAATTTTTTCGACATACTATAGTACGACTTTTTTGACATACTATACAATGACTTTATTCGACATACTGTACTAAGACTTTTTTATTTTCGACATACTATCCTATGACTTTTTTCGACATACTATATAATAACTTTTTTCGACATGCTATACTATGACTTTTTTTGACATAATATCTATGACATTTTTCGACATACTATACTATTACTTTTTTCGACATACTATACTATTACTTTGTTTGACATACTATACTGACTTTTTTTGACATACTATACTGTCACATTTTTCGACATACTATACTATTACTTTTTTTAAAATTTTTCGACATACTATACTATTACTTTTTTTGACATACCATACTATGACATTTTTCGACATACTATACTATTACTTTTTTAAAATTCGACATACTATACTATTACTTTTTTCGACATACTATACTGTTACTTTTTTGACATACTATACTATGACTTTTTGACATTCCATACTATGAATTTTTTAGACATGCTGTACTATGACTTTTTTTAAATTTTTTCGACATACTATACTATGACATTTTTCGACATACTATACTATGACATTTTTCGACATGCTATACTATTACTTTTTATCGTCATACTATACTATGACTTTTTCTGCATACTATGGCATTTTTCGACATACTATACTATGACATTTTTCGTAAAATTTGTACATACTATACTATGACTTTTTTTTTGACATATTATACTATGACCTTATTCGACATACTACACTATGACACTTTTCGACATGCTATAATATGACTTTTTTCGTAAAATTTTCGACATCTATACTATGACTTTTTTAAATTTTTCGACATACTATCCTATGACTTTTTTTTCGACATACTATACTATTACTTTTTTCGACATACTATACTATTACTTTTTTCGACATACTATACTGTTACTTTTTTGACATACTATACTATGACTTTTTGACATTCCATACTATGACTTTTTTAGACATGCTGTACTATGATTTTTTTCGACATACTATACTATGACTTTTAATTTTTCGACATACTATACTATTACTTTTTTCGACATGCTATACTATTACTTTTTTCGTCATACTATACTATGACTTTTTCTGCATACTATGGCATTTTTCGACATACTATACTATGACATTTTTCAACATACTATACTGTGACATTTTTCAACGTACTATAGTATGATTTTTTTTTGGACATACTATACAATGACTTTTTTTCGACAAACTATACTATGACTTTTTTGACATACTATAATATGACTTTTTTGTGACATTCTGTGCTATGATTTTTTTCAACATACTGTTGTATGAGTAAATTTTCGACATGCTATACTATGACTTTATTCGACATACTATACTATGACTATTTTTTCAACATACTGTACTATGACTGTTTTCGACATGCTATACTATGACTTTATTCGACATACTATACTATGACTATTTTTTCGACATACTATACTATGACTTTTTTTCATACTTTACTATGACTTTTTTCGACATGCTATATTATGACATTTTTCGACATACTATACTATGACTTTTTTTTTTTCGACATACTATACTATGGCATTTTTTGACATACTATACTATGACTTTTTTTTGACATACTATACTACGAAATTTTTCGACATACTATACTATGACTTTTTTCAACATACTATACTATGGCATTTTTCGACATACTATACTATGACTTCATTCGACATGCTAAACCATGACTTTTTTTTCAACATACTATAATATGACTTTTTTTCTGACATATTATACTATGACATTTTCCGACAAACTATACTATGACATTTTTCCGACATACTATACTATGACTTTTTGCGACATACTATACAATGGATTTTTCGACATACTATACTATGACTTTTTTTTAAAAATTTTTCGACATACTATACTATGACTTTTTTATAATTTTTCAACATACTATACTATGACTTTTTATATTTTTGGACATACTATACTATGACTTTTTGCGACATACTATACAATGGCATTTTTCGACATACTATACTATGACTTTTTTAATTTTCGACATACTATACTATGACTTTTAATTTTTCAACATACTATACTATGACTTTTTTTTTTGGACATACTATACAATGACTTTTTATCGACAAACTATGCGATGACTTTTTTCGTAACATTACGACTATACTATGACATTTTTCAACATACTATAATATGACTTTTTTCGACTTTTTGCTATAGTATGATTTTTCGACATGCTATACTATGACTTTTTTAGTAAATTTACGACATAGTATACTATGACTTTTTAATTTTTCGACACACTATACTATGACTTTTTTTTTTACGACATACTATACTATGACTAAATTTATCGACATACTATACTATGACTTTTTTCGACATGCTAAATATTTTTCGACATACTATACTATGACTTTTTTTTTTTTCGACATGCTATACTATGACTTTTTTTTAAATTTATCGACACACTATACTATGACTTTTTTTGGCAATACTATACAATGACTTTTTTTTTTTACGACATACTATACTATGACTTTTTTAAAAATTTCGACATACTATACTATGACTTTTTTTTTCCACATACTATACTATGACTTTTTTTGACATGCTATAATATGACTTTTTCGACATACTATACTATACTTATGACATTTTTCGACATACTATAATATGACTTTTTAAAAATTTTCGACATGCTATACTATGACTTTATTCGACATACTATACTATGACTATTTTTTCGACATACTATACTATGACTGTTTTCGACATGCTATACTATGACTTTTTTTCGACATGCTATATTATGACATACTATTTTCTGACATATTATACTATGACATTTTCCGACAAACTATACTATGACTTTTTTCCGACATACTATACTATGACTTTTTGTTTTCGACATACTATACTATGACTTTTTTTTGAAATTTTTTCGACATACTATACTATGACACTTTTTTTTCAACATACTATACTATGATTTTTTTTGGACATACTATACAATGACTTTTTTCGACAAACTATACGATGACTTTTTTCGACATACTATACTATGACTTCTTTTGACATACTATACTATGACTTTTTTCGACATACTATACTATGACTTTTTTGGCAATACTATACAATGACTTTTTTTTATCGACATACTATACTATGACTTTTTTCGACATACTATACTATGACCTTTTTTTCCACATACTATACTATGACTTTTTTTGACATGCTATAATATGACTTTTTCGACATACTATACTATACTATGACTTTTTTTGACATGCTATAGTATGACTTTTCGACATGCTATACTATGACTTTTTTCGACATGCTATAGTATAAAAAATTTTTCGACATACTATACGATGACTTTTTTAGTGAAATTTATCGACATACTATACTATGACATTTTTCAACACACTACACTATGATTTTTTTTCGACATACTATACTGTGACATTTTTCAACATACTATACTATGATTTTTTTGGACATACTATACCATGACTTTTTTTCGACATACTATGACATTTATCCGACATACTATACTATGACTTTTTTTTTTCCGACATACTATACTATGACTTTTTTCCGACATACTATACTATGACTTTTTTAGTAAAATTTCCCGACATACTATACTATTACTTTTTTCGACATACTATACTATGACTTTTTTTGACATACCATACTATGACATTTTTCGACATACTATACTATTACTTTTTTCGACATACTATGCTATTACTTTTTTCGACATACTATACTATTACTTTTTATTGACATACTATACTATTACTTTTTTCGTCATACTATACTGTGACTTTTTTCTGCATACTACACTATGACATTTTTCGACATACTATACTATGATTTTTTTGGACATATTATACTATGACCTTATTCAACATACTACACCATGACACTTTTCGACATGCTATACTATGACTTTTTTTTTTTTCGACATACTATAGTACGACTTTTTTTGACATACTATACAATGACTTTATTCGACATGCTGTACTAAGACTTTTTTTTCGACATACTATCCTATGACTTTTTTCGACATACTATATAATAACTTTTTTCGACATGCTATACTATGACTTTTTTTCAAAATACTATACTATGACTTTTATTGACATACTAGACTGACTTTTTCGACATACTATACTATGACTATAGTATATGACATACTATACTATGACTTATCGACATACTATACTATGACTTTTTTCGACATACTATATTATGACTTTTGTCGACATACTACACTGGGACTTTTTTCGACAAACTATACAATGACTTTTTCAACATACTATACTATGACTTTTTTGGACATACTATACTATGACTTTTTTGGACATACTATACTATGACTTTTTTTGAAATACTATACGATGACTTCTGTCAACATACTATGCTATGACTTTTTTCGACATACTATACTATGACTTTTTTTTGACATGCTCTATTATGACTTTTTCAACATACTATACTTTGACTTTTTCGACATACTATACTATGACATTTTTCGACATATTATACTATGACATTTTTCGACATACTATACTATTACTTTTTTCGTCATACTACACTATGACTTTTTTCTGCATACTATACTATGGCATTTTTCGACATACTATACTATGACTTTTGTTAGTAAAATTTATTGACATACTATACTTTGACTTCTTTTATGTAAATTTTATCGACATACTATACTATGACTTTTTTTCGTAAAATTTATCGACATACTATACTATGACTTTTTTTAGTAAAATTTATCGACATACTATACTATGACTTTTTTAAATGAAATTTATCGACATACTATACTATGACTTTTTTAAATGAAATTTATCGACATACTATACTATGACTTTTTTAAATGAAATTTATCGACATACTATGCTATGACTTTTTTAGTGAAATTTATCGACATACTATACTATGACTTTTTTAGTGAAATTTATCGACATACTATACTATGACTTTTTTTAGTGAAATTTATCGACATACTATACTATGACTTTTTTAGTGAAATTTATCGACATACTATACTATGACTTTTTTTAACAGAAAATTTATCGACAAACTATACTATGACTTTTTTTCGTAAAATTTATCGACATACTATACTATGACGTTTTTTAGTAAAATTTATCGACATACTATACTATGACTTTTTTTAAAGGAAATTTATCGACATACTATACTATGACTTTTTTTAGTAAAATTTATCGACATACTATACTATAACTTTTTTTAGTAAAATTTATCGACATACTATACTATGACGTTTTTTAGTAAAATTTATCGACATACTATACTATGACGTTTTTTAGTAAAATTTATCGACATACTATACTATGACGTTTTTTAGTAAAATTTATCGACATACTATACTATGACTTTTTTTACGGAAAATTTATTGACATACTATACTATGACTTTTTTTAGTAAAATTTATCGACATACTATACTATGACGTTTTTTAGTAAAATTTATCGACATACTATACTATGACTATTTTTAGTAAATTTTATCGACATACTATACTATGACTTTTTTTAGTGAAATTTATCGACATACTATACTATGACATTTGTTAGTAAAATTTATTGACATACTATACTATTACTTTTTTGCGGAAAATTTATCGACATACTATACTGTGACTTTTTAAAATAAAATTTATCGACATACTATACTATGACTTTTTTTTAACGGAAAATTTATCGACATACTATACTATGACTTTTTTTAGTAAAATTTATCGACATACTATACTATTACTTTTTTTAGTAAAATTTATCGACATACTATACTATGACTTTTGTTAGTAAAATTTATCGACATACTATACTATGACTTTTTTAAATAAAATTTATTGACATACTATACTATGACTTTTGTTAGTAAAATTTATCGACATACTATACTATGACTTTTTAAAGTAAAATTTATCGACATACTATACTATGACTTTTTTTAGTAAAATTAATCGACATACTATAATATGACTTTTGTTAGTAAAATTTATTGACATACTATACTTTGACTTCCTTTACGTAAATTTTATCGACATACTATACTTTGACTTCCTTTACGTAAATTTTATCGACATACTATACTATGACTTTTTTTCGTAAAATTTATCGACATACTATACTATGACGTTTTTTAGTAAAATTTATCGACATACTATACTATGACTTTTTTTACGTAAAATTTATTGACATACTATACTATGACTTTTTTTCAGTAAAATTTATCGACATACTATACTATGACTTTTTTTAGTAAAATTTATTGACATACTATACTTTGACTTTTTTTAGTAAAATTTATCGACATACTATACTATGACTTTTTTTAGTAAAATTTATTGACATACTATACTTTGACTTTTTTTCGTAAAATTTATTGACATACTATACTATGACTTTTTTTATTGAAAATTTATCGACATACTATACTATGACTTTTTTAACAGAAAATTTATCGACATACTATACTATGACTTTTTTTATTAAAATTTATCGACAAACTATACTATGACTTTTTTAAATGAAATTTATCGACATACTATACTATGACTTTTTTAAATGAAAATTATCGACATACTATACTATGACTTTTTTAAATGAAATTTATCGACATACTATGCTATGACTTTTTTAGTGAAATTTATCGACATACTATACTATGACTTTTTTAAATGAAATTTATCGACATACTATACTATGAATTTTTTAACAGAAAATTTATCGACAAACTATACTATGACGTTTTTTAGTAAAATTTATCGACATACTATACGATGACTTTTTTTACGGAAAATTTATCGACATACTATGCTATCACTTTTTTTAGTAAAATTTATCGACATACTATACTATGACGTTTTTTAGTAAAATTTATCGACATACTATACTATGACTTTTTTAGTGAAATTTATCGACATACTATACTATGACTTTTTAAAATAAAATTTATCGACATACTATACTATGACTTTTTTTACAGAAAATTTAATGACATACTATACTATGACTTTTTTTTAGTAAAACTTATCGACATACTATACTTTGACTTTTTTTAGTAAAATTTATCGACATACTATACTATGACTTTTTTTAGTAAAATTTATTGACATACTATACTTTGACTTTTTTTTTAGTAAAATTTATTGACATACTATACTATGACTTTTTTTATTGAAAATTTATCGACATACTATACTATGACTTTTTTAAATAAAATTTATCGACATACTATACTATGACTTTTTTAAATAAAATTTATCGACATACTATACTATGACTTTTTTTAGTAAAATTTATCGACATACTATACTTTGACTTTTTTAGTAAAATTTATCGACATACTATACTATGACTTTTAGTAAAATTTATCGACATACTATACTTTGACTTTTTTAGTAAAATTTATCGACATACTATACTTTGACTTTTTTAGTAAAATTTATCGACATACTATACTATGACTTTTTTTAGTAAAATTTATCGACATACTATACTATGACTTTTTTTATTAAAATTTATCGACATACTATACTATGACTTTTTTTATGGAAAATTTATCGACATACTATACTATGACTTTTTTTAGTAAAATTTATCGACATACTATACTATGACTTTTTTTAGTAAAATTTATCGACATACTATACTATGACTTTTTTTATTGAAAATTTACCGACATACTATACTATGACTTTTTTTAACGGAAAATTTATCAACATACTATACTATGACTTTTTTTCGACATGCTCTATTATGACTTTTTCAACATACTATACTATGACATTTTTCGACATACTATACTATTACTTTTTTCGTCATACTATACTATGACTTTTTTCTGCATACTATACTATGGCATTTTTCGACATACTATACTATGACTTTTTATTTATCGACATACTATACTATGACTTTTGTTATTAATTTATTGACATATACTTTGACTTCCTTTATGTAAATTTTATCGACATACTATACTATGACTTTTTTTCTTAAAATTTATCGACATACTATACTATGACATTTTTTAGTAAAATTTATCGACATACTATACTATGACTTTTTTTAAATGAAATTTATCGACATACTATACTATGACTTTTTTAGTGAAATTTATCGACATACTATACTATGACTTTTTTAGTGAAATTTATCGACATACTATACTATGACTTTTTTAGTGAAATTTATCGACATACTATACTATGACGTTTTTAGTAAAATTTATCGACATACTATACTATGACTTTTTTAGTGAAAATTTATCGACATACTATACTATGAATTTTTTAACAGAAAATTTATCGACAAACTATACTATGACTTTTTTTCGTAAAATTTATCGACATACTATACTATGACTTTTTTTCGTAAAATTTATCGACATACTATACTATGGCTTTTTTTACGGAAAATTTATTGACATACTATACTATGACTTTTTTTAAATGAAATTTATCGACATACTATACTATTACTTTTTTTAGTAAAATTTATCGACATACTATACTATGACGTTTTTTAGTAAAATTTATCGACATACTATACTATGACATTTTTTAGTAAAATTTATCGACATACTATACTATGACGTTTTTTAGTAAAATTTATCGACATACTATACTGTGACTTTTTTTTTACAGAAAATTTATCGACATACTATACTATGACTTTTTTTAGTAAAATTTATCGACATACTATACTATGACTTTTTTAGTAAAATTTATCGACATACTATACTATGACTTTTTTTAGTAAAATTTATCGACATACTATACTATGACTTTTTTTTTACAGTAAAATTTATTGACATACTATACTATGACTTTTTTTTACAGAAAATTTATTGACATACTATACTATGACTTTTTTTAGTAAAATTTATCGACATACTATACTATGACTTTTGTTAGTAAAATTTATCGACATACTATACTATGACTTTTGTTGGTAAAATTTATCGACATACTATACTATGACTTTTTAACAGAAAATTTATCGACATACTATACTATGACTTTTTTTTCGTAAAATTTATGGACATACTATACGATGACTTTTTTGAGTAAAATTTTATCGACATACTATACTATGACTTTTTTTAGTAAAATTTATTGACATACTATACTATGACTTTTTTTTAGTAAAATTTATCGACATACTATACTATGACTTTTTTAGTGAAATTTATCGACATACTATACTATGACTTTTTTAGTGAAATTTATCGACATACTATACTATGACTTTTTTTTTTTACAGAAAATTTATCGACATACTATACTATGACTTTTTTTAGTAAAATTTATCGACATACTATACTATGACTTTTTTAGTGAAATTTATCGACATACTATACTATGACTTTTTTTACAGAAAATTTATTGACATACTATACTATGACTTTTTTTAGTAAAATTTATCGACATACTATACTATGACTTTTGTTAGTAAAATTTATCGACATACTATACTATGACTTTTTAAAATAAAATTTATCGACATACTATACTATGACTTTTTTTTTACAGAAAATTTATCGACATACTATACTATGACTTTTTTTAGTAAAATTTATCGACATACTATACTATGACTTTTGTTAGTAAAATTTATCGACATACTATACTATGACTTTTTTTTACAGTAAAATTTATTGACATACTATACTATGACTTTTTTTAGTAAAATTTATCGACATACTATACTATGACTTTTGTTGGTAAAATTTATTGACATACTATACTATGACTTTTTTTACTACAATTAATCGACATACTATACTATGACTTTTGTTAGTAAAATTTATTGACATACTATACTATGACTTTTTTTAGTAAAATTAATCGACATACTATACTATGACTCTTGTTAGTAAAATTTATTGACATACTATACTTTGACTTCCTTTACGTAAATTTTATCGACATACTATACTTTGACTTCCTTTACGTAAATTTTATCGACATACTATACTATGACTTTTTTTCGTAAAATTTATCGACATACTATACTATGAAGTTTTTTAGTAAAATTTATCGACATACTATAATATGACTTTTTTTAGTAAAATTAATCGACATACTATACTATGACTTTTGTTAGTAAAATTTATCGACATACTATACTATGAATTTTTTTAGTAAAATTTATCGACATACTATACTATGACTTTTTTTAGTAAAATTTATTGACATACTATGCTTTGACTTTTTTTAGTAAAATTTATCGACATACTATACTATGACTTTTTTTACAGAAAATTTATTGACATACTATACTATGACTTTTTTTAGTAAAATTTATCGACATACTATACTTTGACTTTTTTAGTAAAATTTATCGACATACTATACTATGACTTTTTAAAGTAAAATTTATCGACATACTATACTTTGACTTTTTTTAGTAAAATTTATCGACATACTATACTTTGACTTTTTTAGTAAAATTTATCGACATACTATACTTTGACTTTTTTTAGTAAAATTTATCGACATACTATACTATGACTTTTTTTAGTAAAATTTATCGACATACTATACTATGACTTTTTTTATGGAAAATTTATCGACATACTATACTATGACTTTTTTTAGTAAAATTTATCGACATACTATACTATGACTTTTTTTAGTAAAATTTATCGACATACTATACTATGACTTTTTTTATTGAAAATTTATCGACATACTATACTATGACTTTTTTAAATAAAATTTATCGACATACTATACTTTGACTTTTTTAGTAAAATTTATCAACATACTATACTATGACTTTTTTTAGTAAAATTTATCGACATACTATACTATGACTTTTTTTTTTACGGAAAATTTATTGACATACTATACGATGACTTTTTTTAGTAAAATCTATCAACATACTATACTATGACTTTTTTTACAGAAAATTTATCGACATACTATACTATGACTTTTTTTAAATAAAATTTATCGACATACTATACTATGAATTTTTTTAGTAAAATTTATCGACATACTATACTATGGCTTTTTTTTTACAGAAAATTTATTGACATACTATACTATGACTTTTTTTAGTAAAATTTATCGACATACTATACTATGGCTTTTTTTTTACAGAAAATCTATCGACATACTATACTATGACTTTTTTTAGTAAAATTTATCGACATACTATACTATGACTTTTTTAGTGAAATTTATCGACATACTATACTATTACTTTTTTAGTAAAATTTATCAACATACTATACTATGGCTTTTTTTTTTTACAGAAAATTTATCGACATACTATACTATGGCTTTTTTTTTTTTTACAGAAAATTAATCGACATACTATACTATGACTTTTAAAAATAAAATTTATGGACATACTATACTATGACTTTTTTTAGTAAAATTAATCGACATACTATACTATGACTTTTGTTAGTAAAATTTATCGACATACTATACTATGACTTTTTTTTACAGAAAATTTATTGACATACTATACTTTGACATCCTTTATGTAAATTTTTTCGACATACTATACTATGACTTTTGTTAGTAAAATTTATCGACATACTATACTATGACTTTTGTTGGTAAAATTTATCGACATACTATACTATGACTTTTTTTCGTAAAATTTATCGACATACTATACTATGACTTTTTTAGTGAAATTTATCGACATACTATACTATGACTTTTTTTAGTAAAATTTATTGACATACTGTACTATGACTTTTGTTGGTAAAATTTATCGACATACTATACTATGACTTTTTTTAGTAAAATTTATTGACATACTATACTATGACTTTTTTTAGTAAAATTTATTGACATACTATACTTTGACTTTTTTTAGTAAAATTTATCGACATACTATACTATGACTTTTTTTATTGAAAATTTATCGACATACTATACTATGACTTTTTTTAATAAAATTTATCGACATACTATTCTATGACTTTTTTTATTGAAAATTTATCGACATACTATACTATGACTTTTTTAAATAAAATTTATCGACATACTATGCTATGACTTTTTTAGTAAAATTTATCGACATACTATACTATGACTGTTTTAAATGAAATTTATCGACATACTATACTATGAATTTTTTAACAGAAAATTTATCGACAAACTATGCTATCACTTTTTTTAGTAAAATTTATCGACATACTATACTATGACGTTTTTTAGTAAAATTTATCGACATACTATACTATGACTTTTTTTAGTGAAATTTATCGACATACTATACTATGACTTTTTAAAATAAAATTTATCGACATACTATACTATGACTTTTTTTACAGAAAATTTAATGACATACTATACTATGACTTTTTAAAATAAAATTTATTGACATACTATACTATGACTTTTGTTAGTAAAATTTATCGACATACTATACTATGACTTTTTTTAGTAAAATTAATCGACATACTATACTATGACTTTTTTTCGTAAAATTTATCGACATACTATACTATGACTTTTTTTAGTAAAATTTATCGACATACTATACTATGACTTTTTTTAGTAAAATTTATTGACATACTATACTTTGACTTTTTTTAGTAAAATTTATCGACATACTATACTATGACTTTTTTTACAGAAAATTTATTGACATACTATACTATGACTTTTTTTAGTAAAATTTATCGACATACTATACTTTGACTTTTTTAGTAAAATTTATCGACATACTATACTATGACTTTTAGTAAAATTTATCGACATACTATACTTTGACTTTTTTTTTTAGTAAAATTTATCGACATACTATACTTTGACTTTTTTTAGTAAAATTTATCGACATACTATACTTTGACTTTTTTTAGTAAAATTTATCGACATACTATACTATGACTTTTTTTAGTAAAATTTATCGACATACTATACTATGACTTTTTTTATGGAAAATTTATCGACATACTATACTATGACTTTTTTTAGTAAAATTTATCGACATACTATACTATGACTTTTTTTATTGAAAATTTATCGACATACTATACTTTGACTTTTTTAGTAAAATTTATCGACATACTATACTATGACTTTTTTTAGTAAAATTTATCGACATACTATACTATGACTTTTTTTACGGAAAATTTATTGACATACTATACTATGACTTTTTTTTAGTAAAATCTATCAACATACTATACTATGACTTTTTTTACAGAAAATTTATCGACATACTATACTATGACTTTTTTTAAATAAAATTTATCGACATACTATACTATGAATTTTTTAACAGAAAATTTATCAACATACTATACTATGACTTTTTTTAGTAAAATTTATTGACATACTATACTTTGACTTTTTTTAGTAAAATTTATCGACATACTATACTATGACTTTTTTTATTGAAAATTTATCGACATACTATACTATGACTTTTTTTTAACGGAAAATTTATCAACATACTATACTATGACTTTTTTTGTGAAATTTATCGACATACTATACTATTACTTTTTTTGCGGAAAATTTATCGACATGCTATACTATGAATTTTGTTATTAAAATTTATCGACATACTATACTATGACTTTTGTTAGTAAAATTTATCGACATACTATACTATGACTTTTGTTATTAAAATTTATCGACATACTATACTATGACTTTTGTTAGTAAAATTTATCGACATACTATACTATGACTTTTGTTAGTAAAATTTATCGACATACTGTACTATGACTTTTGTTAGTAAAATTTATCGACATACTATACTATGACTTTTTTTACAGAAAATTAATCGACATACTATACTATGACTTTTTTTTAGTAAAATTAATCGACATACTATACTATGACTTTTGTTAGTAAAATTTATCGACATACTATACTATGACTTTTTTTACGGAAAATTTATTGACATACTATACTATGACTTTTTTTAAATGAAATTTATCGACATACTATACTATGACTTTTTTTAGTAAAATTTATCGACATACTATACTATAACTTTTTTTAGTAAAATTTATCGACATACTATACTATAACTTTTTTTAGTAAAATTTATCGACATACTATACTATGACGTTTTTTAGTAAAATTTATCGACATACTATACTATGACGTTTTTTAGTAAAATTTATCGACATACTATACTATGACGTTTTTTAGTAAAATTTATCGACATACTATACTATGACTTTTTTTACGGAAAATTTATTGACATACTATACTATGACTTTTTTTAGTAAAATTTATCGACATACTATACTATGACGTTTTTTAGTAAAATTTATCGACATACTATACTATGACTATTTTTAGTAAATTTTATCGACATACTATACTATGACTTTTTTTAGTGAAATTTATCGACATACTATACTATGACATTTGTTAGTAAAATTTATTGACATACTATACTATTACTTTTTTGCGGAAAATTTATCGACATACTATACTATGACTTTTTTTAGTAAAATTTATCGACATACTATACTATGACGTTTTTTAGTAAAATTTATCGACATACTATACTATGACTATTTTTAGTAAATTTTATCGACATACTATACTATGACTTTTTTTAGTGAAATTTATCGACATACTATACTATGACATTTGTTAGTAAAATTTATTGACATACTATACTATTACTTTTTTGCGGAAAATTTATCGACATACTATACTATGACTTTTTAAAATAAAATTTATCGACATACTATACTATGACTTTTGTTGGTAAAATTTATCGACATACTATACTATGACTTTTTAACAGAAAATTTATCGACATACTATACTATGACTTTTTAACAGAAAATTTATCGACATACTATACTATGACTTTTTAACAGAAAATTTATCGACATACTATACTATGACTTTTGTTGGTAAAATTTATCGACATACTATACTATGACTTTTTAACAGAAAATTTATCGACATACTATACTATGACTTTTTTTCGTAAAATTTATCGACATACTATACGATGACTTTTTTGAGTAAAATTTTATCGACATACTATACTATGACTTTTTTAGTAAAATTTATCGACATACTATACTATGGCTTTTTTTTTTACAGAAAATTTATCGACATACTATACTATGACTTTTTTTAGTAAAATTTATCGACATACTATACTATGGCTTTTTTTTTACAGAAAATTTATTGACATACTATACTATGACTTTTTTAGTAAAATTTATCGACATACTATACTATGGCTTTTTTTTTTACAGAAAATTTATCGACATACTATACTATGACTTTTTTTTAGTAAAATTTATCGACATACTATACTATGACTTTTTTAGTGAAATTTATCGACATACTATACTATGACTTTTTTAGTGAAATTTATCGACATACTATACTATGACGTTTTTAGTGAAATTTATCGACATACTATACTATGACTTTTTTAGTGAAATTTATCGACATACTATACTATGAATTTTTTAACAGAAAATTTATCGACAAACTATACTATGACTTTTTTTCGTAAAATTTATCGACATACTATACTATGACTTTTTTTCGTAAAATTTATCGACATACTATACTATGGCTTTTTTTACGGAAAATTTATTGACATACTATACTATGACTTTTTTTAAATGAAATTTATCGACATACTATACTATTACTTTTTTTAGTAAAATTTATCGACATACTATACTATGACGTTTTTTAGTAAAATTTATCGACATACTATACTATGACATTTTTTAGTAAAATTTATCGACATACTATACTATGACGTTTTTTAGTAAAATTTATCGACATACTATACTGTGACTTTTTTTTTACAGAAAATTTATCAACATACTATACTATGACTTTTTTTAGTAAAATTTATCGACATACTATACTATGACTTTTTTAGTAAAATTTATCGACATACTATACTATGACTTTTTTAGTAAAATTTATCGACATACTATACTGTGACTTTTTTTTTTTACAGAAAATTTATTGACATACTATACTATGACTTTTTTTTACAGAAAATTTATTGACATACTATACTATGACTTTTTTTAGTAAAATTAATCGACATACTATACTATGACTTTTGTTAGTAAAATTTATCGACATACTATACTATGACTTTTGTTGGTAAAATTTATCGACATACTATACTATGACTTTTTAACAGAAAATTTATCGACATACTATACTATGACTTTTTTTCGTAAAATTTATCGACATACTATACGATGACTTTTTTGAGTAAAATTTTATCGACATACTATACTATGACTTTTTTTAGTAAAATTTATTGACATACTATACTATGACTTTTTTTTAGTAAAATTTATCGACATACTATACTATGACTTTTTTAGTGAAATTTATCGACATACTATACTATGACTTTTTTAGTGAAATTTATCGACATACTATACTATGGCTTTTTTTTTACAGAAAATTTATCGACATACTATACTATGACTTTTTTTAATAAAATTTATCGACATTCTATACTATGACTTTTTTAGTGAAATTTATCGACATACTATACTATGACTTTTTTTACAGAAAATTTATTGACATACTATACTATGACTTTTTTTAGTAAAATTAATCGACATACTATACTATGACTTTTGTTAGTAAAATTTATCGACATACTATACTATGACTTTTTAAAATAAAATTTATCGACATGCTATACTATGACTTTTTTTACAGAAAATTTATTGACATACTATACTATGACTTTTGTTAGTAAAATTTATCGACATACTATACTATGACTTTTGTTAGTAAAATTTATCGACATACTATACTATGACTTTTTTTACAGAAAATTTATTGACATACTATTCTATGACTTTTTTTACTACAATTAATCGACATACTATACTATGACTTTTGTTGGTAAAATTTATTGACATACTATACTATGACTTTTTTTTTACTACAATTAATCGACATACTATACTATGACTTTTGTTAGTAAAATTTATTGACATACTATACTATGACTTTTTTTACTACAATTTATCGACATACTATACTATGACTTTTGTTGGTAAAATTTATCGACATACTATACTATGACTTTTTTTTACGGAAAATTTATCGACATACTATACTATGACTTTTTTTAGTAAAATTAATCGACATACTATAATATGACTCTTGTTAGTAAAATTTATTGACATACTATACTTTGACTTCCTTTACGTAAATTTTATCGACATACTATACTTTGACTTCCTTTACGTAAATTTTATCGACATACTATACTATGACTTTTTTTCGTAAAATTTATCGACATACTATACTATGAATTTTTTTAGTAAAATTTATCGACATACTATAATATGACTTTTTTTAGTAAAATTAATCGACATACTATAATATGACTTTTGATAGTAAAATTTATCGACATACTATACTATGAAGTTTTTTAGTAAAATTTATCGACATACTATAATATGACTTCTTTTAGTAAAATTTATTGACATACTATGCTTTGACTTTTTTTAGTAAAATTTATCGACATACTATACTATGACTTTTTTTACAGAAAATTTATTGACATACTATACTATGACTTTTTTTAGTAAAATTTATCGACATACTATACTTTGACTTTTTTAGTAAAATTTATCGACATACTATACTATGACTTTTAGTAAAATTTATCGACATACTATACTTTGACTTTTTTTTAGTAAAATTTATCGACATACTATACTTTGACTTTTTTAGTAAAATTTATCGACATACTATACTTTGACTTTTTTTAGTAAAATTTATCGACATACTATACTATGACTTTTTTTAGTAAAATTTATCGACATACTATACTGTGACTTTTTTTATGGAAAATTTATCGACATACTATACTATGACTTTTTTTAGTAAAATTTATCGACATACTATACTATGACTTTTTTTAGTAAAATTTATCGACATACTATACTGTGACTTTTTTTATGGAAAATTTATCGACATACTATACTATGACTTTTTTTAGTAAAATTTATCGACATACTATACTATGACTTTTTTTATTGAAAATTTATCGACATACTATACTATGACTTTTTTAAATAAAATTTATCGACATACTATACTTTGACTTTTTTAGTAAAATTTATCAACATACTATACTATGACTTTTTTTAGTAAAATTTATCGACATACTATACTATGACTTTTTTTACGGAAAATTTATTGACATACTATACTATGACTTTTTTTAGTAAAATCTATCAACATACTATACTATGACTTTTTTTACAGAAAATTTATCGACATACTATACTATGACTTTTTTTAAATAAAATTTATCGACATACTATACTATGAATTTTTTTAGTAAAATTTATCGACATACTATACTATGGCTTTTTTTTTACAGAAAATTTATTGACATACTATACTATGACTTTTTTTAGTAAAATTTATCGACATACTATACTATGGCTTTTT
Organism: Pterois miles; assembly: GCA_947000775.1. Taxonomy (NCBI): domain Eukaryota; kingdom Metazoa; phylum Chordata; class Actinopteri; order Perciformes; family Scorpaenidae; genus Pterois; species Pterois miles. The sequence continues at coordinate 1,427,127 of CAMQGK010000010.1, forward strand.
TTTTACAGAAAATTTATCGACATACTATACTATGACTTTTTTTAGTAAAATTTATCGACATACTATACTATGACTTTTTTAGTGAAATTTATCGACATACTATACTATTACTTTTTTAGTAAAATTTATCAACATACTATACTATGGCTTTTTTTTTTTTTTTACAGAAAATTTATCGACATACTATACTATGGCTTTTTTTTTTTTACAGAAAATTAATCGACATACTATACTATGACTTTTAAAAATAAAATTTATGGACATACTATACTATGACTTTTTTTAGTAAAATTAATCGACATACTATACTATGACTTTTGTTAGTAAAATTTATCGACATACTATACTATGACTTTTTTTTACAGAAAATTTATTGACATACTATACTTTGACATCCTTTATGTAAATTTTTTCGACATACTATACTATGACTTTTGTTAGTAAAATTTATCGACATACTATACTATGACTTTTGTTGGTAAAATTTATCGACATACTATACTATGACTTTTTTTCGTAAAATTTATCGACATACTATACTATGACTTTTTTAGTGAAATTTATCGACATACTATACTATGACTTTTTTTAGTAAAATTTATTGACATACTGTACTATGACTTTTGTTGGTAAAATTTATCGACATACTATACTATGACTTCTTTTAGTAAAATTTATTGACATACTATACTATGACTTTTTTTAGTAAAATTTATTGACATACTATACTTTGACTTTTTTTAGTAAAATTTATCGACATACTATACTATGACTTTTTTTATTGAAAATTTATCGACATACTATACTATGACTTTTTTAAATAAAATTTATCGACATACTATTCTATGACTTTTTTTATTGAAAATTTATCGACATACTATACTATGACTTTTTTAAATGAAATTTATCGACATACTATGCTATGACTTTTTTAGTGAAATTTATCGACATACTATACTATGACTGTTTTAAATGAAATTTATCGACATACTATACTATGAATTTTTTAACAGAAAATTTATCGACAAACTATGCTATCACTTTTTTTAGTAAAATTTATCGACATACTATACTATGACGTTTTTTAGTAAAATTTATCGACATACTATACTATGACTTTTTTAGTTAAATTTATCGACATACTATACTATGACTTTTTTAAAATAAAATTTATCGACATAGTATACTATGACTTTTTTTACAGAAAATTTAATGACATACTATACTATGACTTTTTAAAATAAAATTTATTGACATACTATACTATGACTTTTGTTAGTAAAATTTATCGACATACTATACTATGACTTTTTTTAGTAAAATTAATCGACATACTATACTATGACTTTTTTTCGTAAAATTTATCGACATACTATACTATAACGTTTTTTAGTAAAATTTATCGACATACTATACTATGACTTCTTTTAGTAAAATTTATTGACATACTATACTTTGACTTTTTTTAGTAAAATTTATCGACATACTATACTATGACTTTTTTTACAGAAAATTTATTGACATACTATACTATGACTTTTTTTAGTAAAATTTATCGACATACTATACTTTGACTTTTTTAGTAAAATTTATCGACATACTATACTATGACTTTTAGTAAAATTTATCGACATACTATACTTTGACTTTTTTAGTAAAATTTATCGACATACTATACTTTGACTTTTTTTAGTAAAATTTATCGACATACTATACTATGACTTTTTTTAGTAAAATTTATCGACATACTATACTATGACTTTTTTTATGGAAAATTTATCGACATACTATACTATGACTTTTTTTAGTAAAATTTATCGACATACTATACTATGACTTTTTTTATTGAAAATTTATCGACATACTATACTTTGACTTTTTTTAGTAAAATTTATCGACATACTATACTATGACTTTTTTTAGTAAAATTTATCGACATACTATACTATGACTTTTTTTACGGAAAATTTATTGACATACTATACTATGACTTTTTTTAGTAAAATCTATCGACATACTATACTATGACTTTTTTTACAGAAAATTTATCGACATACTATACTATGACTTTATTTTAAATAAAATTAAAAAAATATATATGAATTTTTTAACAGAAAATTTTTCGACATACTATACTATGACTTTTTTTAAGTAAAATTTATTGACATACTATACTTTGACTTTTTTTAGTAAAATTTATCGACATACTATACTATGACTTTTTTTATTGAAAATTTATCGACATACTATACTATGACTTTTTTTTAACGGAAAATTTATCAACATACTATACTATGACTTTTTTTGTGAAATTTATCGACATACTATACTATTACTTTTTTGCGGAAAATTTATCGACATGCTATACTATGAATTTTGTTATTAAAATTTATCGACATACTATACTATGACTTTTGTTAGTAAAATTTATCGACATACTATACTATGACTTTTGTTATTAAAATTTATCGACATACTATACTATGACTTTTGTTAGTAAAATTTATCGACATACTATACTATGACTTTTTTTAGTAAAATTTATCGACATACTATACTATGACTTTTGTTAGTAAAATTTATCGACATACTATACTATGACTTTTTTTACAGAAAATTAATCGACATACTATACTATGACTTTTTTTTAGTAAAATTAATCGACATACTATACTATGACTTTTGTTAGTAAAATTTATCGACATACTATACTATGACTTTTTTTACGGAAAATTTATTGACATACTATACTATGACTTTTTTTAAATGAAATTTATCGACATACTATACTATGACTTTTTTTAGTAAAATTTATCGACATACTATACTATAACTTTTTTTAGTAAAATTTATCGACATACTATACTATGACTTTTTTTAGTAAAATTTATCGACATACTATACTATGACGTTTTTTAGTAAAATTTATCGACATACTATACTATGACGTTTTTTAGTAAAATTTATCGACATACTATACTATGACGTTTTTTAGTAAAATTTATCGACATACTATACTATGACTTTTTTTACGGAAAATTTATTGACATACTATACTATGACTTTTTTTTTTTTTTAGTAAAATTTATCGACATACTATACTATGACGTTTTTTAGTAAAATTTATCGACATACTATACTATGACTATTTTTAGTAAATTTTATCGACATACTATACTATGACTTTTTTTAGTGAAATTTATCGACATACTATACTATGACATTTGTTAGTAAAATTTATTGACATACTATACTATTACTTTTTTGCGGAAAATTTATCGACATACTATACTATGACTTTTTTTAGTAAAATTTATCGACATACTATACTATGACGTTTTTTAGTAAAATTTATCGACATACTATACTATGACTATTTTTAGTAAATTTTATCGACATACTATACTATGACTTTTTTTAGTGAAATTTATCGACATACTATACTATGACATTTGTTAGTAAAATTTATTGACATACTATACTATTACTTTTTTAGGAAAATTTATCGACATACTATACTATGACTTTTTAAAATAAAATTTATCGACATACTATACTATGACTTTTGTTGGTAAAATTTATCGACATACTATACTATGACTTTTTAACAGAAAATTTATCGACATACTATACTATGACTTTTTAACAGAAAATTAATCGACATACTATACTATGACTTTTTAACAGAAAATTTATCGACATACTATACTATGACTTTTGTTGGTAAAATTTATCGACATACTATACTATGACTTTTTAACAGAAAATTTATCGACATACTATACTATGACTTTTTTTCGTAAAATTTATCGACATACTATACGATGACTTTTTTGAGTAAAATTTTATCGACATACTATACTATGACTTTTTTAGTAAAATTTATCGACATACTATACTATGGCTTTTTTTTTACAGAAAATTTATCGACATACTATACTATGACTTTTTTTAGTAAAATTTATCGACATACTATACTATGGCTTTTTTTTTACAGAAAATTTATTGACATACTATACTATGACTTTTTTAGTAAAATTTATCGACATACTATACTATGGCTTTTTTTTTACAGAAAATTTATCGACATACTATACTATGACTTTTTTTAGTAAAATTTATCGACATACTATACTATGACTTTTTTAGTGAAATTTATCGACATACTATACTATTACTTTTTTAGTAAAATTTATCAACATACTATACTATGGCTTTTTTTTTTACAGAAAATTTATCGACATACTATACTATGGCTTTTTTTTTTACAGAAAATTAATCGACATACTATACTATGACTTTTAAAAATAAAATTTATCGACATACTATACTATGACTTTTTTTAGTAAAATTAATCGACATACTATACTATGACTTTTGTTAGTAAAATTTATCGACATACTATACTATGACTTTTTTTTACAGAAAATTTATTGACATACTATACTTTGACATCCTTTATGTAAATTTTTTCGACATACTATACTATGACTTTTGTTAGTAAAATTTATCGACATACTATACTATGACATTTTTTAGTAAAATTTATTGACATACTATACTATTACTTTTTTGCGGAAAATTTATCGACATACTATACTATGACTTTTTTAGTAAAATTTATCGACATACTATACTATGACTTTTTTTAGTAAAATTTATCGACATACTATACTATGACGTTTTTTAGTAAAATTTATCGACATACTATACTATGACTATTTTTAGTAAAATTTATCGACATACTATACTATGACTTTTTTTAGTAAAATTTATCGACATACTATACTATGACATTTGTTAGTAAAATTTATTGACATACTATACTATGACTTTTTTACGGAAAATTTATCGACATACTATACTATGACTTTTTAAAATAAAATTTATCGACATACTATACTATGACTTTTTTGGTAAAATTTATCGACATACTATACTGTGACTTTTTAACAGAAAATTAATCGACATACTATACTATGACTTTTTAACAGAAAATTTATCGACATACTATACTATGACTTTTTAACAGAAAATTTATCGACATACTATACTATGACTTTTGTTGGTAAAATTTATCGACATACTATACTATGACTTTTTAACAGAAAATTTATCGACATACTATACTATGACTTTTTTTTAACGGAAAATTTATCAACATACTATACTATGACTTTTTTTGTGAAATTTATCGACATACTATACTATTACTTTTTTGCGGAAAATTTATCGACATGCTATACTATGAATTTTGTTATTAAAATTTATCGACATACTATACTATGACTTTTGTTAGTAAAATTTATCGACATACTATACTATGACTTTTGTTAGTAAAATTTATCGACATACTATACTATGACTTTTTTTACAGAAAATTAATCGACATACTATACTATGACTTTTTTTTAGTAAAATTAATCGACATACTATACTATGACTTTTGTTAGTAAAATTTATCGACATACTATACTATGACTTTTTTTACGGAAAATTTATTGACATACTATACTATGACTTTTTTTAAAATGAAATTTATCGACATACTATACTATGACTTTTTTTAGTAAAATTTATCGACATACTATACTATGACTTTTTTTAGTAAAATTTATCGACATACTATACTATGACTTTTTTTAGTAAAATTTATCGACATACTATACTATGACTTTTTTTAGTAAAATTTATCGACATACTATACTATGACTTTTTTTAGTAAAATTTATCGACATACTATACTATGACTTTTTTTAGTAAAATTTATCGACATACTATACTATGACTTTTTTTACGGAAAATTTATTGACATACTATACTATGACTTTTTTTAGTAAAATTTATCGACATACTATACTATGACTTTTTTTAGTAAAATTTATCGACATACTATACTATGACTTTTTTTAGTAAAATTTTATCGACATACTATACTATGACTTTTTTTAGTGAAATTTATCGACATACTATACTATGACTTTTTTGTTAGTAAAATTTATTGACATACTATACTATGACTTTTTTGCGGAAAATTTATCGACATACTATACTATGACTTTTTTTAGTAAAATTTATCGACATACTATACTATGACTTTTTTTAGTAAAATTTATCGACATACTATACTATGACTTTTTTTAGTAAAATTTATCGACATACTATACTATGACTTTTTTTAGTAAAATTTATCGACATACTATACTATGACATTTGTTAGTAAAATTTATTGACATACTATACTATTACTTTTTTGCGGAAAATTTATCGACATACTATACTATGACTTTTTAAAATAAAATTTATCGACATACTATACTATGACTTTTGTTAGTAAAATTTATCGACATACTATACTATGACTTTTTAACAGAAAATTTATCGACATACTATACTATGACTTTTTAACAGAAAATTAATCGACATACTATACTATGACTTTTTAACAGTAAAATTTATCGACATACTATACTATGACTTTTTTTCGTAAAATTTATCGACATACTATACGATGACTTTTTTGAGTAAAATTTATCGACATACTATACTATGACTTTTTTAGTAAAATTTATCGACATACTATACTATGACTTTTTTTTTTACAGAAAATTTATCGACATACTATACTATGACTTTTTTTAGTAAAATTTATCGACATACTATACTATGGCTTTTTTTTTACAGAAAATTTATTGACATACTATACTATGACTTTTTTAGTAAAATTTATCGACATACTATACTATGGACTTTTTTTTTTACAGAAAATTTATCGACATACTATACTATGACTTTTTTTAGTAAAATTTATCGACATACTATACTATGACTTTTTTAGTGAAATTTATCGACATACTATACTATGACTTTTTTAGTAAAATTTATCAACATACTATACTATGGCTTTTTTTTTACAGAAAATTTATCGACATACTATACTATGGCTTTTTTAGTATTTGCTCTTTTACTTTTTTACAGAAAATTTATCGACATACTATACTATGACTTTTTTTGTTATATATAAAAATAAAATTTATCGACATACTATACTATGACTTTTTTTAGTAAAATTAATCGACATACTATACTATGACTTTTGTTAGTAAAATTTATCGACATACTATACTATGACTTTTTTTTACAGAAAATTTATTGACATACTATACTTTGACTCCTTTATGTAAAGTAAAATTTATCGACATACTATACTATGACTTTTGTTAGTAAAATTTATCGACATACTATACTATGACATTTGTTAGTAAAATTTATTGACATACTATACTATGACTTTTTTGCGGAAAATTTATCGACATACTATACTATGACTTTTTTAGTAAAATTTATCGACATACTATACTATGACTTTTTTTAGTAAAATTTATCGACATACTATACTATGACTTTTTTTAGTAAAATTTATCGACATACTATACTATGACTTTTTTTAGTAAATTTTATCGACATACTATACTATGACTTTTTTTAGTGAAAATTTATCGACATACTATACTATGACTTTTGTTAGTAAAATTTATTGACATACTATACTATTACTTTTTTTAGGAAAATTTATCGACATACTATACTATGACTTTTTAAAATAAAATTTATCGACATACTATACTATGACTTTTGTTGGTAAAATTTATCGACATACTATACTGTGACTTTTTAACAGAAAATTAATCGACATACTATACTATGACTTTTTAACAGAAAATTTATCGACATACTATACTATGACTTTTTAACAGAAAATTTATCGACATACTATACTATGACTTTTGTTGGTAAAATTTATCGACATACTATACTATGACTTTTTAACAGAAAATTTATCGACATACTATACTATGACTTTTTTTCGTAAAATTTATCGACATACTATACGATGACTTTTTTGAGTAAAATTTTATCGACATACTATACTATGACTTTTTTAGTAAAATTTATCGACATACTATACTATGGCTTTTTTTTACAGAAAATTTATCGACATACTATACTATGACTTTTTTTAGTAAAATTTATCGACATACTATACTATGACTTTTTTTTAGTGAAATTTATCGACATACTATACTATTACTTTTTTAGTGAAATTTATCGACATACTATACTATGGCTTTTTTTTTTTACAGAAAATTTATCGACATACTATACTATGGCTTTTTTTTTTACAGAAAATTAATTGACATACTATACTATGACTTTTAAAAATAAAATTTATCGACATACTATACTATGACTTTTTTTTAGTAAAATTAATCGACATACTATACTATGACTTTTGTTAGTAAAATTTATCGACATACTATACTATGACTTTTTTTCGTAAAATTTTCGACATACTATACTGTGACTTTTTAAAATAAAATTTATCGACATACTTACTATGACTTTTTTACAGAAAATTCATTGACATACTATAGTATGACTTTTGTTAGTAAAATTTATTGACATACTATACTTTGACTTCCTTTACGTAAATTTTATCGACATACTATACTATGACTTTTTTACAGAAAATTTATTGACATACTATACTTTGACATCCTTTATGTAAATTTTTTCGACATACTATACTATGACTTTTGTTAGTAAAATTTATCGACATACTATACTATGACTTTTGTTGGTAAAATTTATCGACATACTATACTATGACTTTTTTTCGTAAAATTTATCGACATACTATACTATGACTTTTTTAGTGAAATTTATCGACATACTATACTATGACTTTTTTTAGTAAAATTTATTGACATACTGTACTATGACTTTTGTTGGTAAAATTTATCGACATACTATACTATGACTTTTTTTAGTAAAATTTATCGACATACTATACTATGACTTTTTTTAGTAAAATTTATTGACATACTATACTTTGACTTTTTTTAGTAAAATTTATCGACATACTATACTATGACTTTTTTTATTGAAAATTTATCGACATACTATACTATGACTTTTTTAAATAAAATTTATCGACATACTATTCTATGACTTTTTTTATTGAAAATTTATCGACATACTATACTATGACTTTTTTAAATGAAATTTATCGACATACTATGCTATGACTTTTTTAGTGAAATTTATCGACATACTATACTATGACTGTTTTAAATGAAATTTATCGACATACTATACTATGAATTTTTTAACAGAAAATTTATCGACAAACTATGCTATCACTTTTTTTAGTAAAATTTATCGACATACTATACTATGACGTTTTTTAGTAAAATTTATCGACATACTATACTATGACTTTTTTTACGGAAAATTTATCGACATACTATGCTATCACTTTTTTTAGTAAAATTTATTGACATACTATACTATGACGTTTTTTAGTAAAATTTTCGCATACTATACTATGACTTTTTTAGTGAAATTTATCGACATACTATACTATGACTTTTTAAAATAAAATTTATCGACATACTATACTATGACTTTTTTTTACAGAAAATTTAATGACATACTATACTATGACTTTTTTTAGTAAAACTTATCGACATACTATACTATGACTTTTGTTAGTAAAATTTATCGACATACTATACTATGACTATTTTTAGTAAAATTTATCGACATACTATACTATGACTTTTTTATGGAAAATTTATCGACATACTATACTATGACTTTTAAAAATAAAATTTATCGACATACTATACTATGACTTTTTTTAGTAAAATTAATCGACCTACTATACTATGACTTTTGTTAGTAAAATTTATCGACATACTATACTGTGACTTTTTTTAGTAAAATTAATCGACATACTATACTATGACTTTTGTTTAAGTAAAATTTATCGACATACTATACTGTGACTTTTTTAAATAAAATTTATCGACATACTATACTGTGACTTTTTTTTTACAGTAAAATTTATTGACATACTATACTATGACTTTTGTTAGTAAAATTTATTGACATACTATACTTTGACTTCCTTTACGTAAATTTTATCGACATACTATACTATGACTTTTGTAATAGTAAAATTTATCGACATACTATACTATGACTTTTTATAGTAAAATTTATCGACATACTATACTTTGACTTTTTTTACAGAAATTTTATCGACATACTATACTATGACTTTTGTAACAGTAAAATTTATCGACATACTATACTTTGACTTCTTTTACGTAAAATTTATTGACATACTATACTATGACTTTTTAACAGTAAAATTTATCGATATACTATACTATGACTTTTTGTTGGTAAAATTTATCGACATACTATACTATGACTTTTGTTAGTAAAATTTATCGACATACTATACTATGACTTTTTTTACAGTAAAATTAATCGACATACTATACTATGACTTTTGTTAGTAAAATGTATCGACATACTATACTATGACTTTTGTTAGTAAAATTTATCGACATACTATACTATGACTTTTTTTAGTAAAATTAATCGACATACTATACTATGACTTTTTTTAGTAAAATTTATTGACATACTATACTTTGACTTCCTTTACGTAAAATTTATTGACATACTATACTATAACTTTTTTTAGTAAAATTTATCGACAAACTATACTATGACTTTTTTAACAGAAAATTTATCGACATACTATACTATGACTTTTTTTATTAAAATTTATCGACAAACTATACTATGACTTTTTTAAATGAAATTTATCGACATACTATACTATGACTTTTTTAAATGAAATTTATCGACATACTATACTATGACTTTTTTAAATGAAATTTATCGACATACTATACTATGACTTTTTTAAATGAAATTTATCGACATACTATACTATGAATTTTTTAACAGAAAATTTATCGACAAACTATACTATGACGTTTTTTAGTAAAATTTATCGACATACTATACTATGACGTCTTCATCTCTTCATCTTCATCTTCAACCGCTTATCCGGGGTCGGGTCGCGGGGGCAACAGATCCAGCAGGGGACCCCAAACTTCCCTTTCCCGGGCCACATTAACCAGCTCTGACTGGGGGATCCCGAGGCGTTCCCAGGCCAGTGTGGAGATATAATCTCTCCATCTAGTCCTGGGTCGTCCCCGGGGTCTCCTCCCAGCTGGTCGTGCCTGGATCACCTCCCTAGGGAGGCGCCCAGGAGGCATCCTTACCAGATGCCCGAACCACCTCAACTGGCTCCTTTCAACGCAAAGAAGCAGCGGCTCTACTCCGAGTCCCTGACGGATGACCGAGCTTCTCACCTTATCTCTAAGGGAGAGGCCAGCCACCCTCCTGAGAAAACCCATTTCGGCCGCTTGTACTCCCGATCTAGTTCTTTCGGTCATGACTACTATGACGTTTTTTAGTAAAATTTATCGACATACTATACTATGACTATTTTTAGTAAAATTTATCGACATACTATACTATGACTATTTTTATAAAATTTATAATATATAATATATTTTTTTACAGAAAATTTATTGACATACTATACTATGACTTTTTTTAGTAAAACTTATCGACATACTATACTATGACTTTTTTTAGTAAAATTAATCGACATACTATACTATGACTTTTTAAAATAAAATTTATCGACATACTATACTATGACTTTTTAAAGTAAAATTTATCGACATACTATACTATGACTTTTTTTAGTAAAATTTCGACATCTATACTATGATTTTTAAAATAAAATTTATCGACATACTATACTATGACTTTTGTTAGTAAAATTTATCGACATACTATACTATGACTTTTTTTAGTAAAATTTATCGACATACTATACTATGACTTTTTAAAATAAAATTTATCGACATACTATACTATGACTTTTTTTAGTAAAATTAATCGACATACTATACTATGACTTTTTTTAGTAAAATTTTCGACATACTATACTATGCTTTTTTTAGTAAAATTTATCGCATACTATCTATGCTTTTTAAAATAAAATTTATCGACATACTATACTATGCTTTTTAAATAAAATTTTGCTCTATCTATGCTTTTTTAGTAAATTTTCGCATACTTCTATGATTTTTAAAATAAAATTTATTGACATACTTCTTGCTTTTTTTAGTAAAATTATCGCATACTTCTTGCTTTTTTTAGTAAAATTTATCGACATACTATACTATGACTTTTTTTAGTAAAATTTATCGACATACTATACTATGACTTTTTAAAATAAAATTTATTGACATACTATACTATGACTTTTTTTAGTAAAATTAATCGACATACTATACTATGACTTTTTTTTAGTAAAATTTATTGACATACTATACTATGACTTTTGTTGGTAAAATTTATTGACATACTATACTTTGACTTTTTTTAGTAAAATTTATCGACATACTATACTATGACTTTTTTTAGTAAAATTTATCGACATACTATACTATGACTTTTTATCATAAAATTTATTGACATACTATACTATGACTTTTTTTAGTAAAATTTATCGACATACTATACTATGACTTTTTTTAGTAAAATTTATCGACATACTATACTATGACTTTTTTTCATAAAATTTATCGACATACTATACTATGACTTTTTTATATTAAATTTATCTACAAACTATACTGTGACTTTTTTTAGTAAAATTTATTGACATACTATACTATGACTTTTTTTTAGTAAAATTTATCGACATACTATACTATGTCTTTTTTGCGGAAAATTTATCGACATACTATACTATGACTTTTGTTAGTAAAATTTATCGACATACTATACTATTACTTTTTTGCGGAAAATTTATCGACATACTATACTATGACTTTTGTTAGTAAAATTTATTGACATACTATACTATGACTTTTTTTACAGAAAATTAATCGACATACTATACTATGACTTTTTAAAATAAAATTTATCGACATACTATACTATGACTTTTGTTAGTAAAATTTATCGACATACTATACTATGACTTTTTAAAATAAAATTTATCGACATAATATACTATGACTTTTTTAGAAAAATTTATCGACATACTATACTATGACTTTTTTTAGTAAAATTAATCGACATACTATACTATTACTTTTTTAAGTAAAATTTATCGACATACTATACTATTACTTTTTTGCGGAAAATTTATCGACATACTATACTATGACTTTTTTAGTAAAATTTATCGACATACTATACTATGACTTTTTTAGTAAAATTTATCGACATACTATACTATGACTTTTTTAGTAAAATTTATTGACATACTATACTATAACTTTTTTGCAGAAAATTTATCGACATACTATACTATGACTTTTTTAGTAAAATTTATCGACATACTATACTATGACTTTTTTAGTAAAATTTATTGACATACTATACTATAACTTTTTTGCAGAAAATTTATCGACATACTATACTATGACTTTTTTAAGTAAAATTTACCGACATACTATACTATGACTTTTTTTATTGAAAATTTATCGACATACTATACTATGACTTTTTAAAATAAAATTTATCGACATACTATACTATGACTTTTTTTATTGAAAATTTATCGACATACTATACTATGACTTTTTTAAGTAAAATTTATCGACATACTATACTATGACTTTTTTTAGTGAAAATTTATCGACATACTATACTATGACTTTTTTTTAACGGAAAATTTATCGACATACTATACTATGACTTTTTTTAGTAAAATTTATCGACATACTATACTATGACTTTTTTTAGTAAAATTTATCGACATACTATACTATGACTTTTTTTAGTAAAATTAATCGACATACTATACTATGACTTTTGTTAGTAAAATTTATCGACATACTATACTGTGACTTTTTAAAATAAAATTTATCGACATACTATACTATGACTTTTTTTAAAGAAAATTAATTGACATACGATAGTATGACTTTTGTTAGTAAAATTTATTGACATACTATACTTTGACTTCCTTTACGTAAATTTTATCGACATACTATACTATGACTTTTTAACAGAAAATTTATCGACATACTATACTATGACTTTTGTTGGTAAAATTTATCGACATACTATACTATGACTTTTTTAGTAAAATTTATTGACATACCATACTATGACTTTTTTTAGTAAAATTTATCAATATACTATACTATGACTTTTTTTGTAAAATTTATCGACATACTATACTATGACTTTTGTTAGTAAAATTTATCGACATACTATACTATGACTTTTTTCACAGAAAATTAATCGACATACTATACTATGACTTTTGTTAGTAAAATGAATCAACATACTATACTATGACTTTTGTTAGTAAAATTAATCGACATGCTATACTATGACTTTTTTCCGACATACTATACTATGACATTTTATCATACTATACTGACTTTTTTTCGACATACTATACTATGACTTTTTTTGACATACTATACTATTACTTTTTTCGACATACTATACTATGACTTTTTTCAACAGTGTACTATGACTTTTTTCGACAGTGTACTATGACTTTTTTTCGACGTTTAGTATGTCGGAAAAAAAGTCATGGTATAGTATTTTTAAAAAAATTCATAGTATAGTATGTTGAAAAAAAAGTCATACTATAACATTTCAAAAAAAAAAGAAAAAAGTCATAGTATAGCATGTTGAAGAAAATTGTCTTAGTATAGTATGTCGAAAAATGTCATCGTATAGTTTGTCGAAAAAAGTCAGTCTAGTATGTCAATAAAAGTCAGCGTAGTATGTTGAAAAAAGTCATAGGATAGTATGTCGAAAAAAGTTATTATATAGCATGTCGAAAAAAGTCATATATAGCAAAAAAAGTCATAGTATAGCATGTCGAAAAAGAAAATTGTCTTAGTATAGTATGTTGAAAAATGTCATAGTATAGTATGTCGAAAAAAGTCAGTCTTGTATGTCAATAAAAGTCATAGTATAGTATTTTGAAAAAAGTCATAGTATAGTATGTTGAAAAAAGTCATAGTATAGCAGTTTGAAAAAAAGTCAGAATAGCATGTCGAAAAAAGTTATTATATAGCATGTCGAAAAAAAGTCATAGTATAGTATGTCGAAAAAGGTCACATTATAGTATGTCCAAAAAAGTCATAGTATAGTATTTCGGAAAAAAATCATAGTATAGTATGTCGAAAAAAGTCATGGTCTAGTATGTCGAAAAAAAGTCATAGTATAGTATATTGGAAAAAGTCAGCATAGTGTGTCAAAAAAAGTCATAGGATAGCATGTCGAAAAAAGTCGTAGTATACTGTCGAAGAAAATTGTCAACATGTAGTATGTCCAAAAAAGTCATAGTATAGCATATTGGAAAAAGTCAGCATAGTGTGTCAAAAAAAAAATCATAGTATAGTATGCCGAAAAAAAGTCAAAGTATAGCATGTCGAAAAATCTTCATAGTATAGCATGTCGAAAAATCTTCATAGTATAGCATGTCGAAAAAAGTTATAGTATAGTATGTTGAAGAAAATTGTCATAGTATAGTATGTCGAAAAAATTGATAGTACAGTATGTCGAAAAAAAAATCATAGTATAGCATGTCGAAAAAAGTTATAGTGCAGTATGTCGAAAAAAAGTCATGACAAGTATGTCGAAAAAAAAAGTCATAGTATAGCATGTCGAAAAAAGTTATAGTATAGTATGTCCAAAAAAGTCACAGCATAGTATGTCCAAAAAAATTCATAGTCATAGTATAGCATGTCGAAAAATCTTCATATTATAGCATGTCGAAAAATAGTCATAGTATAGCATGTCGAAAAATAGTCATAGTATATGTCGAAAAATAGTCGTAGTATAGTATGTCGAAAAAAAGGCATAGTATGTCGAAAAAAATCATAGTATAGCATGTCGAAAAAAGTCATAGTCTAGTATGTCGAAAAAAAGTCATAGTATAGTATGTTGGAAAAAGTCAGCATAGTGTGTCAAAAAAAAATCATAGTATAGTATGTCGAAAAATGTCATAGTATAGAATGTTGAAGAAAATTGTCACACTATAGCATGTCGAAAAAAGTCGTAGTATAGTATGTCCAAAAAAGTCATAGTATAGTATGTCGAAAAAAAAGTCATGACATAGTATGTCGAAAAAAAGTCATAGTATAGTATGCCGAAAAAAGTTATAGTATAGTATGTTGAAGAAAATTGTCATAGTATAGTATATCGAAAAAAAGTCATGACATAGTATGTCGAAAAAAAGTCAAGTATAGTATACGAAAAAGGTAAGTATAGTATGTTGAAAAAAAGTCATAGTATAGTATGTCGAAAAAATTGATAGTACAGTATGTCGAAAAAAAAGTCATAGTATAGTATGTTGACAAGTCATAGCATAGTATGTCGAAAAAAGTCATAGTATGTCCAAAAAAATTCATTGTATATGTCGAAAAAAATTCATAGTATAGTATGTCCAAAAAAATTCATTGTATAAATGTCGAAAAAAGTCATAGTACAGTATATTGAAAAAAAGTGATAGTATAGCATGTCGAAAAATAGTCATAGTGTATGTCGAAAAATAGTCATAGTATAGTATGTCGAAAAAAGTCATAGTATAGTATGTTGAAGAAAATTGTCATAGTATAGTATGTCGAAAAAATTGATAGTACAGTCTGTCGAAAAAATTGATAGTACAGTATGTCGAAAAAAAGTCATCGTATAGAATGGTGACAAAAGTCATAGTATAGTATGTCGGAAAAAGTCATAGTATAGTATGTCTAAGAAAACTGTCATAGTATATTATGTCGAAAAACGTAATAGTATAGTATGTCGAAAAATGTCAGTATGTTGAAAATAAGTCATAATATAGTATGTCAAAAATGAGTCATAGTATAGTATGTCGAAAAATGTCATACTATAGTATCTCGAAAAATGTCATCATATAGTATGTCGAAAAATGTCATAGTATAGAATGTCGAATAGTCACAGTATAGTATGTCCAAAAAAGCCATAGTATAGTAAGTCGATAAAAGTCATAGTATAGTATTTCGAAAAAAGTCATAGTCTCGTATGTCGAAAAAAAATCATAGTATATTAGGTCAAAAAAGTCATAGTATAGTATGTCGATAAGAAGTCAGTATAGTATGTCGAAAAGTCACACTATAGCATGTCGAAAAAAGTCATAGTATAGTATGTCCAAAAAAATTCATAGTATAGTATGTTGACAATAAGTCATAATATAGTATGTCGAAAAAAAGTCATAGTATAGCATGTCGAAAAATACTTATAGTATGGTATGTCGAAAAAAGTCATCGTATAGTATGTTGACAAGTCATAGTATAGTATGTCGAAAAAAGTTATTATATAGCATGTCGAAAAAAGTCATAGTATAGCATGTCGAAGAAAATTGTCTTTGTATAGTATGTCGAAAAATGTCACAGTATAGTATGTCGACAAAATTCACAGTATTTTATGTTGAAAAAAAGTCATACTATAACATTTCAAAAAAGGCATAGTATAGCATGTCGAAAAAAGTCATAGTATAGCATGTTGAAGAAAATTGTCTTAGTATTGTATGTCGAAAAAAGTCACAGTATAGTATGTCGAAAAATGTCATAGTATAGTTTGTCGAAAAAAGTCAGTCTAGTATGTCAATAAAAGTCATAGTATAGTATGTTGAAAAAAGTCATAGGATAGTATGTCGAAAAAAGTTATTATATAGCATGTCGAAAAAAGTCATAGTATAGCATGTCGAAGAAAATTGTCTTAGTATAGTATGTCGAAAAATGTCAGTATAGTATGTCGAAAAAAGTCATAGTATAGTATGTTGAAAAATGTCATAGTATAGTATGTCGAAAAAAGTCATAGTATAGCAGTTCGAAAAAAAGTCATAGTATAGCATGTCGAAAAAAGTTATTATATAGCATGTCGAAAAAAAGTCATAGTATAGTATTTTGAAAAAAATCATAGTATAGTATGTCGAAAAAAGTCATAGTATAGTATGTCGATAAATGTCATAGTATAGTATGTCGAAAAAAGTCATAGTATAGTATGTTGGAAAAAGTCAGCATAGTGTGTCAAAAAAAATCATAGTATAGTATGTCGAAAAATGTCATAGTATAGAATGTTGAAGAAAATTGTCACACTATAGCATGTCGAAAAAAGTCGTAGTATACTGTTGAAGAAAATTGTCAACATATAGTATGTCCAAAAACGTCATAGTATAGTATGTCCAAAAAAATTCATTGTATATGTCGAAAAAAATTCATAGTATAGTATGTCGAAAAAAGTCATAGTATAGTCTGTCGAAAAAAAGTCATGACATAGTATGTCGAAAAAAAGTCATAGTATAGCATGTCGAAAAATCTTCATAGTATAGTATGTTGACAAGTCATAGTATAGTATGTTGAAAAAAAGATAGCATAGTATGTCGAAAAAAGTCATAGTATAGCATGTCGAAAAATCTTCATAGTATAGCATGTTGAAAAATAGTCATAGTATAGCATGTCGGAAAAAGTCATAGTATAGTATGTCGAAAAAAGTCATAGTTAGTATGTCCAAAAAAATTCATTGTATATGTCGAAAAAAAGTCATAGTATAGTATGTCCAAAAAAAGTCATAGTTAGTATGTCCGAAAAAAATTCATTGTATAATATGTCGAAAAAAAAATAGTCATAGTATAGTATGTCGAAAAAAAGTCATCGTATAGAATGGTGACAAAAGTCATAGTATAGTATATCGTGACAAAAGTCATAGTATAGTATGTCTAAGAAAACTGTCATAGTATATTATGTCGAAAAACGTAATAGTATAGTATGTCGAAAAATGTCAGTATGTTGAAAATAAGTCATAATATAGTATGTAAAATAATGAGTCATAGTATAGTATGTTGAAAAACGTCATACTATAGTATCTCGAAAAATGTCATAGTATGGTATTTCGAAAAAAGTCATAGTATAGTATGTCGTTAAAAGTCATAGTATAGTATTTCGACAAAATTCATAGTATAGTATGTCGAAAAAAGTCACAGTATAGTATGTCGACAAACGTCATAGTATAGTATTTTGAAAAAAGTCATAGTATAGTATGTTGACAAGTCATACTATAGTATGTTGAAAGAAAGATAGCATAGTATGTCGAAAAAAAAGTCATAGTACAGTATGTCGAAAAAAAAGTCATGACATAGTATGTCGAAGAAAAAAGTCAGTATAGTATGTTGAAAAAAGTCATAGTATAGCATGTCGAAAAAAGTGATAGTATAGTATGTCCAAAAAAGTCACAGTATAGTATGTCCAAAAAAATTCCTTGTATATGTCGAAAAAAATTCATAGTGTAGTATGTCGAAAAAAGTCATAGTATAGTATGTCGAAAAAAAGTCATAGTATAGTATGTCGAAAAATCTTCCAAGTATAGCATGTCGAAAAATAGTCATAGTATATGTCGAAAAAAGTCATAGTATAGTATGTTGAAGAAAATTGTCATAGTATAGTATGTCGAAAAAATTGATAGTACAGTCTGTCGAAAAAATTGATAGTACAGTATGTCGAAAAAAAAGTAATCGTATAGTATGTTGACAAGTCATAGTATAGTATGTTGAAAAAAAGTCAGTCTAGTATGTCAATAAAAGTCATAGTATAGCATTTTGAAAAAAGTCATAGTATAGTATGTCGAAAAAAAGTCTTAGTAATAGTATGTCGAAAAAATAGTCAGTATGTCCAAAAAAGTCATAGTATAGCATGTCGAAAAATAGTCATACTATAGTATGTCGAAAAAATTGATAGTACAGTCTGTCGAAAAAATTGATAGTACAGTATGTCGAAAAAAAGTAATCGTATAGAATGGTGACAAAAGTCATAGTATAGTATGTCGGAAAAAGTCATAATATAGTATGTCTAAGAAAACTGTCATAGTATATTATGTCGAAAAACGTAATAGTATAGTATGTCGAAAAATGTCAGTATGTTGAAAATAAGTCATAATATAGTATGTCAAAAATGAGTCATAGTATAGTATGTCGAAAACGAAAACGTCATACTATAGTATCTCGAAAAATGTCATAGTATAGTATATCGAAAAAAGTCGTTGTATAGTATGTCGTAAAAAAAAGTCATAGTATAGAATGTCGAATAGTCACAGCATAGTATGTCCAAAAAAGCCATAGTATAGTAAGTCGATAAAAGTCATAGTATAGTATGTCGATAAAAGTCATAGTATAGTATTTCGAAAAAAGTCATAGTATCGTATGTCGACAAAATTCATAGTATAGTATGTTGGAAAAAAGTCATACTATAACATTTCAAAAAAGTCATAGTATAGAATGTCGAAAAATGTCGTATAGCATGTCGAAGAAAATTGTCTTAGTATAGTATGTTGAAAAAAGTTATAGTATATTATCTCGATTATAAAGTCATAGGACAGTATGTCGAAAAAAAATCATAGTATAGTATTGATAAAATTCATAGTATAGTATGTCGAAAAAAAGTCATAGTATAGTATGTCGATAAGTCATAGTATAGTATGTCGAAAAAATCATAGTATGTCGAAAAAAGTCATAGTATAGTATGTCGAAAAATGTCAGTATGTTGAAAAAAGTCATAGTATTGCAGTTAAAAAAAAAGTCATAGTATAGCATGTCGAAAAAAGTTATTATATAGTATGTCGAAAAAAGTCACACGATAGTATGTCGAAAAAAAGTCTTAGTAATAGTATTTCAAAAAAAGTCATAGTATGTCGAAAAACGTCATAGTATAGTATGTCGAAAAAAGTCAGTATAGTATGTTGAAAATAAGTCATAATATAGTATGTCAAAAATGAGTCATAGTATAGTATGTCAAAAAACGTGATAATATATTATGTCGAAAAACTTCATATTATAGCATATCGAAAAACGTCATAGTATAGTATGTCCAAAAAAGTCATAGTTATAGTAAGTCGAAAAAAGTCATAGTATAGTATGTCGAAAAACGTCATAGGTTAGCATGTCGAAAAAAGTGATAGTACAGTATGTAGAAAAAAAAAAGTCATAGTATAGTATGTTGACAAGTCATAGTATGTTGAAAAAAAGTCAGCATAGTATGTCCAAAAAAGTCAGTATAGTATGTCGATAAGAAGTCATAGTATAGTATGTCGAAAAAAATTCAGTATACTATGACGAAAATTCACACTATAGCATGTCGAAAAAAGTCGTAGTATACTATGTCGAAAAAAGTCGTAGTAAAGTATGTCGAAAAATTTAAAAAATCTGTTTGAAAAAAGTAATGAAAAATAAAAAGTACAGTACTTCATAAAAACATGTAATATATCACACATTATATAGTGTACAATGTATTACTCATATATTATATATAATGTATGATATATTACCCATTATATACTGTATATAATGTGATATATTACTCATTATATACTGTATATAATGTGATATATTACTGATTATATACTGTATATAATGTGATATATTACTGATTATATACTGTATATAATGTGTGATATATTACTCATTATATACTGTATATAATGTGTGATATATTACTCATTGTATACTGTATATAATGTGATATATTACCCATTATATACTGTATATAATGTGATATATTACTCATTATATACTGTATATAATGTGTGATATATTACTCATTATATACTGTATATAATGTGTGATATATTACTCATTATATACTGTATATAATGTGATATATTACCCATTATATACTGTATATAATGTGATATATTACTGATTATATACTGTATATAATGTGTGATATATTACTCATTATATACTGTATATAATGTGTGATATATTACTCATTATATACTGTATATAATGTGATATATTACCCATTATATACTGTATATAATGTGATATATTACTCATTATATACTGTATATAATGTGTGATATATTACTCATTATATACTGTATATAATGTGATATATTACTGATTATATACTGTATATAATGTGATATATTACCCATTATATACTGTATATAATGTGATATATTACTCATTATATACTGTATATAATGTGATATATTACTCATTATATACAGACATATTGAACTTATATGCTGTATAAATAATGTAGTATGTTTAAATCCACAGCATGAAGCAGTAGCTCAGTATAGTCTGTAAAAATGTGATAATCAAAGTCAGATTATGTTGAGCTGCCGACTCCGCTCAGTGAGGAGAGAAAGACACACCTGCAGACTGTGGACCAGGTGAGCAGAGACGCAGACAGGCGTGAACGGCGTCCGGTCTTCTGTGTCCTGATGGGTGTGTTTGTCCTGTAGGAGCTGAGCGTGTCCCGTCAGCAGCAGAGAGCAGAACACCTGGACAGACGGAGCTGGACAGACAGGTAGATCAATCATAGAGCTCCTGACATCAGCTACACATCAGGGCTGTCAGCTGGGATTCATCACTAATTAATCAGATGTAATCCTCTGATCAATATGTCAGTGGACAAATATGCTGCTTTATGTAAATGTATGTATAGATCTATTATTATTGGAAATCAATGAAGACCGGAAAACATCGACAGGAAAACCAGAGCTTTCTTTTGATATTTGCTTTAACTTTCTTTAATGGATTTTCCAAAAACGGTCTTCAAGTGAGCTGATTGATTAATAGTCTCAGGTCAATACTCAGTGACAGTGTCTCTCAGGCGGTGGTTGTTGGACTGGAGGACAGGAGGCGTCGTCTGGACCGACAGCAGCAGCAGATCCACCACATCAGTCAGTGTCAGTCACTCACGGAGCTCCAGATGTTGTTTTGTGTTTACAGATGTTGACGGATGTTTACAGATGTTATACGTTTGATTCACTGATCAGAGGAGGAGCTGCAGCAGAAAGAGAAACAGCTGATCCACAAGGAGGAGGAGCTAAAACAACAGGAGGCGGGGCTACAGTTGAAGGAGGAGGAGAAACTTAAGACACACGAGCAGCTTCGAGTGAAAGATTACGAACGACAGGAGACGGGAGAGGAGGTGAAGCATCACAACGATTACATAAGTGAGGCGATAATGTACAGCGAGCCGGTCATTGTTGTGAAATAAACTCCGAGAGGGCGCGGGGCGGCGGACCCGACCCCGAGAGGGCGCGGGGCGGCGGACCCGACCCCGAGAGGGTGCGGGGCGGCGCGGGGCGGCGGTCCCGACCCCGAGAGGGCGCGGGGCGGCGCGGGGCGGCGCGGGGCGGCGGACCCGAGCCCGAGAGGGCGCGGGGCGGCGGACCCGACCCCGAGAGGGCGCGGGGCGGCGGACCCGACCCCGAGAGGGCGCGGTGGAAGTATCTTGCATCACCCTGAATGGGTTTCTTTGACAACAACAACCCGCCAGCTGTACATTATCCTGATTGTTACACGGCTGCTTATTGAGGAAATCAGTAATTTGACACAAAAATGGTCCTCCAGAGTCTGACATCAGAACTGTCTCCATAGTAACGGTCTGTTACACCTGTTACAGAGGCGGCCTGCCACGCATAGCGGCGGCGGTTCTACACATTGCTATAAGGAAATAACAGTTCATAGAACACTGTGACTGACCAATCAGAATGAAGTATTCAACAACGTTGTGTAATAAAGGTTTTCCCAGGACATGACTTGATTTAACAGGCTGGTTAATGTGTGCAGGTGGACAGCAGGGAGGACGAGTCTTTCTACCTGTCTACAGCTGGTCTGAGATCAGTCTTCAGTTCTGAGGTGAGTCCTGATACAAACACACCTGAACTCAGGTGACTGCAGACCAGCGTTACAATGTAGGGAAGCCTAGCGCTATCACCAGAAGAGGGACGACTTTGTTCACCTCATTTTCTGTTTCATGACAACATGGAGGAATCAGCAAGCTAAGCTAGCTAAGCTAGCTAAGCAGCCAACCAGCGGGCTGGAGGCCGACGGCAGCGCTGTAACGATAGTTAACCGTCGGCTGGGTGTTAACCAGTAGAACACAGTCACTGTGTCGATCATTGAAGTCTGTATTAAATGTGAAGATGTAGCCCAGAATCCATCAGTAGCTCCAGCAAACATCACTGGTTCAGTTATTCTTTAATCTTCGTTTTAACTTCCTTCAACATCATCAGAGTTGTTTTTCGTCCTGATAAATTAGAGCTAAAACACTGAAAAGAATATATGTTCATTTTATTTCCCAGGTAACTCTAACCCTAACCTAACTCTAACTCTAACTCTAACTCTAACTCTAACCCTAACCCTAACCCTAACTCTAACTCTAACCCTAACCCTAACTCTAACCCTAACTCTAACTCTAACCCTAACCCTAACTCTAACCCTAACTCTAACTCTAACCCTAACCCTAATTCTAACCCTAACTCTAACCCTAACTCTAACCCTAATTCTAACCCTAACTCTAACTCTAACTCTAACTCTAACTCTTACTCTTACTCTAACCCTAACCCTAATTCTAACCCTAACTCTAACTCTAACTCTAACTCTTACTCTTACTCTAACCCTAACCCTAACTCTAACTCTAACTCTAACCCTAACCCTAACTCTAACCCTAACTCTAACTCTAACCCTAACCCTAATTCTAACCCTAACTCTAACTCTTACTCTAACCCTAACCCTAACTCTAACTCTAACTCTAACTCTAACCCTAACTCTAACCCTAACTCTAACTCTAACTCTAACTCTAACCCTAACCTAACCTAACCCTAACTCAAAGGATATCGTTCTATTTAGGTTCAGTTTAGCTGCTACAGATGTGTTAACACCTTAATTACTGGTTTATACCACAGGTCAGATTCATTAGCAGAAGATGAGCCTTGTCCTGTAATACTCTCCATAGAAACACTAATATTTGTCAGTGGTTGCACTGTAAAACATTACTGGACTGATATAAAGTTATTACTGTATGTGTATGACTGTTTTCAGAAGGAGAGGTGGAGCTACAGCGAGAAAAACTGAGACGACAACAGGACCGACTGAGGGTAAACTACACTTTATTAACAACTTCAGATGTTTACAATCCGGCAACATTATACAATAAAACATCCAAACTATTGACCTGCAGAAATCCAGATGATACAGAACGCGCTCCGACCCATTAACTGGGTCGCGGCGGCGTCGTACGGGGGACGCGCTCCGACCCGTTAACTGGGTCGCGGCGGCGTCGTACGGGGGACGCGCTCCGACCCGTTAACTGGGTCGCGGCGGCGTCGTACGGGGGGACGCGCTCCGACCCGTTAACTGGGTCGCGGCGGCGTCGTACGGGGGACGCGCTCCGACCCGTTAACTGGGTCGAGGTGTACACTCCAACCGTTTACGCTTTGACCGTTTAATGGAGTCGTGGTATGCGCTGTAGAAATTCACAGGAGAAGACAGAACAGGAGGATTTATCTGTTTGCTGAAGTGTGATGAGTCCACAGAGACCAGAACCGCTAAGGGGCCAAGTACTCACATCTTCTACTGCAGCAAAAGTACAACAGCATCAGAGTAATCTAGATTACAGTAAAGCTGGTAAAGGTGGCGCTACTGCTAATGACTTTATATACAGCTCTATAAGAGAGGAGAGAGAGAGAGAGAGGGATGGAGGTAGAGTGATATTGTATAGTTTCAAGTGTTGATATAGTACAATCATTGGAATACTATAATATTTTGTACTTATAACAAAGTATTTCTACACAGTAGTATAAAGATGTGAGTACTTGTACCTGCTCAGTGAAACCTGTCTGTTGTTGAGGCTCGTCTTCGCTGTTGTCTGTGGAACCAGGAGGAGAATCTGGAGGAGGCGGTTCTGGGACTGAGGACCAGACTGGACCACCTGGATTTTTTGATAAAAAAACAAAAAAAAACATGAGAGGGGGGGGGGGGTTTTGGGAGTGGGGACAAGAAGGGACAACCGGGAATTCTGATCACACACCAGAACACACCATGAGACGGAGGAGGCGGTTCTGGGACTGAGGACCAGACTGGACCACCTGGACTCTCTGATCACACACCAGAACACACCATGAGACGGAGGAGGCGGTTCTGGGACTGAGGACCAGACTGGACCGCCTGGACTCTCTGATCATTATCCCTAATACTGTGTATTATTATATATCATGGACCTGAATGTAGCATTAACAATATTGTTTGGAGTCAAAATGTAACTGAATATTCCTGATGTCTGTGAATGTAACATATGTACAAAGCCACGTGACCAGATGTTGTATTTCATACCTGCTGTGTAAATTAAATATTCTCTCTCTTATTAAACAAACACACCTGCTGTCAAACAGTGTGGAAACAGTCACTCCTCAGGTGCTCCAGGTGTGCTGCATCACCTCTCTGTCATCATGGTTACTGTTGCTAGGCAGCGTAGCACCTCAGAGCTGCAGCAACTGCTGTCGACCTGCTGGAGGAGACGCTGACAGACAGACAGACAGGTGAGCGTCTTCAGAGAGGACACCAGGTGAGACGGTCAGCAGGTAAACTCACCTGCAGGTCTCCGAGACAGCAGCCGTCCAGCAGCTGGAGACAAAGACACGTCTGACTCATCAGCTCCCGTCTCACCGAGTCACTGAGCTCAGCGTCTGAAGACACGGCAACCAGCAACTTCAACAGGCAACGCAGCAACACGGCAACACGACACGCCATCCTGAGAGAGAGACGGGTAGAGAGGGAGGGAGGTAGAGGAAGAGAGAGACGGGTAGAGAGGGAGGGAGGTAGAGGAAGAGAGAGACGGGTAGAGAGGGAGGGAGGTAGAGGAAGAGAGAGACGGGTAGAGAGGGAGGGAGGTAGAGGAAGAGAGAGACGGGTAGAGAGGGAGGGAGGTAGAGGAAGAGAGAGACGGGTAGAGAGGGAGGGAGGTAGAGGAAGAGAGAGACGGGTAGAGAGGGAGGGAGGTAGAGGAAGAGAGAGACGGGTAGAGAGGGAGGGAGGTAGAGGAAGAGAGAGACGGGTAGAGAGGGAGGGAGGTAGAGGAAGAGAGAGACGGGTAGAGAGGGAGGGAGGTGGACAGAGAGAGGGAGGGAGACAAGTTGGGAAAGTGGTCCTGCAGTAACAACACAGACACAAACCAACAGCTTCTCAAAGGAACAGTGAACGCAGCACCGTGGCTGCTGGAGTAACTCTCCTGATGGTGTACTGGAGACAGTGAACGCAGCACCGTGGCTGCGAGAGTAAC
Source organism: Pterois miles (assembly GCA_947000775.1). NCBI lineage: Eukaryota > Metazoa > Chordata > Actinopteri > Perciformes > Scorpaenidae > Pterois > Pterois miles. Next base: position 1,454,141 of record CAMQGK010000010.1, read on the forward strand.
TCTCCCGACGGTGTACTGGAGACAGTGAACGCAGCACCGTGGCTGCGAGAGTAACTCTCCCGACGGTGAACTGGAGACAGTGAACGCAGCACCGTGGCTGCGAGAGTAACTCTCCCGACGGTGAACTGGGGACAGTGAACGCAGCACCGTGGCTGCGAGAGTAACTCTCCCGACGGTGAACTGGGGACAGTGAACGCAGCACCGTGGCTGCGAGAGTAACTCTCCCGACGGTGAACTGGGGACAGTGAACGCAGCACCGTGGCTGCGAGAGTAACTCTCCCGACGGTGAACTGGGGACAGTGAACGCAGCACCGTGGCTGCGAGAGTAACTCTCCCGACGGTGAACTGGGGACAGTGAACGCAGCACCGTGGCTGCGAGAGTAAGTCTCCCGACGGTGAACTGGGGACAGTGAACGCAGCACCGTGGCTGCGAGAGTAAGTCTCCCGACGGTGAACTGGGGACAGTGAACGCAGCACCGTGGCTGCGAGAGTAAGTCTCCCGACGGTGAACTGGGGACAGTGAACGCAGCACCGTGGCTGCGAGAGTAAGTCTCCCGACGGTGAACTGGGGACAGTGAACGCAGCACCGTGGCTGCGAGAGTAAGTCTCCCGACGGTGAACTGGGGACAGTGAACGCAGCACCGTGGCTGCGAGAGTAAGTCTCCCGACGGTGAACTGGGGACAGTGAACGCAGCACCGTGGCTGCGAGAGTAAGTCTCCCGACGGTGAACTGGGGACAGTGAACGCAGCACCGTGGCTGCGAGAGTAAGTCTCCCGACGGTGTACTGGGGACAGTGAACGCAGCACCGTGGCTGCGAGAGTAAGTCTCCCGACGGCGTACTGGGGACAGTGAACGCAGC
>CAMQGK010000010.1:1460000-1477500 GCA_947000775.1 Pterois miles
CTCACCGTGTGGAGCACAATGTGGTGCAAACAGCGAACTCCCAGCATGCAGTTCTCTGGTCTGTAGTGGTCATTGAGGAGGAGGGAGGGGGGAGGAGGCGGGGCAGGTGAGGGGACAGAGAGGGGCGGGTCACCTGCACACAGAGATACAACACCAGAGTGTGACATCACACACCAGAGTGTGACATCACACACCAGAGTGACATCACACACCAGTGTGACATCACACACCAGTGTGACATCACACACCAGAGTGACATCACACACCAGAGTGTGACATCACACACCAGAGTGACATCACGCACCAGAGTGTGACATCACACACCAGTGTGACATCACGCACCAGAGTGTGACATCACACACCAGAGTGACATCACGCACCAGAGTGTGACATCACACACCAGTGTGACATCACGCACCAGAGTGTGACATCACACACCAGTGTGACATCACGCACCAGAGTGTGACATCACGCACCAGAGAAAACTTTCTTTTCAGACTGATTTTTCTAAGTAACTTTTTTACTGTTGTTCACTTTTTTTGTACAGTTATGTACAAGTACAAATACCAAAGTATGTAATAATACTCTGTTCCAGTAAAAGTACTAATACCACATTGTATGTAGAAACACTCTGTTCCAGTAAAAGTACTAATACCACATTGTATGTAGAAATACTCTGTTCCGGCAAAAGTACTAATAGCAGACTGTATGTAGAAATACTCTGTTCCAGTACAAGTACTACATAGTTTACAGTAGTTTAAATGACCTGTGAGTGACCTTACTATGACATCATCGCTGAACGGAGGTCAAACTGACCTGCAGGAGCGTCCAGGCAAACACCAACTTCACCGCTTCACACCTCTGCCACCACTCCCTGCAAAACACACACACACACACACACACACACACACACCATAACCATCACTACTCAATGATTAAAGGTCCAGTCTGGAGGATCTGGTGACCTCTAGTGGTGTGGTGGCAGACTACAGCCAACCAAGTCTCCCTCTTCCCTTTCCAAGACCGAGGTAACATGAGTCACCGACTGTTTCACCGTGGTAACGCCACTGGCCTCACTCAGAGATCATCCACACCATAATACTACTATAGGAGCATCAGAAGTCAGACGGCGGTACCACGGTGTAACACTGCTATGTTACTGCAGGTTAACGAGCATGTGAAGATCTACGGTGGTTACTGTAGCAACATGGAGGAGCAACATTCCCTCCTCTAACAGGAAGTGATCATCTCCTGGTTCCCTCCTCTAACAGGAAGTGATCATCTCCTGGTTCCCTCCTCTAACAGGAAGTGATCATCTCCTGGTTCCCTCCTCTAACAGGAAGTGATCATCTCCTGGTTCCCTCCTCTAACAGGAAGTGATCATCTCCTGGTTCCCTCCTCTAACAGGAAGTGATCGTCTCTTGGTTCCCTCCTCTAAGAGGAAGTGATCGTCTCTTGGTTCCCTCCTCTAACAGGAAGTGATCGTCTCTTGGTTCCCTCCTCTAACAGGAAGTGATCATCTCCTGGTTCCCTCCTCTAACAGGAAGTGATCGTCTCTTGGTTCCCTCCTCTAACAGGAAGTGATCGTCTCTTGGTTCCCGGTGTAACACTGCTATGTTACTGCAGGTTAACGAGCATGTGAAGATCTACGGTGGTTACTGTAGCAACATGGAGGAGCAACATTCCCTCCTCTAACAGGAAGTGATCATCTCCTGGTTCCCTCCTCTAACAGGAAGTGATCATCTCCTGGTTCCCTCCTCTAACAGGAAGTGATCATCTCCTGGTTCCCTCCTCTAACAGGAAGTGATCATCTCCTGGTTCCCTCCTCTAAACAGGAAGTGATCTCTTGGTTCCCTCCTCTAACAGGAAGTGATCGTCTCTTGGTTCCCTCCTCTAACAGGAAGTGATCGTCTCTTGGTTCCCTCCTCTAACAGGAAGTGATCGTCTCTTGGTTCCCTCCTCTAACAGGAAGTGATCGTCTCTTGGTTCCCTCCTCTAACAGGAAGTGATCGTCTCTTGGTTCCCTCCTCTAACAGGAAGTGATCATCTCCTGGTTCCCTCCTCTAACAGGAAGTGATCATCTCCTGGTTCCCTCCTCTAACACAGAAGTGATCATCTCCTGGTTCCCTCCTCTAACAGGAAGTGATCGTCTCTTGGTTCCCTCCTCTAACAGGAAGTGATCGTCTCTTGGTTCCCTCCTCTAACAGGAAGTGTCATCTCCTGGTTCCCTCCTCTAACAGGAAGTGATCATCTCCTGGTTCCCTCCTCTAACAGGAAGTGATCGTCTCTTGGTTCCCTCCTCTAACAGGAAGTGATCGTCTCTTGGTTCCCTCCTCTAACAGGAAGTGATCATCTCCTGGTTCCCTCCTCTAACAGGAAGTGATCATCTCCTGGTTCCCTCCTCTAACACAGAAGTGATCATCTCCTGGTTCCCTCTCTGTCCTGTAAACTGGTTTCATACTATCACATTAATATCAGACGATGAGAGCAGCTTCTCCTTCAGGAGAACAAACACTAATAAATACTTGAATATAAATGATTCTCACTTTGTCAGCTGAGGCTGCAGGACGTCCAGGACTCCTCCCAAAATCCCTCTGCTCTTCCTCCCCTCCTCCTCCTCCTCCTCCTGACCCCTGCCCCCCATCAGGAGGTGAGGGGAGTCCCTCCAGCCTCCCGCCCTCAGCAGCGCCTCCTGCAGGTTCCGGGCAGCCACTCTGGAGGAGGAGCTGGTCCACGCCTGGTCCTGAACACACGGCAGCATGTTACTGTGGTCTGTTATTTTACAGGTTCTCGCGTCTGAAGAACCACCTGAAGACCAGGTGGGTTCGTCCTCACATCAGACACCACAGGCAAAAACACACAGAGGTTAATGTTATATCAGGCAGCAAGTGGACATTTTGTCCTTGAAGTTGATGCGTTAGAAGCAGAAAAAATGGCTAGTGTATGTACCAAGTACCACAGTTAAATACTCTGAGGCTCATGTTACCACCATGGTTTCACAAGTGTGTCAGAGAACCAGGAGGTCTTCAGGTAACGTAGTACATAATGAAAGTGTCTCTAGAGAACAGGGTCTGGTTTGTTCGGGGCTACTGTAGAAACATGGCGGACTCCAACCAGAGGACCTGCTCCTTACATAGCTATGAAGGACTCATTCTAAGCTGAGGTCAACTGATTAAACACTGCTGAATGTTATGAGCTATGACTATTACATTGCTGCTAATAGAACCCTGTATAGTTTCAACCTGGTCCTGTCCAGGTGAGGTTTGTCCCTCCAGATTCACCTGGAAATGAGTGACAGCAAACACACAGACAGGTGGCGCTAGAGCCAGCAGCAGACCCGTCTGACCGCCTCCATTTCCCAGAGTTCCCAGCAGCGCTGTGAGGGCGGAGCATACCGGTCCGGCTCGGCTCGGGACGTTCTGATAGGCTGCGGCCGGCAGAGAGCCGCTGATGTCCTCACAGAGTGGCAGAGCTGCACAGCCAACCAGAGCGCTGACCAGAGCGCCGTAGGCCTCCTGAAGCTCCACCCGGCCACCGTCCTGACTGGCAGAGAACAGCCAATGGGGATCTGCTGTTTGGAAAAGGTTCTCCACTCGACCAATCAGGGAGATCATTTCAGTGTCGAAGGATGCACCAATCAGCTTCTTCTGCAGCCAAGACAGGAGCTCTGTGATTGGAGGAAGGGAGGGAGAGGGGAGGGGATTCTCTGAGGAGGAAGAGGAGGGGAGATGAAGGTCATGAAGTAAAGATGAAAGCTCCATACTGGAGGGGGATGGGCGGGGGTGGGGGTGGGGGGGGGGGGAGACCAGTTGTTCTCGTCATTAATAAGAAAAACACTTTAATTAATTCATTAGAATAAATAGTAAAGTGTCAAGTAAAGTGTCACTCAGTAACTGATGTCCATCTTCAGGCTCTATCATGTCTCAGAAGTTGTTGCATTAATTTTTGGGTCAATACCATTTGTTACATTTTTTTACCAATGGAGAATTGATAAAAATGATCAATAATCCTCCAAAATACCACATTAAGACACAAAGACCTTGATGAACACCAAAGAAGGAGACTTTATGTGATTTGGGATAAAAAAAACTTTTGGCATTTCGATTTCTACATTTTTCATTGATTGGATGTTGAGTAGTAGTAGTAGTAGTCGTTAGTGATGGGACGAGCGACACTGGTGCATCAGCACTGTGCCGAGAGCTCAAGAGGGAAACCTCGTATCGGTGCGTGTATTGCTTTAAGAAAGAATCACGTGACCGATACAGGAACTGTATCGTTTGGATGTGCCGCGCCAAAGTGTGTTTATAAGGAAACAAACTGTATCAACATGTCGTGGGTTTGTCGGATGGAGTTTTGCTTGATCATGGATCGTTCTAGGAAGTTTTCCCCGGTGTGGAATAATTTTGATCTCGTGACGCCAAACAAGGTAAATCTTTTTCTCCTTTGAGCACTGTTTACTGTTATATACTATTTTTTATGGTGGCGCATTGCACTCAGTTTATCAAGTGAATGACCTGTGATACATATGATAGTCAGTTAAAGAGCCTTACAGTTGCTTTATTCATGGTATCATGTAATTATGAGATCCTGATCTCGTAATCATGAGATAGGGTGTCTATTTTTTTAACAAGTGAATGCAATGTTCTGGTAAGAGGTTTGAATTGTTTTCAGATAAATTAACTTTTTATGTTATTGTAGGTGAAGTGTCGGCTCTGCTCCACAGAGCGATCTTATATCAATAAGAGCACTTCATCAATGCTGAGGCATTATAGAGCTCGCCATGGCAATGAAGAATTGGCAGATACTCGTGAGAGTACCCCAGGTATGTAGAAATTCTCTCTAAAAATTGTGCTAAAAAAAACAACAACAATAAAATAAACATGCATGCAAACAGACAGGCTCCAGGCCTGGTATCGAGCCTCCAGCCCTCTTGCTGTGAGGCGACAGTGCTAACCACCGCACCACCATGTCGTCTTACGTCTATTTGATATTGTTTGTAAAAATTACAGTCCTTTTATAAAGCTTTTGTCAAAATATTTCCTTTTGGCTTGCAGTTCCTAACAAGCAAGCAGTGGATGAGGCAGTGGTCAATATGATCATCAAAGACTGTCAGCCACTCAGCTTTGTTGAAAATGAGGGATTCAGGGAGCTCCTGAAGCTTATTGAACCCTCGTATGCTCTACCAAGCAGGAAGGTATGTTTAAGAATTTTTATTATATGTTTGTACTAACTATATAACTATATTTTATTGGTGTAACAGTATTTGTATGGTTATTTTCAGACCATCAAGGACTTGGTGAGCCAGAGATATGAGGAGGAAAAGGAGAAAACCAAAAAGGACCTCCAGCGTGCAGTTGCTGTTACTTTAATTTCTTTACCTGCAATGATTTTATAACTACTGCAGGGGTCACTATTGGGTGACCAACACAGTATCAATACAGTGCCGACACAGTTTGTTTAGTGTGTCAATACGCTCCTTGAGGTATCATCGTCCCATCACTAGTAGTCGTAGTAGTAGTAGTAGTAGTAGAAGAAGAAAGTCCTTTATTAGTCCCACGAGGGGAAATTCAATGTTTTCACTCTGTTGTTAACTTATACACGGTACATGCAGACCTGAACACACACATGCACAAACATGCATCAATGGAGAGATGTCAGAGTGAGGGGGCTGCTCCTGACAAGCACCCCGAGCAGTTGGGGTTTGGTGCCTTGCTCAGGGGCACCTCGGCAGTGCCCAAGAGGTAAACTGCCGAGGGACCAGCATGTGACCAGTTCACACTCAGTTCTTGGTCCATGGCGGGACTTGAACTGGTGACCCTCCGGTTCCCAAGCCAACTCCCTACAGACTGAGCTACTGCCGCCCCCAGTAGTAGTAGTAGTGGTAGTAATAGTAGTAGTAGACATCGATTTAGACATGGATCCAGGTGGACTCATTGATCCACCAGAGTCTCAGCTTTACACTGAGACCCAGTTTATGGGGTTCAACACTGTTTATGGACCCAGTATGCAGAAATACTCAGATACACCATTTAGACTAGGAGACAATAACACAGTTATACTGACTGGGACTATCATAAAGGGGATCATGTCTGTAAAGGGGGGACTGGTGGGGACCCAGAGAACCCATTTACATCCACACATCTGGAGGTCAGAGGTCAACGGACCCCTTTGAAGATGGAGGACAGTTTTTCCTCTCCTTATTTAACTTCCTTCACTACATGCTGGTCGGTACAGCGGCTCTCACAGGGTTAATATCTGGACAATAAACGGTCTGCTGGTCAGTTATAGTTATAAACAATAACACAGATAATCTGCAGTTTAGCGTCGGAGGACAGTTGGGATTCTGTAACTAAATGTTTGGAGGATTGTTTGTCTCTCTTCCTCATCGTTTCGGCGCCATTTTGATAACAAACTCTTCAACAAACATTAAAACTGACCTCAGATCAGCAGTTGATTCTCTTATTGTTCCGTCGACGTGAAGAAATGACACAGTTTTCTTTAATTCATCACATATTTCTGGTTTTCAGTTTCGCAGCACGCCGACTGAAAGCACCGGAAGTCTTACAGGAAGCATCCGTGTGCTCAGAGAAATCCCTCCGACCGAGTGCCAGCTCAGCGTGAATGGTTCCGGGCGGTAGAGGAGCTTTAGCGCCACCAAGTGGACCGGATGTTGGTAAAGAGTCGGTTCTTTTAGCTAAATCGGTGTCCGTGAAACACATAATAAAGTCAGTATGTCTGACCCGCTGTTTCCTCAGAGATCAATAGTTACATTACATATAGAAATGTGAGAGTTACAGATTACAATCTATGAACTCTTTAAGTCTTAAAGATTTAAATATATTTATTGAACTATGAAGCCTTTCGTATGAAAAAAAAAAAAAATACAAATTTTATATCATGAAAATGAATCTCGGTAAATTATAAGCTAACTCAAACCCTGAGCTAACCTTAAAAGCATGCTAATCTGAACCCTGAGCTAACATAAATATTAGCTAATGTAAACCATGAGCTACCATTAAACCTCAGCTAACATAAATATTAGCTAATGTAAACCATGAGCTACCATTAAACCTCAGCTAACATAAATATTAGCTAATGTAAACCATGAGCTACCATTAAACCTCAGCTAACTTAAATATTAGCTAATGTAAACCATGAGCTACCATTAAACCTCAGCTAACATAAATATTAGCTAATGTAAACCATGAGCTACCATTAAACCTCAGCTAACTTAAATATTAGCTAATGTAAAACCTGATCTAACCTATGTATCAGCTAACCTAAACTATGAGCAAACCTTAATATTAGCTATCCTAAGCCATGAACATGTCTTTTTGAACTATAAGGTGCACCGGATTATAAGGCTCACTATCAATGAACGTGTCTGTTTTCATACATAAGGCGCTCTGGTCATTATCGAGTCAGTCTGGTCGTTATCGAGTCAGTCTGGTCGTTATCGAGTCAGTCTGGTCATTATCCGAGTCAGTCTGGTCGTTATCGAGTCGGTCTGGTTGCTGTTACTTAGCTGTTCAGTGATGATTCCTGCCTTCCTGATCCATCGGCAGATAGTGGAGGAACTGGCCCGGCGTTGCCTCCCTGTCTTGGTGAATGTGTGTTGGCCTTCTGTCATCCAACGCTCCCACGCAGCTCTCAGTTTAACTCTGAACGACCTGTCGACACCGATATCTAGCGGTTGGAGTTCTTTAGTTCATCCACCCGGAATGACGGCGAGCTCCGAAGTAGTTTTCTTCACTTTGGTTCTGACGGTGTGGTGAGTGCCGTAATGCTCCGACAATCCATCCAGCGGTGCGGCTTCGTAGCTACCAAAGTCGTAATAAAACATTTTGACAGGTTTTTGACGCCCTGTACCACATAAAATTGGTTCGAGGTCAGTAAACACAACCAGAACTGATACATAAAGCGCACCGGATTACAAGGCGCACTGTCGATTTTTGAGAAAATGAAAGGATTTGAAGTGTGCCTTATAGTGCGAAAAATACGGTATAAATTAACCTTAATATCAGCTATCTTAAACCCTGAGCTGACATAAATACTAACTAATCTAAATTATGAGCTAACTTTAATATTAGCTAACCTAAACCTTGAATTAACCTAATCCCTGAGCTCATCTAAATGTTAGCTAATTTACATTGTTAGCTAACCATAAAATTAGCAAGCCTAAACTATGAGCTAACCTTGATATTAGCTTACCTATCCCCAAGCTAAGCTAAAACCTGTGCCAATCTCAATATTAGCTAAGCTAAAGAGCCATCCTAAAACCTGAGCAAACCTAAATACTAGCTAACCTAAAAAGCTAACCTAAAACCTGAGCAAACCTAAATACTAGCTAACCTAAAAAGCCAACCTAAAACCTGAGCTAACCTAAATACTAGCTAACCTAAAAAGCTAACCTAAAACCTGAGCTAACCTAAATACTAGCTAACCTAAAAAGCTAACCTAAAACCTGAGCAAACCTAAATACTAGCTAACCTAAAAAGCTAACCTAAAACCTGAGCTAACCTAAATACTAGCTAACCTAAAAAGCTAACCTAAAACCTGAGCAAACCTAAATACTAGCTAACCTAAAAAGCTAACCTAAAACCTGAGCTAACCTAAATACTAGCTAACCTAAAAAGCTAACCTAAAACCTGAGCTAACCTAAATACTAGCTAACCTAAAAAGCTAACCTAAAACCTGAGCTAACCTAAATATTAATGAACAGAAAACCCAGGCTAAAGCTAACTCTGTGCTATGCTAAATAATTAGCTAATCCAAACCCTGAGCTCATTTAAAAATCATGCTAAAATCCATGCTAATCTAAAACCTGAGTGAACCTAAATATTTGCAAACCTACAGAGCTAACCTAAAACCTAGTTAAACTAAACATTAGCTAAACTAAAACCCCCAGTGCTTTCTGAATCGTTTACATTAATAATAATGTAATTATGACTTTTATTGGTGTTACGATTAAACTGTGTGGAGACCAGATCCTTTTAAATTCACACACCAGCAGTATGAAGCGTTTTGTCCTAATAAACTTAGAAACTGGTCTGATTCCCCTCCAGAGCTCCAGAACAAGTTTCATATTGAAAAACAGAAAAGTTTGCACAACAAACATTAAAATATGAAAAATGACTGTAATGATTGTTGTTTGAGCAGAGGGCGGGTAATATAACTGTTAATTACATCCTCTGTGAGCAGATCACAGCAGCTTCAAAACATTTCCTCCTGCTTTGAAACATGAATAAACGCAGTTTGTGTGTCATCAAACATGTTTAACCCTTTGTATTTCAGCTCTGATGTGGTCGTGTCTGTGTGAGCAGGTCGGAAACACGTCGCCTTTAACCTGAATCTCTGCTGCTGATTTCTGGTAAACGGGAGAAATAAATCCGTTTTTAAATGTGCTTTAATCTGCCACTAATGTCACCGCAGACACCACAGCGCTCTGCCTGATTTACTGATCTCTGCTCCAGATGCCTCCACATGTTGCTTATGAGCATCTTCAGTATGGAGGACGGATGCTGCCAAAATCAAAATACAATAAATAAATAGTAATAAAAAATAGTTATTAATTAATTGATAGGATGTAAAATATTTTGATATTTCTGTTTTAATTTGTTTCTTTATTCTTTCATCTTTGTATTCCCTTACTCATTTACTCTTTTGTTTAATTTTCCATTTTATTTGATTTATTTATTGATTGATTGATTTTAAAATTCATTTATTTATTTAGAAATTTGTTTATTTCTCATTTCATTTCTATTTATTTTAAAATGTGTGTATTTATCTGTTTATTTATTTATGTAGGATTTTCCCGTTTGCATTCACTCATTTATTTTCCTACACTGATTTATTCTGTATTCTTTTCTCTATACATTTCTTTGTGCATTTCTGCCTCATTATGCAAATGAATGGGACTGTAAATAAAGAAATGCAAAAATAAATAAACACATTTAAAAAATAAAAAAAAAAAATAAAGCTGAAATTAAACAGAGAACTAAAAAAAAATAAGGGAATTTTTAAAATTTAATGACATAATTATTTTTTTATCAAGTCATTTATTGGCCTAATGTTACCTGTGTTCTCCTTCAACTAGCTAATTAAATGACCAACTATTTTTCGGATATACTCCCAAGCCCACAGTGTACCCACAGTACACCCACAGTATACCCACAGTACACCTGCAGTGTACCCACAGTATATTCACAGTACACCCACAGTATACCCACAGTACACCTGCAGTGTACCCACAATATACTCACAGTACACCCACAGTATACCCACAGTACACCTGCAGTGTACCCACAGTATATTCACAGTACACCCACAGTGTACCCACAGTATATTCACAGTACACCCACAGTGTACCCACAGTACACCTGCAGTGTACCCACAATATACTCACAGTACACCCACAGTATACCCACAGTACACCTGCAGTGTACCCACAGTATACTCACAGTACACCCACAGTGTACCCACAGTACACCTGCAGTGTGCCCACAGTATACACACAGTACACCCAGAGTGTACCCACAGTACACCTGCAGTGTGCCCACAGTATACACACAGTACACCCAGAGTGTACCCCAGGGTGTGGCCCACAGTGGGCCCTGCATTTGTAGTAGTGTACCCCAGGGTGTGGCCCACAGTGGGCCCTGCATTTGTAGTAGTGTACCCCAGGGTGTGGCCCACAGTGGGCCCTGCATTTGTAGTAGTGTAGCCGTATTGGGGCCCACAGTGGGCCCTGCATTTGTAGTAGTGTAGCCGTATTGGGGCCCACAGTGGGCCCTGCATTTGTAGTAGTGTAGCTGTATTGGGGCCCACAGTGGGCTGCCTACACAGGGATCCAGTGTTTGCTGTGAACATAGAAACATTTATTTAAACATGGATGAAAAGTGAGCGTGAAGAACAGACGTCAGCTGATGAACTGAGGGATGATTCATCCTGGGTGATGAAACAGGTTTCTATTCTTGAACCAGAGCTTCTGCTAACAGTATCAGTGCTGGTGGTTCCTCTGAAATGACTCTGTATGCAAGAAAGACAGAGTCCCTTTGAGCCGTTCATCCACTTCCTGTTTACTTTTCCATCTGTCCTGTCAACAAACCGCCAGGAAATTAAAGAGCAGATAAGAGGGCATGTGAACACACACGGCCTCACATGTGAACACGAGTCCTGGTGAGGACAAACACACTCACGGGTGGACAGGTGTTGTCCAGGTTACAGCGGGTTTTAATGGGAACACAGATCAGAGGTCAGAGGTCAGATACAGACTCAGGTACAGTTTCACATCTCAGTACTGTGGTTCAATAACATAAGATTAATGACAGGTGAACCGACACGTGTTCCTTTAAAATATAAACTCACATTTACATGGAAAATGGATGCAATTTAATGTTGAATAATTAGGGATTTATAAAAAACAAAGTGTGTATTTTTCATGTTTAAACAACCTCCAGATCTCCTGCTCATGACTGAAAACTAACCTTCATCTTAAAGCAGTGTAGTTTTAGCATTTAAAGTTAAACTAAGAGACTCGCCACTAAAGGAAATGACTTAATTCTGCTTTACACAGTGAAGTCCGAACTGACCGTTCACTTAAAGGGACTTTATGTAAGTTTTTAACCGTATGACGTTTTTTTTTATTGTGTGAACAGGTTGAAACCTAGAAACGAGACCTTCTGCATGTGGAGAATGCAGGATGTTTGGTTCTAAGACGTGTTCTAGATGTGATGTTGTGTGCAGCTGGGCCGGCTATACTTCTAGTAAATGTTAAATAACAGAGTATACTTCATTTTACTTTCTATGTACTTATCAGAGATATACTTAATCAAAGTATACTTTAGCATTCATGGCTCATGACACTAACAAGTATACAGACAAGTCCAAGTATACTTGGATTATACTTTCACTTATTCTTTTGATCAAGATATACTGTATTTAAGAAAAGTATGTTAGTATACTTGTAGTATAAGAACTATTAAACTGGTAGTTTACTGAGTATACTTTAAAGTGTACTTTCATAAACTATAAAGAGGACTATTGGTATAACTAACAGTACAATACTTGATAAACTAAAGAGTGGGCCTATTTAGTCTGAAGAAATACTGAAGCAGTACATTAGTATAAAGCTAGTAAACTACCTGTATACTATATAGTGTGGTTGCAGTACAAAATAAGACTTAAATGTAAACTAGCTTTGTACTTAAAGTGTACTATGATGTAGTTCACTTACAAGTATATTACTAGTATGATGATGTCAGTATACAGTGAACCCTCGCGATATCGCGGTTCACCTTTCACGGCTTCGCTGCTTCGTGGATTTTTTTACAGTGCATTTATTGTGCTCTGAATCCTGATTGAAAAAGAAAGAGAGCCAACAAGGAGCCATAACGATGTTGTTCTCTGGGAGAAAGACTCCTGCTCAGCCTGCAGGTGAAACAGACGCTACAGCAGAGTGAGGACGGAGAGGCTCAGCTGGAGGGACTGTGAAAGACGCCAGTGACCATGTTTCCAACCTCGTATTCATTACTATACTGTCCTGTATTCACGTTGTTGTTTTACAATACCTTCTTTAAACTATCATAGTTATTTGTAAGAAAACGTTAATATTTTTATTTCTTAAACATATTTTGGGCCTGAAAACAGGTTTTGATTTTTGGTTTCAGTATTGCATTGTAAAATAATAGTAAAAAATAAAGCTGACTACTTCACGGATTTCACCTGTCGGCAGTGACGTGCGGTGAGGGGGACAGGTGAGGCTGTGCCTCCCCTGTCATCATTAGAGGAAAAAGAAACGAAATAATAAAATAACACAAGTATTAATATTTGTCCTCTGAACTATGATTTTGGTGTGGTTCTTAATGTATATTGACCATTTTTATAGTAAAAATCGTAGAAAATTCTGTATTTCCTGCTTAAATAAAGGGAGAGGCGAGGTAATGGACAGCCGAGCCTCTCTCCAGGTTGATTGAGCGTGTGCTTGTTCAATGTCTGTGTATGTTTCCTATATGATGGTTGAGGACACTTTTATGGCATGAAAACATCCGTCTTCTTTTCCATGGTGTTCAGTAATGTCTTTCACGTATGTGTGTAATATTTACATCTTATTGATATGACATAAATCCACGGGGAAAATGCTTGCCTTGAGGCAGCCAGTACCTCTGCCTCAAGGAGGGCGGCGATAGTGAGCAGCCTGATAGCCTGCCAGCCGCCAGGTCACGGTGAACTCTAACCCGTGTGCAAAAAGTAAACAAACTCAAGAAGTAGCTAGCATTTGCGACGCTGTAGAGCTAGCGACAAGCTGTCATTTCTCGCCCTGAAAATGGAGGATTTAATTTCTAAATTAAGAAATTTTTCAAAGCTGGACTTTCAGTCAAAGCAAGAAGTGATAGATACTGGGAGACCGACGCCAGAACTACGAGATTTGCTTCAAACGACGGGAGTCAGGAATAGACGGGAAACTACTCGTTCTTTTCAAACGGTTTGGTATACACGTAAAGACTGGCTACTTTATGTTTGTAAATCTGACTTGTGAGTCAGTGCCTCCCCAACTCCAACCCTCACCGCACGTCACTGCCTATCGCGGGTTATTTTTGTAACGCAACTCCCGCGATAAACGAGGGTTCACTGTACTTACCACATAAAGTATACGTGGGAAATAAACTTAAAGGTTACTTATGAATACTTAAAATAAAAGAACCCTGGACTATATTGCTATTTTGTCATCACTAAAAAAGCAGAAATCTCACTCAATCTGGCGATCAAACAAACATGGCCGACGACGGGCAGGAAGGATTAGTGATGATGGGTTTTACTTTTAGTTGGGCCCTGAACGCCTCCTGCATGTCGTATTCACGACCTAATTAAGTGGAAAGAGATCACGACTTGTGACGTGTTTGTTGATGTTGTGAGAAATGGAGGAGTCCATGGACGTTCATTTATCGCTGCATAATAAGTTAATATTGTTCAGTATGTTGTAATTTTAGTCATATATTGTTTTTCTTTGTAATTTTGATATCCTGTCTGAGGAAAATGTTGATATTCTCAACGACCTCGTCTCTCTCCTCTGTCATCATGTCTTTACATTTCCTGTGTTATGCTACCCACTAGCTAGCTTGCTAAATAGTTAGCCTCTGTGGCTAGTTAGTAATATTAATATCGCTGTTCACCACTTAACCACTTGAACGCAACACAGGTCGCGTTCACGACTTCCCATCTTATAAACACGGTAAACACAATCCCATTTGAAGGCAGCAGTAATTCTTCCTGCCCGTCGGCGGCCATGTTTGTTTACACTTGAGTCACGTTGGATCAGCAGAGATTTAGTGAGATTTCTGTTTTTTAGTGACTACTTCGGTGCTCTCCACACACTGTAGGAATTTAACTCACTGTGGTTACACATCTGGAACATCTGTTAGCATCGACAACCTCATGATAACACTGTGGGACTAATAAAGGAATATCTTTCTATCTTTAATCAATCAATTACATGTAATGCAGAAATTAAGGTCATGTAAGGGGATTTAATGTTGACGCTGTCCCTTCAGAAGTGCTCAGTGTCTGTTTCAGCCCATTCGCAATCACAGGGCGTTAAATACAACACTTTGTCCCGCTAAACACCCAGAGAAAGGGTGGGTTTAGCTTAGCTAATATTTAGGTTAGCTCTGGGTTTAGGTTAGCTAATATTTAGGTTAACTCTGGTTTTAGCTTAGCTAATATTTAGGTTAGCTCTGGGTTTAGGTTAGCTAATATTTAGGTTAACTCTGGTTTTAGCTTAGCTAATATTTAGGTTAACTCTGGTTTTAGGTTAGCTAATATTTGGTTAGCTCCGGTTTTAGGTTAGCTCTGGGTTTAGGTTAGCTAATATTTAGGTTAGCTCTGGGTTTAGGTTAGCTAATATTTAGGTTAGCTCTGGGTTTAGGTTAGCTAATATTTAGGTTAACTCTGGTTTTAGGTTAGCTAATATTTAGGTTAGCGCTGGGTTTAGGTTAGCTAATATTTGGTTAGCTCCGGTTTTAGGTTAGCTCTGGGTTTAGGTTAGCTACTATTTAGGTTAGCTCTGGGTTTAGGTTAGCTAATATTTAGGTTAGCTCTGGGTTTAGGTTAGCTAATATTTAGGTTAGCTCTGGGTTTAGGTTAGCTAATATTTAGGTTAGCTAATATTTAGGTTAACTCTGGGTTTAGGTTAGCTAATATTTAGGTTAGCTCTGGGTTTAGGTTAGCTAATATTTAGGTTAGCTCTGGGTTTAGGTTAGCTAATATTTGGTTAGCTCCGGTTTTAGGTTAGCTCTGGGTTTAGGTTAGCTACTATTTAGGTTAGCTCTGGGTTTAGGTTAGCTAATATTTAGGTTAGCTAATATTTAGGTTAGCTCTGGGTTTAGGTTAGCTAATATTTAGGTTAGCTCTGGGTTTAGGTTAGCTAATATTTAGGTTAGCTAATATTTAGGTTAGCTCTGGGTTTAGGTTAGCTAATATTTAGGTTAGCTAATATTTAGGTTAACTCTGGGTTTAGGTTAGCTAATATTTAGGTTAGCTCTGGGTTTAGGTTAGCTGATATTTAGGTTAGCTCTGGGTTTAGGTTAGCTAATATTTAGGTTAGCTCTGGGTTTAGGTTAGCTAATATTTAGGTTAGCTCTGGGTTTAGGTTAGCTAATATTTAGGTTAGCTCTGGGTTTAGGTTAGCTAATATTTAGGTTAGCTCTGGGTTTAGGTTAGCTAATATTTAGGTTAGCTAATATTTAGGTTAACTCTGGGTTTAGGTTAGCTAATATTTAGGTTAGCTAATATTTAGGTTAACTCTGGGTTTAGGTTAGCTAATATTTAGGTTAGCTCTGGGTTTAGGTTAGCTAATATTTAGGTTAGCTCTGGGTTTAGGTTAGCTAATATTTAGGTTAGCTCTGGGTTTAGGTTAGCTAATATTTAGGTTAGCTCTGGGTTTAGGTTAGCTAATATTTAGGTTAGCTAATATTTAGGTTAACTCTGGGTTTAGGTTAGCTAATATTTAGGTTAGCTCTGGGTTTAGGTTAGCTAATATTTAGGTTAGCTAATATTTAGGTTAACTCTGGGTTTAGGTTAGCTAATATTTAGGTTAGCTCTGGGTTTAGGTTAGCTAATATTTAGGTTAGCTCTGGGTTTAGGTTAGCTAATATTTAGGTTAGCTCTGGGTTTAGGTTAGCTAATATTTAGGTTAGCTCTGGGTTTAGGTTAGCTAATATTTAGGTTAGCTCTGGGTTTAGGTTAGCTAATATTTAGGTTAGCTCTGGGTTTAGGTTAGCTAATATTTAGGTTAGCTAATATTTAGGTTAGCTCTGGGTTTAGGTTAGCTAATATTTAGGTTAGCTAATATTTAGGTTAACTCTGGGTTTAGGTTAGCTAATATTTAGGTTAGCTCTGGGTTTAGGTTAGCTAATATTTAGGTTAGCTCTGGGTTTAGGTTAGCTAATATTTAGGTTAGCTCTGGGTTTAGGTTAGCTAATATTTAGGTTAGCTCTGGGTTTAGGTTAGCTAATATTTAGGTTAGCTCTGGGTTTAGGTTAGCTAATATTTAGGTTAGCTAATATTTAGGTTAACTCTGGGTTTAGGTTAGCTAATATGTAGGTTAGCTCTGGGTTTAGGTTAGCTAATATTTAGGTTAGCTAATATTTAGGTTAACTCTGGGTTTAGGTTAGCTAATATTTAGGTTAGCTCTGGGTTAAGGTTAGCTAATATTTAGGTTAGCTCTGGGTTTAGGTTAGCTAATATTTAGGTTAGCTCTGGGTTTAGGTTAGCTAATATTTAGGTTAGCTCTGGGTTTAGGTTAGCTAATATTTAGGTTAGCTCTGGGTTTAGGTTAGCTAATATTTAGGTTAGCTCTGGGTTTAGGTTAGCTAATATTTAGGTTAGCTAATATTTAGGTTAGCTCTGGGTTTAGGTTAGCTAATATTTAGGTTAGCTTGGGTTAGTAGTGATATTTAGGTTTGGGTTAGTAATATTGGGTTAGGTGTATATTGGTGTATTTGTGGGTAGGTGTATTGGTGTTTGTGTTAGGGTGGGTGGTGTAATATGGTTGGTTGTGTATATTGGTTGGGGTTGTATATTTGGTTGTGGTTTGGTTGTTGGGTTTAGGTTAGTAATATTTAGGTTGTTGGGTTTAGGTTAGTAATATTTAGGTTAGCTCTGGGTTTAGGTTAGTAATATTTAGGTTAACTCTGGTTTTAGGTTAGTAATATTTAGGTTAGCGCTGGGTTTAGGTTAGCTAATATTTGGTTAGCTCCGGTTTTAGGTTAGCTCTGGGTTTAGGTTAGCTATATTTAGGTTAGCTCTGGGTTTAGGTTAGCTAATATTTAGGTTAGCTCTGGGTTTACGTTAGCTAATATTTAGGTTAGCTCTGGGTTTAGGTTAGCTAATATTTAGGTTAGCTAATATTTAGGTTAACTCTGGGTTTAGGTTAGCTAATATTTAGGTTAGCTCTGGGTTTAGGTTAGCTAATATTTAGGTTAGCTCTGGGTTTAGGTTAGCT
>CAMQGK010000010.1:1482500-1495000 GCA_947000775.1 Pterois miles
ATATAAACAGTCTTATATAAAGAGGTCTATATAAAGAGGTCTATATAAACAGGCTTATATTAAGAGGTCTATATAAAGAGGTCTATATAATGAGGTCTATATAATGAGGTCTATATAAACAGGTTTATATAAAGAGGTCTATATAAAGAGGTCTATATAATGAGGTCTATATAAACAGTCTTATATAAAGAGGTCTATATAATGAGGTCTATATAAACAGGCTTATATAAAGAGGTCTATATAAAGAGGTTTATATAAAGAGGTCTATATAAACAGGCTTATATAAAGAGGTTTATATAAAGAGGTCTATATAAAGAGGTCTATATAATGAGGTCTATATAAACAGGTTTATATAAAGAGGTCTATATAATGAGGTCTGTACATGAGGTCTATATAAAGAGGTCTCTATAAAGAGGTCTATATAATGAGGTCTATATAAAGAGGTCTACATAATGAGGTCTATATAATGAGGTCTATATAAACAGGTTTATATAAAGAGGTCTATATAATGAGGTCTAAATAATGAAGTCTATATAATGAGGTCTATATAAACAGGTTTATATAAAGAGGTCTATATAAAGAGGTCTATATAAACAGGTTTATATAAAGAGGTCTATATATAGAGGTCTATATAAAGTGTCTATATAATGAGGTCTATATAATGAGGTCTATATAAACAGGTTTATATAAAGAGGTCTATATAATGAGGTCTACACAATGAAGTCTATATAATGAGGTCTATATAAACAGGTTTATATAAAGAGGTCTATATAAAGAGGTCTATATAAACAGGTTTATATAAAGAGGTCTATATAAAGAGGTCTATGTAATGAGGTCTATATAAAGTTTCTATATAAAGAGGTCTATATAATGAGGTCTATATAAAGAGGTCTATATAAAGTGTCCATATAAAGAGGTCTATATAAAGAGGTCTATATAAAGAGGTCTATATAATGAGGTCTATATAAACAGGCTTATATAAAGAGGTCTATATAATGAGGTCTATATAAACAGGTTTATATAAAGAGGTCTATATAAACAGGTTTATATAAAGAGGTCTATATAAAGAGGTCTATATAAAGAGGTCTATATAAACAGGTTTATATAAAGAGGTCTATATAAAGAGGTCTATATAATGAGGTCTATATAAACAGACTTATATAAAGAGGTCTATATAATGAGGTCTATATAAACAGGTCTATATAAAGAGGTCTATATAAAGAGGTCTATATAATGAGGTCTATATAAACAGGTTTATATAAAGAGGTCTATATAATGAGGTCTGTACATGAGGTCTATATAAAGAGGTCTATATAATGAGGTCTATATAAAGAGGTCTACATAATGAGGTCTATATAATGAGGTCTATATAAACAGGTTTATATAAAGAGGTCTATATAATGAGGTCTATATAAACAGGTTTATATAAAGAGGTCTATATAATGAGGTCTACATAATGAAGTCTATATAATGAGGTCTATATAAACAGGTTTATATAAAGAGGTCTATATAAACAGGTTTATATAAAGAGGTCTATATAAAGAGGTCTATGTAATGAGGTCTATATAAAGTGTCTATATAAAGAGGTCTATATAATGAGGTCTATATAAAGAGGTCTATATAAAGTGTCCATATAAAGAGGTCTATATAATGAGGTCTATATAAAGAGGTCTATATAAAGTGTTGTGTCTATATAAAGAGGTCTATATAAAGAGGTCTATATAAAGTGACGTGTCTATAATAAAGAGGTCTATATAAAGTGTCCATATAAAGAGGTCTATATAATGAGGTCATCATAAAGAGGTTTATATAAAGAGGTCTATATAAAGTGTCCATATAAAGAGGTCTATATAATGAGGTCAACATAAAGAGGTTTATATAAAGAGGTCTATATAAAGTTTTGTGTCTATATAAAGAGGTCTATAATAAAGAGGTCTATATAAAGAGGTCTATATAAAGTGTCGTGTCTATAATAAAGAGGTCTATATAATGAGGTCTCTATAAAGTGTCTATATAATGATGTCTATATAAAGAGGTCTATATAATGAGGTCTATATAACGAGGTCTGTATAATGGGGTCTATATAATGAGGTCTATATAAAGAGATCTATATAATAAGGTCTATATAAAGAGATCTATATAATAAGGTCTATATAAAGATAAGATAAGATAAGATGAACTTTATTAATCCCCGAAGGGAAAATTAAAGAGGTCTATATATTGAGGTCTGTGTAATGAGGTCTATATAAAGTGTCTATATAATGAGGTCTATATAAAGAGGTCTTTATAAAGTGTCATGTCTATATACAGAGGTCTATATAATGAGGTCTACATAATGAGGTCTTTATAAAGAGGTCTATATAATGAGGTCTATATAAAGGTCTATAATGACAGCGTGAGGTAGGCTTTACCTCCGTCAAACACAGCCAGGAAGGCCAGGATCAGGAAAGGAGCTCGTTTCCCTACAAACTCGTACATCACGCTGCCGAACGGCGCTCCGACTGAAACACAACGCCGACAGACGGTCTGTTATTTACAGAGTCCGTCCTCAGAATGGACACTTGGTATCAATGACAGTCTACATGTGTCTCACTCAGGACTCCCATCGCCAGTCCTCCCAGAGCCACGCCCATAGCAACGCCTCGCTCCTCATCATCGCTATACACACTGGCCAACATACCCAGACCTACACAAGGGAGGAGGAAGAGAAGGAGGGACGGAGGGGAAGAGGGGAAGAAGAAAGGAGGGGAGGAGGGGAGGAGGGGAAGAAGAAAGGAGGGGAGGAGGGATGGAGGGATGAGGGATGGAGGGGTGGGGACGGAGGGGTGGAGGGACGGAGGGATGGAGGGATGAGGGATGGAGGGAAGGAGGGACGGAGGGGTGGAGGGATGGAGGGAAGGAGGGATGAGGGATGGTGGGACAAAGGGAAGGGGGGGTGGAGGGAAGGAGGACAGAGGGATGGAGGGAAGGAGGGACGGAGGGGTGGAGGGACGGAGGGATTGGAGGGATGAGGGATTGAGGGATGGAGGGAAGGAGGGACGGAGGGGTGGAGGGACGGAGGGATGGAGGGATGAGGGAAGGAGGGACGGAGGGGTGGAGGGATGGAGGGAAGGAGGGATGAAGGGATGGAAGGATGAAGGGAAGGGGGAAGGAGGGACGGAGGGGTGGAGGGGTGGAGGGATGGAGGGAAGGAGGGATGAAGGGAAGGGGAAAGGAGGGATGGAGGGAAGGAGGGATGGAGGGACGGAGGGATGGAGGGGTGGGGGGAGGAAGAGAAGGAGGGATGGAGGGACGAGGGACGGAGGGATGGAGGGACGGAGGGACGGAGGGATGGAGGGACGGAGGGATGGAGGGGTGGGGGGATGGAGGGATGGAGGGACAGAGGGATGGAGGGACGGAGGGACGGAGGGGTGGGGGGATGGAGGGATGGAGGGGTGGAGGGGTGGGGGGAAGGGGGAAGGAGGGATGGAGGGACGGAGGGATGGAGGGAAGGGGGAAGGAGGGATGGAGGGACGGAGGGATGGAGGGGTGGAGGGATGGAGGGACGGAGGGACGGAGGGGTGGAGGGGTGGAGGGGTGGGGGGATGGAGGGATGGAGGGACGGAGGGATGGAGAGGTGGAGGGATGGAGGGACGGAGGGATGGAGGGGTGGAGGGACGGAGGGAAGGGGGAAGGAGGGATGGAGGGATGGAGGGACGGAGGGATGGAGGGATGGAGGGACGGAGGGATGGAGGGGTGGAGGGATGGAGGGACGGAGGGACGGAGGGATGGAGGGGTGGGGGGATGGAGGGATGGAGGGGTGGAGGGGTGGGGGGATGGAGGGATGGAGGGATGGAGGGGTGGAGGGATGGAGGGATGGAGGGGTGGGGGGACGGAGGGATGGAGGGATGGAGGGGTGGGAGGATGGAGGGATGGAGGGATGGAGGGGTGGGAGGATGGAGGGGTGGAGGGATGGAGGGGTGGGAGGATGGAGGGATGGAGGGACGGAGGGATGGAGGGGTGGAGGGATGGAGGGATGGAGGGATGGAGGGACGGAGGGATGGAGGGATGGGAGGATGGAGGGGTGGGAGGATGGAGGGATGGAGGGGTGGGGGGACGGAGAGATGGAGGGATGGAGGGATGAGGGATGGAGGGATGGAGGGATGGAGGGATGGAGGGGTGGAGGGGTGGAGGGATGGAGGGACGGAGGGATGGAGGGGTGGAGGGATGGAGGGGTGGAGGGATGGAGGGATGGAGGGATGGAGGGGTGGAGGGACGGAGGGACGGAGGGGTGGAGGGACGGAGGGATGGAGGGGTGGAGGGATGGAGGGATGGAGGGGTGGAGGGATGGAGGGATGGAGGGGTGGAGGGAGGACACAGTCAGTCCTGTCTACAGATGTCTCTCTGTAATGAATGTCTGACAGGTGAAGCATCGACCTGCGACCGACGAGAAGGACGAACCGATTCCCTGCAGAGAGCGAGCCAAGAACAGCAGAACGTACGTCCCTGAGAACGCAAACACTGACACACACGTATACGTATAGACAGAGGAAGAGATGTATACACATAGAACTTATAGATATATAGATATAGATCCACAGTATGCAGATATTTCTCTATGGATAACACACTGACTTACTGATCGTCGATACAAACATGATGATGAAACCAGCGAACATGGGGATGTGATACCCAATCCTATAGAAAGAGAGAGAGATTATGTATATTATGAATATATAAAACATGTATAGAAACATCCTCATAGCAGGCTGTCAGAGTCAGAGTGCTGCTAACAAGTTAACACAAGTCCTGGAAAACTACTACTACTACTACTACTACTACATCCTGGTCTCATCTGAAACTAGAGAACCTGATGGATCCATCAGTACCAACCAGGTCAGACTACTACTACTACTACTACTACTACTACTACTACTACATCCTGGTCTCATCTGAAACTAGAGAACCTGATGGATCCATCAGTACCAACCAGGTCAGACTACTACTACTACTACTACTACTACTACATCCTGGTCTCATCTGAAACTAGAGAACCTGATGGATCCATCAGTACCAACCAGGTCAGACTACTACTACTACTACTACTACTACTACTACTACATACTGGTCTCATCTGAAACTAGAGAACCTGATGGATCCATCGGTACCAACCAGGTCGGACTACTACTACTACTACTACTACTACTACTACTACATCCTGGTCTCATCTGAAACTAGAGAACCTGATGGATCCATCAGTACCAACCAGGTCAGACTACTACTACTACTACTACTACTACTACATTCTGGTCTCATCTGAAACTAGAGAACCTGATGGATCCATCAGTACCAACCAGGTCAGACTACTACCACTACTACTACTACTACTACTACTACTACTACATCCTGGTCTCATCTGAAACTAGAGAACCTGATGGATCCATCAGTACCAACCAGGTCAGACTACTACTACTACTACTACTACTGCTACTACATCCTGGTCTCATCTGAAACTAGAGAAACTGATGGATCCATCGTACCAACCAGGTCAGACTACTACTACTACTACTACTACTACTACTGCTACTACTACTACTAGTACTACTACATACTGGTCTCATCTGAAACTAGAGAACTTGATAGATCCATCGTTACCAACCAGGTCAGACTACTACTACTACTACTACTACTATTACTACTACATACTGGTCTCATTTGAAACTAGAGAACCTGATGGATCCATCAGTACCAACCAGGTCAGACTACTACTACTACTACTACTACTACTACTACTACTACTACTACTACATACTGGTCTCATCTGAAACTAGAGAACCTGATGGATCCATCAGTACCAACCAGGTCAGACTACTACTACTACTACTACTACTACTACATCCTGGTCTCATCTGAAACTAGAGGACCTGATGGATCCATCAGTACCAAGCAGGTCAGACTACTACTACTACTACTACTACATACTGGTCTCATCTGAAACTAGAGAACCTGACGGATCCATCGGTACCAACCAGGTCAGACTACTACTACTACTACTACTACTACTACATCCTGGTCTCATCTGAAACTAGAGGACCTGATGGATCCATCAGTACCAAGCAGGTCAGACTACTACTACTACTACTACTACATACTGGTCTCATCTGAAACTAGAGAACCTGATGGATCCATCAGTACCAACCAGGTCAGACTACTACTACTACTACTGCTACTACTACTACATCCTGGTCTCATCTGAAACTAGAGGACCTGATGGATCCATCAGTACCAACCAGGTCAGACTACTACTACTACTACTACTACTACTACTACTACTACTACTACTACTACATCCTGGTCTCATCTGAAACTAGAGGACCTGATGGATCCATCAGTACCAACCAGGTCAGACTACTACTACTACTACTACTACTACTACTACTACATCCTGGTCTCATCTGAAACTAGAGAACCTGATGGATCCATCAGTACCAACCAGGTCAGACTACTACTACTACTACTACTACTACTACTGCTACTACTACTACATCCTGGTCTCATCTGAAACTAGAGAACCTGATGGATCCATCAGTACCAACCAGGTCAGACTACTACTACTACTACTACTACTACTACTACTACTACTACCACTACTACTACATCCTGGTCTCATCTGAAACTAGAGACCCTGATGGATCCATCAGTACCAACCAGGTCAGACTAGCTGGTAGTGAAGGAGGTTAAATGAGGCTCCAGACTTGACCTCTGACCTCCAGATGTGTGGATGTAAATGGGTTCTCTGGGTCTCCACCAGTCTCCCCTTTACAGACATGCCCACTTTCTGATAGTCCCAGTCAGTCTGGATCAAGTCCTAGTCAAGTCAGCACTCTGACACACTGACAGCTGTTGTTGTCTGTTGGGCTGCAGTTTGCCGTGTTCTGATTGGAGCAGATTGTTGATGCTAATTTTCTTGTCTTCGTTGTTCCATACGTTCTGGTTTCCAGGTGAAGGGAAACGGTCTTTTACAACATGAATGTTTTAAACAGAAGGTCACTGCAGAGACAACCGACCTCTGATGTTTGAAGGTTTTGGTTTGGTCTCAGTGTGACGGCAGCTCTCATTTAGAGACATTCATCAGCTTCAACACAAGCGAGTTAGACAGGACGTTACAGACCAGATACCTGTTGGTGAGCGGGCCAACGAAGGGGTTGATGAGCAGCTGGACGAGAGCTTTAGAGGCAAACAGTAAGCCAACACGAACGTTTTCGTCCTCCAGAAACACACTGTCTTGAAGACAGGACTCCTGCAGGAGACAGAGGAGGAGGTGTGAGCTCACCTGTAAACTCTGATCATTCAGCCACAGGTAAACTTCACCTACTGGAGCATCAGCTGTCCCGTTGATCTGCAGGTCTGTGGTCGGGCCGGCCTGGTCTGTGGGCTCGGTGTCGGGGTTCGGCGCAATTCGGATCTCCTGCAGACTGAAGGTGGAGTTGTCGAACAGGGACACCAGAGGAGAGGATCGGGGGCTCTGCTCTGACTTAGTACCCAGGACCGGGGCACTGTGGCTGGGCTGTGGGTGCCGGAAGGTCTCTCTGGAGGTCTGGAGGTTTGACCTGGGGGAGGGGGACTGGGAGGGTACCGTGCCCAAGCGTGGTGCACCGAGGCTGGGTAGAGGGAGCCGGGAGGGCTGGGCGGTCTGAGGCTGTGGACTGGGATGCTCCATCGTATAGAGGAATGTCGGGATGATCGGCACTGCAGGAGGAAGATGGACTCATTGATTGGTTGGGTAGAAATGGGGCGTTCATGTGGACTCTTCTCCTGAATGCCGTGAACACGACCTCCTTTCTTAAAGTCTGAATATGAGACCGGATGAGGAGTTAAGATGTAAAGAAGGTTTAATCTCGTTACAGATTCCTAATAATGTCATAAAAACATCCATCATTTCCTGAAAATAACTCTGTAACTTGGTACTAATTAAATATTTTAGGTTGAATGATGATGAAACACAGGGATTTAATAAATACTACTACTTCTACTACTACTAATACTAATAATAATAATAATAATAATAATAATGCATTAATAAATACATTAAAATTAAAAAATAATCTTAGATCTCATAGATAGATAGATAAAGGTATTTAATAATTTTTGAAAATACCTAAAACCTAAATAAATATTAATTATTCATGTATTTTGTGACGCTATTGGTTCAGAGGAATTAATTGATTCTCTAATTGAAAATAACACCATTCTGAATTTTTTGCTTTGAAAGTCATACTTTACATCCAAATAAATTGTGATTAGTGAGTGAACACTGACTGACTGATTGATTGATTAGTAGAAGGTTCTGTCTCTGTCTTAATGACCTGTAATGACATATAAACCCACCAGAGCAGAAAGCAGCAGAGAAACAGATCTGAGAAGAGAACGACGGAGACAGACGGCAGGATTTAAAGTTCAAGGTCAGGAGGTCAGGTGGGGGGGGGGGGTAACTGCTGACGACAGCGTTGACCTGCAGGTTTTTCAGTTGCGTCACAAATAAAATCTTTTCTTCATCATGGAGGAGGATAGTATTTGCACAGCTGAACATGCCATGTGACTAAATGTTCAGTACTGTGCTGCTCCAACACATGGAAGCATTAAAAGAACTGGACGCAGGGTTCATTCCTACGAGAGGTACTACGATCTTCCATATGAAGTACCCTGATCATCCAGCGATCTTCCATATGAAGTACCCTGATCATCCAGCAGTCTTCTGTATAAAGTACCCTGATCGTCTGCTGATCTTTCGTATAAAGTACCCTGATCATCCAGCGATCTTCCATATGAAGTACCCTGATCATCCAGCGATCTTCCATATGAAGTACCCTGATCATCCAGCAGTCTTCTGTATAAAGTACCCTGATCGTCCGCTGATCTTCCGTATAAAGTACCCTGATCGTCCGCTGATCTTCCGTATAAAGTACCCTGATCGTCTGCTGATCTTCCGTATAAAGTACCCTGATCGTCTGCTGATCTTCCGTATAAAGTACCCTGATCGTCTGCTGATCTTCCGTATAAAGTACCCTGATCATCCAGCAGTCTTCTGTATAAAGTACCCTGATCGTCCACTGATCTTCCGTATAAAGTACCCTGATCGTCTGCTGATCTTCCATATGAAGTACCCTGATCGTCTGCTGAAGTACCCTGATCGTCTGCTGATCTTCCATATGAAGTACCCTGATCGTCTGTTGATCTTCCGTATAAAGTACCCTGATCATCCAGCGATCTTCCATATGAAGTACCCTGATCGTCTGCTGATCTTCCGTATGAAGTACCCTGATCGTCCGCTGATCTTCCGTATAAAGTACCCTGATCATCCAGCGATCTTCCATATGAAGTACCCTGATCATCCAGTGATCCTCCATATAAAGTACCTGGATCATCCGGCGATCTTCCATATAAAGTACCTGGCAAGGTTAATATGTCATCACAACCCTCTGTGCTTTGGTCGGTTCCTTGTTGTATCATACTCATACTCTGTCCCTGTTCTTGGTGTGTGAAGGTTGATTTCAAACAGTTTTCTTAATTTTATTATTATTGTCATCATTAATGGAGGAGTGTTGGACTTACCGACCACAGTGAGCAGCATGTTGTCGAGCAGCAGAGCAACAAAAACCACCACCAGGACCAGTCTGGGAGAACCTCGACTCTGACGGAGCCACGCCATGTCTGACCACACACAGAGAAACACAGCAGGTCATTTACCACGAGGCTGCAACTCTTTACAGCTTTGCTTCGGTTCGTTTTGTTGGACTGATGATGAGATGGTGACCTCTGAGTCGACTGTATTCACGTATAGACCCCTTTTCTGTTAGTAACCATGGTGAGGTATTTAGTGGGCGGAGCATTAAGTGGAGGCAGAATAATTCTCTGAGCATGTTAGCTAACGCTGGATAGCTAGTATTGTTGTCTTGTTTATGAACGATGTCTGAAGAAAGTCCTAGTTTCTGTCAGTCTGTCCTGTCTCTCTCTCTCCAGGATCACCAGAGTTAGTGGAGAAAGTTAACGTTAACCAATGAGACCAGATTAGCCGACCGCTACGCTGCTGGAGGAGGAGACGGCTGGCTAACGCTAGTTAGCTAGCTAGCTTGTCCAGAGACTGACTAGCTAGCTAGCTAACTCCTGCTGTCCTCCTGGTGTCCTCCTGGTGTCCTCCTGGTGAAGTAGCCTCCTAGCGGTGAGGACTGAGGCAGAGGGACCGTGACCCAGCTCTGTCTCCTGCTGGACTCATTTCCTGTAGCATGGAGGAATTAGCAAGCTAAACCAGCTAAGTAGCAGCCATCAAAGTTATTACAGTTCATCCTGAGGGGAACATGAAATCCAGCTAAATAAACAGGGTCAGGACTGTGTTCCTGATGATGCTTTTATTTCTGAATCCTGTTTTTATCTGTGACCTCATTTCCTGTCTGGATCAAAACGATTTCATAGGATTTAAAATGTTGAATTTGATAATTCTCAGCGGTGCATCTAGGTGTTCAGCTACGATGTTAAACCGCTCAACATGAGGACTGATGACCAGCTAACAGAAGGCTGGTTTTATAGCTGAGCTCCTGGTTTGTTTGTATTGTCCACATGAGGATGCAGGTCACATGACTATATTCTATTATATTCTATTATATTCTACTAACATGTCAACAACAGACCAGCTGGTAGACATGGATGTAAACAATGTCGGCATTCAAATAAAACATTTCTGAGGAGGGAGACACACATCTGTAAGATGTTTCTGTGTGCAGACTTCATATCACATGATCTTTAATAAGCCAGTGTTGTTATCACAGATTCCAGATATTAGTCCGAGCCGGCAGACTGCTTTAAGACCAGCAGCGCTCTCTGATCTGGAGTCTGTAGTATAAAGAATAGAAGCAACGAGACGAAACGCTGCTGTTTTCTGACAACAGACACTGCCGCCATTTTGGACTGAAAGAGCTTATTATATTAAAATATTTTACAGCTCAATTTGGTTGAATGAAATGACAGTAAACTAGAAATAATTTAGTTTTACTTTCGTACGTCTCTCTGCAGGAGGACGTTTTACTGGCGTCTGGTAACTTTCAGTCCAGAATGGCGGAGGTGTAGCTCTGCTGCTGGGAGCTGATGTTGACATGGAACCAACTACTGACTTTCTCTTCTTCGTGATATACGTTCTATGGTTGGAGCCAGGTCTTTATGCTAAGCTAAGCTAACCACCTGCTGAGTATTTGTCACTGACCACATGGTGGTGCTAACACGAGGGTCCAATGTGTGTTGGTTCACTGGACCCCCTAGTGGCTGTAGCCGCCGTTTCTCTGTCCGTTAGCAGGATTACTCCAAACGTTCACGATGGATTTGAATTCATTACAGGTGGGACAGGTCAGATAGGACAGGTCAGATAGGACAGGTCAGGTAGGACAGGTCAGACAGGACAGGTCAGACAGGACAGGTCAGACAAGACAGGTCAGATAGGACAGGTCAGACAGGACAAGTCAGACAGGACAGGTCAGATAGGACAGGTCAGACAGGACAGGTCAGACAGGACAGGTCAGATAGGACAGGTCAGACAAGACAGGTCAGACAGGACAGGTCAGATAGGACAGGTCAGGTAGGACAGGTCAGACAGGACAAGTCAGGTAGGACAGGTCAGGTAGGACAGGTCAGACAAGACAGGTCAGATAGGACAGGTCAGGTAGGACAGGTCAGGTAGGACAGGTCAGGTAGGACAGGTCAGATAGGACAGGTCAGACAGGACAGGTCAGGTAGGACAGGTCAGATAGGACAGGTCAGACAGGACAGGTCAGGTAGGACAGGTCAGACAAGACAGGTCAGATAGGACAGGTCAGGTAGGACAGGTCAGGTAGGAGAGGACAGGTAGGAGAGGACAGGTAGGAGAGGACAGGTAGGACACACTGGACCTCTCTGTGTTTAACATTCATTCAGACAGCAGCAGAAAGCTGAAGGTCTGTCAGTGTTAAATACTCAACAGATTTAAGGTTCATTCTGAACACATAAAAATAATAATATATATAATATATAAATAATATCTAATAATAATAATAATAATAATAACAAGATTTTATATATATATATATATATATATATATATATATATATATATATATATATACATACACATATATATATATATATATATACATACACATATATATATATATATATATACATACACATATATATATATATATATATATATATATATATAGAGAGAGAGAGAGAAAAGAAAAGAAAAAACTGATTTTAGATTTTTCCTTGTTGTGATCATGAGCTGCTGAGCGTCTGTTCTGACTGCTGATTGGTTTACAGGCTCTTTCCTCCCTAAGTAACACAGTTATCTCTCTCTCTCCACACACACACACACACACACACACACACACACACACACACACACACACACACACCTGCTGTATTATCTCAGTCCATCTCGTTTCTGCTGTTTGATGCAGATCTGATGTGAAATGTAATTTTGTCTCTGAAGGAAAATA
>CAMQGK010000010.1:1497500-1547500 GCA_947000775.1 Pterois miles
GGTCCGTGTGTGTGTGTGTGTAGATTGTGTGTAGATGTGTAGATGACAGTGTGTACTCTGCTGCTGGTCCGTGTGTGTGTGTGTAGATGTGTAGGTGTGTGTAGATGTGTAGATGTGTGTAGATGTGTAGATGATAGTGTGTACTCTGCTGCTGGTCCGTGTGTGTGTGTGTAGATGTGTAGATGATAGTGTGTACTCTGCTGCTGGTCCGTGTGTGTGTGTGTAGATGTGTAGATGTGTGTAGATGTGTAGATGATAGTGTGTACTCTGCTGCTGGTCCGTGTGTGTGTGTGTAGATGTGTAGATGACAGTGTGTACTCTGCTGCTGGTCAGTGTGTGTGTGTGTAGATGTGTAGATGTGTGTAGATGTGTAGATGATAGTGTGTACTCTGCTGCTGGTCCGTGTATGTGTGTGTAGATGTGTGTAGATGACAGTGTGTACTCTGCTGCTGGTCCGTGTGTGTGTGTGTAGATGTGTAGATGACAGTGTGTACTCTGCTGCTGGTCCGTGTGTGTGTGTGTAGATGTGTAGATGACAGTGTGTACTCTGCTGCTGGTCCGTGTGTGTGTAGATGTGTAGATGACAGTGTGTACTCTGCTGCTGGTCCGTGTGTGTGTAGATGTGTAGATGACAGTGTGTACTCTGCTGCTGGTCCGTGTGTGTGTGTGTAGATATGTAGATGATAGTGTGTACTCTGCTGCTGGTCCGTGTGTGTGTGTGTAGATGTGTAGATGTGTAGATGACAGTGTGTACTCTGCTGCTGGTCCGTGTATGTGTGTGTAGATGTGTGTAGATGTGTAGATGACAGTGTGTACTCTGCTGCTGGTCCGTGTGTGTGTGTGTAGATGTGTGTAGATGTGTAGATGACAGTGTGTACTCTGCTGCTGGTCCGTGTGTGTGTGTGTAGATGTGTGTAGATGTGTAGATGACAGTGTGTACTCTGCTGCTGGTCCGTGTGTGTGTGTGTAGATGTTATAGATGACAGTGTGTACTCTGCTGCTGGTCCGTGTGTGTGTGTGTAGATGTGTAGATGATAGTGTGTACTCTGCTGCTGGTCCGTGTGTGTGTGTGTAGATGTGTGTAGATGTGTAGATGACAGTGTGTACTCTGCTGCTGGTCCGTGTGTGTGTGTGTAGATGTGTAGATGATAGTGTGTACTCTGCTGCTGGTCCGTGTATGTGTGTGTAGATGTGTGTAGATGACAGTGTGTACTCTGCTGCTGGTCCGTGTGTGTGTGTGTGGATGTGTAGATGACAGTGTGTACTCTGCTGCTGGTCCGTGTGTGTGTGTGTGTAGATGATAGTGTGTACTCTGCTGCTGGTCCGTGTGTGTGTGTGTAGATGTGTGTAGATGTGTAGATGACAGTGTGTACTCTGCTGCTGGTCCGTGTGTGTGTGTGTGGATGTGTAGATGACAGTGTGTACTCTGCTGCTGGTCCGTGTGTGTGTGTGTGTAGATGACAGTGTGTACTCTGCTGCTGGTCCGTGTGTGTGTGTGTAGATGTGTGTAGATGTGTAGATGATAGTGTGTACTCTGCTGCTGGTCAGTGTGTGTGTGTGTAGATGTGTAGATGTGTGTAGATGTGTAGATGATAGTGTGTACTCTGCTGCTGGTCCGTGTGTGTGTGTGTAGATGTGTGTAGATGACAGTGTGTACTCTGCTGCTGGTCCGTGTGTGTGTGTGTAGATGTGTAGATGACAGTGTGTACTCTGCTGCTGGTCCGTGTGTGTGTGTGTAGATGTGTAGATGACAGTGTGTACTCTGCTGCTGGTCCGTGTGTGTGTGTGTAGATATGTAGATGATAGTGTGTACTCTGCTGCTGGTCCGTGTGTGTGTGTGTAGATGTTATAGATGACAGTGTGTACTCTGCTGCTGGTCCGTGTGTGTGTGTGTAGATGTGTAGATGACAGTGTGTACTCTGCTGCTGGTCCGTGTGTGTGTGTGTAGATATGTAGATGATAGTGTGTACTCTGCTGCTGGTCCGTGTGTGTGTGTGTAGATGTGTAGATGTGTAGATGACAGTGTGTACTCTGCTGCTGGTCCGTGTATGTGTGTGTAGATGTGTGTAGATGTGTAGATGACAGTGTGTACTCTGCTGCTGGTCCGTGTATGTGTGTGTAGATGTGTGTAGATGTGTAGATGACAGTGTGTACTCTGCTGCTGGTCCGTGTGTGTGTGTGTAGATGTGTGTAGATGTGTAGATGACAGTGTGTACTCTGCTGCTGGTCCGTGTGTGTGTGTGTAGATGTTATAGATGACAGTGTGTACTCTGCTGCTGGTCCGTGTGTGTGTGTGTAGATGTGTAGATGATAGTGTGTACTCTGCTGCTGGTCCGTGTGTGTGTGTGTAGATGTGTGTAGATGTGTAGATGACAGTGTGTACTCTGCTGCTGGTCCGTGTGTGTGTGTGTAGATGTGTAGATGATAGTGTGTACTCTGCTGCTGGTCCGTGTATGTGTGTGTAGATGTGTGTAGATGACAGTATGTACTCTGCTGCTGGTCCGTGTGTGTGTGTGTAGATGTGTAGATGACAGTGTGTACTCTGCTGCTGGTCCGTGTGTGTGTGTGTAGATGTTATAGATGACAGTGTGTACTCTGCTGCTGGTCCGTGTGTGTGTGTGTAGATGTGTAGATGATAGTGTGTACTCTGCTGCTGGTCCGTGTGTGTGTGTGTAGATGTGTGTAGATGTGTAGATGACAGTGTGTACTCTGCTGCTGGTCCGTGTGTGTGTGTGTAGATGTGTAGATGATAGTGTGTACTCTGCTGCTGGTCCGTGTATGTGTGTGTAGATGTGTGTAGATGACAGTGTGTACTCTGCTGCTGGTCCGTGTGTGTGTGTGTGGATGTGTAGATGACAGTGTGTACTCTGCTGCTGGTCCGTGTGTGTGTGTGTGTAGATGATAGTGTGTACTCTGCTGCTGGTCCGTGTGTGTGTGTGTAGATGTGTGTAGATGTGTAGATGACAGTGTGTACTCTGCTGCTGGTCCGTGTGTGTGTGTGTGGATGTGTAGATGACAGTGTGTACTCTGCTGCTGGTCCGTGTGTGTGTGTGTGTAGATGACAGTGTGTACTCTGCTGCTGGTCCGTGTGTGTGTGTGTAGATGTGTGTAGATGTGTAGATGATAGTGTGTACTCTGCTGCTGGTCCGTGTGTGTGTGTGTAGATGTGTGTAGATGTGTAGATGACAGTGTGTACTCTGCTGCTGGTCCGTGTGTGTGTGTGTGTGTGTGTGTGTGTAGATGACAGTGTGTACTCTGCTGCTGGTCCGTGTGTGTGTGTGTAGATGTGTGTAGATGTGTAGATGACAGTGTGTACTCTGCTGCTGGTCCGTGTGTGTGTCCTCATATAGGAGCTGATCTCTGCTACAGTAAAGGTTAGATCTGATGTCTCTCTGTCAGCTGGTA
This sequence comes from Pterois miles, assembly GCA_947000775.1. NCBI lineage: Eukaryota > Metazoa > Chordata > Actinopteri > Perciformes > Scorpaenidae > Pterois > Pterois miles. The sequence continues at coordinate 1,500,906 of CAMQGK010000010.1, forward strand.
CTGACCTCCTCCCTTCAGTAAAGACACAACAGAAACCAACATGGAGTCTGAATCTCATCCAGTCTGTTTTCCTTCATCCTGACTGCGTCTCTCATGAGTTACGTATATCCGCAGCATAAAATCATATATGATAATATATATAATATATATCCTCAAACAGCTGCTGTCTGTGAGATACGTTGGGGATCATGTGCAGCTGGCGGGTTGTTGCTGAAATAAATCCCGTCAGGCTGAAACTTCGTTTTGGCGTCTCTCATCACCCTGACGGGCTTTTTTCACCGTGATGACCTGCTGCTTTGGGGGCGGCAGTAGTTCAGTCTGTAGGGAGTTGGTTTGGGAACCGAAGGGTCACCGGTTCAAGTCCCGACATGGACCAAGAACTGAGTGTGAACTGGTAGCTGGAGAGGTGCCAGTTTACCCCTTGGGCACTGCCGAGGTGCCCCTGAGCAAGGCACCAAACCCCCAACTGCATCCCCCAACAGTTTGTGCATGTGTGTGTTCGGGTCTGCATGTACCGTGTATAAGTTAACAACAGAGTGAAAAAATTGAATTTAATAAAGGAATATCTTCTTCTTATTCTTCTTCTTCTTCTCCTTCTTCTGGCTGTACATTATCCTGATTAGGACTCAGCTGCTTCCTGAAGAAATCAATCATTTGACACAAAAATGGTCCATCAGAACTGTATCCATAGCAACGGACTGTTACACACAACAGTCTGTTATACACAGTAATGGTCTGTTATACACAGTAAAGATCTGTTATACACAGTAACGGTCTGTTAAACATAGTAATGGTCTGTTATACACAGTAACGGTCTGTTAAATAGTAATGGTCTGTTATACACAGTAATGGTCTGTTATACACAGTAACGGTCTGTTATACACAGTAACGGCCTGTTATACATAGTAATGGTCTGTTAAACATAGTAATGGTCTGTTATACACAGTAAAGATCTGTTATACACAGTAACGGTCTGTTAAACATAGTAATGGTCTGTTAAACATAGTAATGGTCTGTTATACACAGTAAAGATCTGTTATACACAGTAACGGTCTGTTAAACATAGTAACGGTCTGTTAAACACAGTAATGGTCTGTTAAACATAGTAATGTCTGTTACACATAGTAATAGTCTGTTATACACAGTAACGGTCTGTTAAACACAGTAATGGTCTGTTAAACATAGTAATGCTCTGTTATACATAATAATGGTCTGTTATACACAGTAACGGTCTGTTAAACACAGTAATGGTCTGTTATACACAGTAATGGTCTGTTATACACAGTAAAGATCTGTTATACACAGTAACGGTCTGTTAAACACAGTAATGTCTGTTATACACAGTAACGGTCTGTTAAACACAGTAATGGTCTGTTATACACAGTAATGGTCTGTTATACACAGTAAAGATCTGTTATACACAGTAACGGTCTGTTAAACACAGTAATGTCTGTTATACACAGTAACGGTCTGTTAAACACAGTAATGGTCTGTTAAACATAGTAATGCTCTGTTATACATAATAATGGTCTGTTATACACAGTAACGGTCTGTTAAACACAGTAATGGTCTGTTATACACAGTAATGGTCTGTTATACACAGTAAAGATCTGTTATACACAGTAACGGTCTGTTAAACATAGTAACGGTCTGTTAAACACAGTAATGGTCTGTTAAACATAGTAATGTCTGTTACACATAGTAATAGTCTGTTATACACAGTAACGGTCTGTTAAACATAGTAATGGTCTGTTAAACATAGTAATGCTCTGTTATACATAATAATGGTCTGTTATACACAGTAACGGTCTGTTAAACACAGTAACGGTCTGTTATACACAGTAATGGTCTGTTATACACAGTAAAGATCTGTTATACACAGTAACGGTCTGTTAAACACAGTAATGTCTGTTATACACAGTAACGGTCTGTTAAACACAGTAATGGTCTGTTATACACAGTAATGGTCTGTTATACACAGTAAAGATCTGTTATACACAGTAACGGTCTGTTAAACACAGTAATGTCTGTTATACACAGTAATGGTCTGTTATACACGGTAACGGTCTGTTATACACAGTAATGGTCTGTTATACATAGTAACAATCTGTTATACACAGTAGCGGTCTGTTAAACAGTAATGGTCTGTTATACACAGTAATGGTCTGTTATACATAGTAACAATCTGTTATACACAGTAACAATCTGTTATACACAGTAATGGTCTGTTACACATAGTAATGGTCTGTTATACATAGTAACGGTCTGTTATACACAGTAACGATCTGTTATACACAGTAACAGTCTGTTAAACATAGTAACGGTCTGTTATACATAGTAACGGTCTGTTATACACAGTAACGGTCTGTTATACATAGTAACGGTCTGTTATACACAGTAATGGTCTGTTAAACATAGTAACGGTCTGTTAAACATAGTAATATCTGTTACACATAGTAATAGTCTGTTATACACAGTAACGGTCTGTTATACACAGTAACGGTCTGTTAAACACAGTAATGGTCTGTTAAACATAGTAATGGTCTGTTATACATAGTAACGGTCTGTTATACACAGTAACGGTCTGTTAAACACAGTAATGGTCTGTTAAACATAGTAATGCTTTGTTATATATAGTAACGGTCTGTTATACACAGTAACGGTCTGTTAAACACAGTAATGGTCTGTTATACACAGTAATGGTCTGTTATACACAGTAAAGATCTGTTAAACATAGTAATGTCTGTTACACATAGTAATAGTCTGTTATACACAGTAACGGGCTGTTATACATAGTAACAATCTGTTATACACAGTAACAATCTGTTAAACAGTAATGGCCTGTTATACACAGTAACGGTCTGTTAAACAGTGATTGTCTGTTATACACAGCAACGGTCTGTTATACACAGTAACGGTCTGTTAAACACAGTAATGGTCTGTTCAACATAGTAACGTTCTGTTATACATAGTAATGGTCTGTTAAACATAGTAATGGTCTGTTATACATAGTAATGGTCTGTTATACACAGTAACAGTCTGTTACACATAATAATGGTCTGTTATACACAGTAATGGTCTGTTATACACAGCAACGGTCTGTTATACACAGTAACAGTCTGTTACACATAATAATGGTCTGTTATACACAGTAATGGTCTGTTATACACAGTAACGGTCTGTTAAACATAGTAACGGTCTGTTAAACACAGTAACGGTCTGTTAAACATAGTAATGGTCTGTTAAACATAGTAACGGTCTGTTATACACAGTAACGGTCTGTTATACACAGTAACGGTCTGTTATACATAGTAACGGTCTGTTATACACAGTAATGGCCTGTTATACACAGTAACAGTCTGTTAAACATAGTAACGGTCTGTTAAACACAGTAACGGTCTGTTAAACATAGTAATGGTCTGTTATACACAGTAATGGTCTGTTATACACAGTAACAGTCTGTTAAACAGTAATGGCCTGTTATACACAGTAACGGTCTGTTAAACACAGTAACGGTCTGTTAAACACAGTAACGGTCTGTTAAACATAGTAATGGTCTGTTATACATAGTAATGGTCTGTTATACACAGTAACAGTCTGTTAAACAGTAATGGCCTGTTATACACAGTAACGGTCTGTTAAACATAGTAACGGTCTGTATAACACAGTAACGGTCTGTTAAACACAGTAATGGTCTGTTATACACAGTAATGGCCTGTTAAACACTGTAATGGCCTGTTAAACATAGTAACGGTCTGTTAAACACAGTAACGGTCTGTTAAACATAGTAACGGTCTGTTAAACACAGTAACGGTCTGTTATACACAGTAATGGCCTGTTAAACATAGTAACGGTCTGTTAAACACAGTAACGGTCTGTTAAACATAGTAACGGTCTGTTAAACACAGTAACGGTCTGTTAAACATAGTAATGGTCTGTTATACATAGTAATGGTCTGTTATACATAGTAATGGTCTGTTATACACAGTAATGGCCTGTTAAACACAGTAACGGTCTGTTATACACAGTAATGGCCTGTTAAACACAGTAACGGTCTGTTAAACATAGTAACGGTCTGTTAAACACAGTAACGGTCTGTTAAACATAGTAACGGTCTGTTAAACACAGTAACGGTCTGTTAACACAGTAATGGCCTGTTAAACATAGTAACGGTCTGTTAAACACAGTAACGGTCTGTTATACACAGTAACGGTCTGTTAAACATAGTAACGGTCTGTTAAACACAGTAACGGTCTGTTAAACACAGTAATGGTCTGTTAAACACAGTAACGGTCTGTTAAACACAGTAACGGTCTGTTATACACAGTAATGGCCTGTTAAACATAGTAACGGTCTGTTATACACAGTAATGGCCTGTTAAACATAGTAATGGTCTGTTAAACACAGTAACGGTCTGTTAAACATAGTAACGGTCTGTTAAACACAGTAATGGTCTGTTAAACACAGTAACGGTCTGTTATACATAGTAACGGTCTGTTAAACACAGTAACGGTCTGTTATACACAGTAATGGCCTGTTAAACATAGTAACGGTCTGCTAACACAGTAACGGTCTGTTAAACATAGTAATGGTCTGTTATACATAGTAATGGTCTGTTATACATAGTAATGGTCTGTTATACACAGTAATGGTCTGTTATACACAGTAACGGGTTTGTGTTCTGGGTTCACCATGTTCAGTGCCATGTTGCTGTACTAACGTAGTCGTTTTAAGCCCAACCGTGTGGTTCCTCCCTAAACGGAGCTGCTGTGGTTTGGTCTGACTGGTCTGAACCTCACCTGTTCTCTGTGACATCATCATGTTCAAGGCTTGATCCTGTGTGTGATTGGCCGGGACACCTGTCAGTCACACACACACACACCTGGACACATCATGTGTTTATTGGATTAGTGTGTTGGTATCGTCATGTGAAACAGTTAATCAGCTTTAATCACCTGTAAACACTCACACATCCGGCTCTCACACACTCTACCTGTCTGCCGTCTCCAGGTGTGTTTTCATGTCTCTGTGCTCTCTGCGGTGTCACGTATCAAACGTCCCGCCCTCACCTGAGGCCGCCACGGGGCTTCCAGGAAGGAAGTCTCTGTCGACTGATGCGGTTGAGCTTCAAACGCTCCTTCAAACTTCTGACAAACAGGACGGATCAGAGGGGAGGCAGGGTATAAAAAACAAGCTCACCTGAGGGAGGCAGGCGGAGAGGAGGCAGGAGAGGAGGCAGGAGAGGAGGCCATCACACTGCAGGCTGACCTGAGGGAGGAGGCAGGCGGAGAGGAGGCAGACGGAGAGGAGGCAGGAGAGGAGGCAGACGGAGAGGAGGCAGGAGAGGAGACAGGAGAGGAGGCAGGAGAGGAGGCAGGCGGAGAGGAGGCAGGAGAGGAGACAGGAGAGGAGGCAGGCGGAGAGGAGGCAGGAGAGGAGGCAGGCGGAGAGGAGGCAGGAGAGGAGACAGGAGAGGAGGCAGGCGGAGAGGAGGCAGGCGGAGAGGAGACAGGAGAGGAGGCAGACGGAGAGGAGACAGGAGAGGAGGCAGGCGGAGAGGAGACAGGAGAGGAGGCAGACGGAGAGGAGACAGGAGAGGAGGCAGGCGGAGAGGAGGCAGGAGAGGAGGCAGGCGGAGAGGAGGCAGGAGAGGAGGCAGGCGGAGAGGAGGCAGGCGGAGAGGAGGCAGGAGAGGAGGCAGGAGAGGAGACAGGAGAGGAGGCAGGCAGAGAGGAGGCCATCACACTGACCTTTAAACCTGCAGCTCTGCTTTATAAGACCTCAGTTCATAGAGGAGCTGATTTAAAACAGCAGAGCTGCTTGTAAAGACTCAAATTATTTTAAGTGTGAATTTAAAGGTCGGGTCTGATCAGAGAGACAGCAGCAGGTTAAAGGAGGATCTGCTGATTGACAGCTGATTGACTCCCTGATCGATCGATCGATTGATCGGAGGATGTGGATGTGGCTTACTGTCCTGTGTGTGTCGCTGGTCTGCGGTCTGGCTCTGGACTCCAACACCATCAGATCCTCCAAAGAGACTCAGAGCTCAGAGCTGCTGGTAAGAGCAAAATACTGCAATACACAAGATTATTATACTTCTCTGTCAGAGGGACATGATGTACTTTTTAGATTCACTAAATATGACTGTTGTCAGACAAAAATACATAAATACAGTACAACATTTAATTTCCACTTAATTGTGTGAATGCTTTGTGTAATTGTGTGAAACCATTCAACTACCTAAATATTCATTTCATCTTCTAGAAGATAGTTTTTCGTGCTCTGGTCAGTGTTGAGATTTTGGTGTATTTGGCTGCTATAACACGTCTTCTGTCAGACTAATAGAGAGAAGATCGACTGGGGATATTAGTTAAACTTGTTAACCTTTTTAAATGTATGAAATTTAATTTCATTATCTTCTCAGACTTTGAGCTAGAAACCTTCACTTCAGTAACATTACATCCACCTTTCATTCCTCTCTATAGTTAATTAACGACTACCTGATTGATTAATGGACTAATGGTTTCAGTACTTGTATAAACTGTTTTTAATGTATGACATCAGATTTTATTACCGTAACTCAAAACTAAAAACATGAATTTATGAAGTAACTAACACCATCAGATAAATGTAGTGGAGTACAAGTAGAAAGTAGGCAGGAAAAGAAACTACTCATAGAAAGTACAATGTACCTTAAATGTGTACTTAAGTACAGTACTTGAGTAAACATACTTAGTTACTTGATTGAAGATTAAAACAAAATATAATCTAATAAACGTACTGTATTATTATAGAATAAAGTATATGACGATAGTACTTCTGTACCTTTATATCAGACTTGGCATGCAGTACTTTAACCATTACCTACTTAGTTCAATCAAAGTGTTTAATGGGGTGATGTTAACGGTCCATGTGATTCTGTGTCGACCAATCAGAGGGGAGGCTGCAGTAACAGAGCTCAGCGGAGGCCGTCCTCTCAGGACAGACAGCTGGACAGACACAGGGACAAAGAGACAGACGGACACATCAACACTGACGACTACAACAGGACCAAGGGTGAGTGGTCAGAGGACTACAAGTCCCAGAGTGCACTGCTGCTGAAAACATCCTATGAGAGAGTTTATGAACCACGGTTGGAGAGAAGCTCAGTACATTTACTGCTCTATCAGTACTTTCTACTTACAGGACTTTTACTTGGTTTGCTTTTTGGCCGTCGCCACCTTAGTTTTAGCATCTTGTTTTTTTTGGCTATCACCATCTTGGTTTTTGGCCGTCGCCATCTTGGTTTTTGGCTATCACCATCTTGGTTTTTGGCCATCACCATCTTTGTTTTTGGCTATCACCATCTTGGTTTTTGGCCGTCGCCATCTTGGTTTTGGTCGTCACCATCTTGGTTTTTGGCTATCGCCATCTTGGATTTTGGCCGTCGCCATCTTTGTTTTGGCTATCACCATCTTGGTTTTTGGCCGTCGCCATCTTGGTTTTGGTCGTCACCATCTTAGTTTTTGGCTATCGCCATCTTGGTTTTTGGCTATCGCCATCTTGGATTTTGGCCGTCGCCATCTTTGTTTTGGCTATCACCATCTTGGTTTTTGGCCGTCGCCATCTTGCTTTTGGCCGTCACCATCTTTGTTTTGGCTATTACCATCTTGGTTTTTGGCTATCGCCATCTTTGTTTTGGCCGTCGCCATCTTTGTTTTGGCCGTCGCCATCTTTGTTTTGGCTATCACCATCTTGGTTTTTGGCCGTCACCATCTTGGTTTTTGGCCGTCGCCATCTTTGTTTTTGGCTATCACCATCTTGGTTTTTGGCCGTCGCCATCTTTGTTTTTGGCTATCACCATCTTGGTTTTTGGCCATCGCCATCTTGGTTTTTGGCCGTCGCCATCTTGGTTTTTGGCCGTCACCATCTTGGTTTTTGGCTATCGCCATCTTGGATTTTGGCCGTCGCCATCTTTGTTTTGGCTATCACCATCTTGGTTTTTGGCCGTCGCCATCTTGATTTTTGGCCGTCGCCATCTTTGTTTTGGCCGTCGCCATCTTGGTGTTTGGCTGTCGCCATCTTGGATTTTGGCCGTCGCCATCTTGTTTCGTTTTTCTTTAAATCAGGTGAGAAGTAGGGGAATCTACTCAAAGACTTCTATACAATCAGACTTTTTTTTTGCATCCCGCCCCCTGCGGGATATTGGAAAGAAGACAGGTTTACGATATTTCCTCTTCACAAACATCAAAATACAAAAATATACACAAATATATGAATCAATTAAATTCTGAAAGCTATATGTTAATGATATAAAATGCGTACGCGTCTCTTCCAGCTCCGGAGATGGCGAGCTGCGTGCGGTCCGGCGACTGTGCGGCCGGTCTGTGCTGCGTCCGGTATCTGACCGGTAAGCGGTGCCAGAGGATACCGGTGGAGGGCGAGGCCTGTCTGCTCCGAGGCTCCACCAAACTGAGGAGGAAGCTGGGCCGCTGCGACTGCGACGCCGGGCTGTCCTGCTCCGCCGTCAGCCGGCCCGACTCAGGGAAGGCCACGGGCCAGGGGGTGTGTCAGCCCCGGGGCCAGAGGAAAACAAGGCATTCTGGGAAGAAGAGGAGGACGGCGGAGAGGAGCTGCTGACGGACTCTTTAGAAACTCTTTGGAACAAATTTAATTTAATATCACTGGTGAGAGATGAACTTTTCCTCCACATGGAGTCACATCAGTGGGTCAACATACCGACTCCTTCAGGAAAAAGTCTAAATATTTTCTCCATTATTGTTATTTTAATCAATAAAAATCACTATAGTACATTAAAATAGAGTGTTATTCTGTTTGAATCATATTAAAGGCAGCATATATGGACAAAACTGAAATATACACCCAGAGAGCACATTCACACATAATTATGTTATTAATAACATAATAAACTGTATTTCTACAGCACATTTCAAAACAAAGTGCTTCACATGGTTGAACCATGATTAAAAGCCCTCCGAGAGCAGATGAAAACAACTACAAAAAATACAAAAATAAAATGGAAACTACTTAATTTAACTTAAATTTACAATTTCAAAACTGCATTATGACTAATTAGCTGCATCAATTTTAAAACAAATATAAAATAAAGAAATGCAAAAATCAATAAGTGAATTTTAAAAAATGAAAATTTTAAAAATGTATATGAAAATAAACACATTAAAATAAATAAAAAGGACAATTGAATAAACAGAAAAGTAAATAAAGGAATTACTGCAAATAATTAAAATTTGATTGTTAATTTGATTACAATAGAAATATCAATTTATGTCACATTTATCAATTAATGGCTACATTTATTTTTTATATATGACATTTGACAGGCGTTTTTTAATTAATTACTGATTTAATCCCGACTTTGGCAGGTTGGTCCTGCATACGGAGGCTGAACCAGACTTGAGTATTTGGTTTAGTGAGAGGTAGTCTGGGCAGGACGGCGTCCAGGTGAAGAGCTCCCCCTGCTGGACACGACTCACCATGTGAACCCGTCACTGTGGAGGATCACAGGATCACTTTGGTTGGAGCAGGTTTTATTTAGATTTATATTTTAATAGACACTAATCTATTATGGGAACATCAGATGGTATTTATGTGCTACTAAGAGGAAGACTTTGACCAATCACAGGTCAGTTCTGAGGGAAAGCGTTCCTATTGGCTGTGCTCTGGAAACAGAAGGGAGATCACAAGTAACATGGATTCTCACTCTGGTGGTATTACATTTACACATTAGCGTCATATTAGCTTAGCTCTGAGACATTAGCACCATATTAGCTTAGCTTGGAGAAATTAGCACCATATTAGCTTAGCTTGGAGAAATTAGCACCATATTAGCTTAGCTCTGAGACACTGGCATTATATAAGCTTAGCTTGGAGACATTAGCACCATATTAGCTTAGCTCTGCGACATTAGCATCATATTAGTTTAGCTCGGAGACATTAGCACCATATTAGCTTAGCTCGGAGACATTAGCACCATATTAGCTTAGTTTGGAGACATTAACACCATATTAGCTTAGCTCTGAGACATTAGCATATTAGCTTAGCTCTGAGACATTAGCATATTAGCTTAGCTCTGCAACATTAGCATATTAGCTTAGCTCTGAGACATTAGCATATTAGCTTAGCTCTGAGACAACCTGGAGAGAGAAGCATTCACTTTTTGGTTGTTTCTGTTAAAAAAACAAAACAAAACCAAAAACACACACATTTCAATTGTCAAGGCAACTTTTCTGTTTTATTTTCTTCATTTTTTTGACTTAACAAAAAAACCGTTGGGACTTTGTGGAAAAAAACGTTAATGCAAAAGAAACTTCCAAAGGCAAAGTCACAAATGCAGCAACATGATTTCAACAGAATAAAAAAGGGGGGACGAGGGGAGGGTGAGGTGGGGTCAACTGAATCTCCATCAATAGGAATGTTGAATGGCAGAGGTGGAGGGGGTGGAGCCTACAGGGGTGTGGCTACAGGGCCAGCTGAAGGGGTTCAGTGTTGGAGCTCAGAGCTGCCCACAGTTGGCGATGACCACCTTGGTCGAGGGTTTGCCGCTCTGGCTGCCCAACGTGTTCATCTTCTTCACCACATCCATCCCCTCGACCACGTTCCCGAACACCACGTGCTTCCCATCGAGCCTGCAGACGCACATTAATATTCAAAATCAGCAGCGCTAACAGGTGGAAGCTGCATATTCTGGTGAAACCATAAAAAAGGGGCTCAGATCCAGGTACCTGGGTCCATCTGAAGGTCTCCGTTTATCAGGCAGCATTATTTAACAACTTTTACTATTAAGTATTAAAATGAAGCGATGAGAAAGTATCATGAACTGAACTGTTTTACTAGCAGGCAACATAACAGAACTCACTAAATGAACATCCTGCTGTACTGAAGACTGAAACTACAGTAACTCTGCTGACTGACCTGGAGACAGTGAACGCAGCACCGTGGCTGCTACAGTAACTCTCCTGATGGTGAACTGGAGACAGTGAACGCAGCACTGTGGCTGCTACAGTAACTCTCCTGATGGTGAACTGGAGACAGTGAACGCAGCACTGTGGCTGCTACAGTAACTCTCCTGACGGTGAACTGGAGACAGTGAACGCAGCACTGTGGCTGCTACAGTAACTCTCCTGACGGTGAACTGGAGACAGTGAACGCAGCACCGTGGCTGCTACAGTAACTCTGCTGAAGGTGAACTGGAGACAGTGAACGCAGCACCGTGGCTGCTACAGTAACTCTGCTGACAGTGAACGCAGCTAGATTCAGTGAACCAGGCCCTTTTCCATTACTCATTTATGTTTATAATGAAAAATCACTGATCCCGTTTGTTCAGGTTTGATTTTACATCATTTAACTTGTTTTATTTATTATATTTGTGACCGGGCTAGCGGGCGTTAGCTGGCTGTGCGGTCAGTACCGGGGCTGTTCTTACCACTGTGTTTGGGCTGTGCAGATGAAGAACTGGGACCCGTTGGTATTTGGGCCGGCGTTGGCCATAGACAGGATGCCGGGACCAGTGTGCTTCAGGGTGAAGTTCTCGTCGGCGAACTTGTTGCCGTAGATGGACTTTCCACCGGTTCCGTTGTGGTTGGTGAAGTCACCGCCCTGCATGTTAAACACACATTAATACCATGACAACAGATTGAAACCACCACAGAGCAGAGGTCACAGTGACGGCTGAGCAGAGAACTGGTTACAGGTTGGTTTGTGATCGATTTAACGGGGATTTTAAAGTTTTACTCCTGAAGTAACTGATGCTGTCTGGAGTAGAGATTCAATTTTGTTCAACATTTCAGCTGAATATCAGATATTACTAACAAACATGTCAGTTTTTACTTTCTACAGACAAAATAATGAACAGAATAACCTACACTTGTCAGCAGGGCTGCTCAATAAGACAAAATTAGTTTTGTTCAATATTGAGATCACAATCATTTCTCATTCACTGATTTTAGGGACAAAATATTTTATTGCAGTTTCACCTTTATATAAACAGAGCTCTGCCTTCACGTGGTCCTTATTCATAGTTCTAGTGGGTAGAACTAGTAGGTAGTAGTTCTAGCTCAGTCTGTAGGGAGTTGGCTTGGGAACCGGAGGGTCACCGGTTCAAGTCCCGACATGGACCAAGAACTGAGTGTGAACTGGTAGCTGGAGAGGTGCCAGTTTACCTCTTGGGCGCTGCCGAGGTGCCCCTGAGCAAGGCACCAAACCCCCAACTGCTCGGGGCGCTTGTCAGGAGCAGCCCCCTCACTCTGACATCTCTCCATTACTGCATGTATGTGTGTTTCAGGTCTGCATGTACCATGTATGAGTTTAACAGAGTGTAAATTGAATTTCCCCATTGTGGGACTAATAAAGGTAGATCTTCTTCTTCTTCTTCTTCTAGATGCAAAATAAAGCTTTTCACATTGTGCTACTTTCTGCTATTTAAACAAACTGCTGCATCAAAATAAGACTTAAATTTAGGTTCTACTGCACATATTTTAAACGTCAATCAGTCCACTATGTTCATTCTGTTGTGGGAAGTTATTATAGATATATTATAAATAGATTAATTGTGCAGCTTTAGTTAGAGTTAAAACTAATGTCTGCAGCTGTTGAAGTCATTCATGAGTTTATGATGGTAATCTATCTGTCTAGCTATTGATTCCAATTAACGGTTTACATGCAAACAAACTGTCAATGCTTTATTTGCAGAGATGCGCTCTCTGTGATAAATGCAGATGCTACTATTTGATTTTATACATGTGTTCATTATTACTGACAGTTTTCCTAAAATTTGACTTAAAAATGATCAAACAAATCTGAGTATATCACCTTGCCTGCTGTGTCTTACACATATTGAACAGTTACCCCTGTATCATGATATGTATGGCTTTGCCAGATTCTTGCCGACGCACACATTGTTCCTCCGGATGTGGTGTTTACCGTGTTTACCAGTTGGGCCCTGAACGCCCCCTCATGTCGTATTCATGACCTCGTCAATGGAAAGTTTCTGAAAGCTCCGAGTTCACGACTTGTGACGTGTTTGTGGACATTGTGAGAAATGGCGGAGCCCATGAAAGTTTATTATAATTTTAAAATATGTCTGAGGAAAATGTTGATATTCTCAGTGACCATCTTTCTCCTCTGTCTTTATGCCATTGTGTTTCCTGCATTATGTTACCAACTAGCTAGCTTACGAAACAGCTAGCCTCTGTAGCTTCTAACATAAATATTGCCGTTGCTTAGCAGTGGTGTTCTTCATGCCTTAAGCACTTGAACGCAACACATCTTGTTCACAGCTTCCCATCTTGTAAACACCAACTCAGCAGTTTCATTTCAAGGCACCAACAGATTGTAAGCATTCTACACAGATATCAGGAGTGGTACGTTAGAGGGAAAAACAAAACTTCATTACAGACCCTGACTCCATCCCTACTCAACAACCGGCTAGTGACCAATAAACCCGACACCGGCTAAACGCGGCTGCATCACCTGGCACATGAAGTCGTTGATGATGCGGTGGAAGGAGGAGTTCTTGTAGCCGAAGCCCTTCTCCCCGGTGCACAGGGCACGGAAGTTCTCGGCGGTCTTGGGCACCACGTCATCATGGAGCTGCAGAGAAACAGAGTCCAGTGTTAGTTTCCACGACTGACAAAAACAAAAATCATTGTGTGAGAAGATAAAGGTAGTGAAATCAGTAACCAGTCAGGCACCAAGCCAAAACTGCAGCAGGTTCACCAGATACGGTGCACTTTGTTCGGTGTAGCAACACATTGTGTAACTGCAGAAATCATCTGCACACCAGCAGCATTATCTGCACACCAGCAGCATTTAGTCCGGCTGCAGGAGCTGCCGTTACATCTATAATAGATCATCCTGGTTTAGACCTGAAGCAGATTTTAACTATAGTCAAGCTCCATACTCGGTCTGAAACACATTACACTCTATAGCCTGAAGGCTGCAGCCCATTAAGCACGGATCAGGTTATTATGGGATTAGTTTGCGGTAATACTGCCGTGTCATGGTGAAACAGGAATGCAGCATTGCACCACACTGATATCTGCATGCCCTGCACAGCAGCGTGACGCTACCATGCAAGTATGATGGGATGGGGGTGGGGGTGTGATGGGATGGGGGGGGGGGGCTCTGCAGCCTTCCACCTGCTCAGCAGTAACAGACACCAGACCTTCATACTGTAGGTGCAGTCTGCTGGAGACGCCGAGGCTCTGATTACATTTAACACGCCAGAGACTCAAACCTGGACGGTCATCTGGAGTCTGGAGCTGTGGACGTTCAGACTAGAGGTCAAATTTGGCCTCCGCACCGGGAACGCCCATGATGGGGCTCAGCTAGCACAATGTGCACAAAATGGCTGGACGCGTTAGCCAGCATGCTAGCAGCTTTTAGCTTACTATACAAAAAACACGCTGATATAATTAGCCTGTGTGACAATGGCGCCCTTATAATCCCTTCTGTCCGTTATGTAACATACCGTTACTCGCTGTGGACACAAAGGAATAAAACGGTATCGGTAGTTTCCGCCATCTCATGACATCCGCATTTTTTTTAGCCATGCAGATGCCGCCCCCCCCCCCCCCCCCCCCGTGGAACTTTCCAGAACTGATCCTCCGTCCAACCGGCGCAGTTAGCTTCGGTGGCTACATGCTAACCACCGCGAACGGTACATTCTGTAATTTCTTCACAGTGGACTACGGCCGAGCTCCTTCACACCGGCCCCCGTCGACACTGACACAATGAGGGCAGGGGAGCGTTAACCCGCGGGCTGGAGCCGTCACCGGGAACACCGGAGGTTTCCCGGGCTTGCGAGAAGGCCGCGAAACGCTGCAACAAAGAGCATGTCGGTGGGATTGAGTGTCCCGTTAGCTCGCCAGCAGTGCCGAACTAGCGTCACTGCCCGGGCTGCGTAACGTTACCGCTCGACTCAAACATGGCCCGCGGGCCTTTTACGAGCCTCGGCGTGACGAAAGCTAATGTTAGTTGGCAGCCTGGCTCTACCCGAGGGTGTGAAAAACCAGCGGCTGACTGACTGCCAGTCACGACTGTACAGCTAAACTGCTCCCATTGTAGCCGAACATCGGGCGGTTTCAACGGGTCGCGCATCATTAACGCCACACGGCCGATGAAGTGACCATCATTAACATTAACTACAGTTTAAATATGAACACTGTCGTCCGCAGGTCCAACAGGATAAAGACACGCCGGCTCTAATTATGAAGTTCCGTTATGCGGTCCCGTTAGGGCTGGCGACCAGCAACACACGTGCACATGGTCCATTCAATGCGACGGCGTCGTGACAGCTCGGCCGGCGTCAACTCGTGGACGCTAAACGGGAAACACCTGAAAGCAGCGTTCACCGTGAGCAGCACAGAGTGACTTAATAACGACACAAAGCGGAGCGGAGCCCCGGCGGCCACAGGCTAGCAGTAAACCGGCTCGTCTGATCACTCTCCGCCATGAGAGAGGGTTACCTCCATCACGATCCGGCCCAAGGGTGCACCGTTAGAGGTGATGTCGAAGAAGACTCTTGGCTTGGCCATCTCAGCAGACTGAAGCGGAGAAAGTGGACTGAGCGGGTTTTCCGGCGCGGGGACACGGCTGGCCACAAGGAACCGAAAAAGATGGTGCGGCGTGGTTTAATTTTATATAACACATCGGTGGGCGGTATGAAACCACAGCGAACCAATAGGAAACGCGGGACTATTTGATTGACACCCGTTTTCGCGAATCAGCAGCCCAGCCTCCATTTTGATTGGCCTCTAACTGGACAGACACATTTCGCGATGTGTTTGATTCTCGCAGCAGAGCGTGCCGGTGCGGGCGGGAGTTTGGGTGTTTTCAGAGTCTCTCACTGTGACACCGCCCCGTTTCGTTGTGCCGGTGAATAAAACGTGAACTCGCGAGGATCAGAGCAGCGCGCGCTACGAATCACTGACACCTCGGGCGACCAATACTTGCACCGCACGCGGAGGGGTTAAAGTCAAGTCCCGCAATCAGCGCGCGTTCCCGCTGTCAGGGGGAAAAATGTGGGTGCGCGGTCACGCGGTCAGGGCGCGGTCCGTCCGGTTCTCCGCATAAAGAACAAAGTTCTGACTTCATGTCCAAAGTTTGTTCTGGTCTTTAAAAAAGTCACATCTATAGAGATATTATATACAGTATGTTTACATCTATCTATCGATCTCTCTCTCTATCTCTCTCTCTCTATATATAGACAGTTATATATAGATATATATATATAGAGAGAAATAGATAGATATGTCTCTATGGAGGTATATACTGTAGATATACATTCACTCCCATACACCAGTATTTGTTTGGTTATGTAAACCAAAAGAGAAACATAATAATAGTCTATTTCTATCACAACATGAATCACCCGTCTGTTATCTTTAACTCAGAAATAAAGACTATTATATATATGATTATATAGCATCATTTTAATATTACAGCTGGTGTAGGTGGAATACTTTATGAACACCTTATACATCTGTAGTATACATATTTTATGAATTCATCATGTGTTTGTAAAATGTGAATCTATAAGGTAACTAAAGTTGTCAGTTAAATGTAGTGGAGTAAAAAGGACAATATGTACCTCTGATAGTAGAGGAGAGGTAGTAGAATTACAGTACCTCAACATTGTTTTAGTACTTTGTTGATTTATAGCAAAGATACCACCAATACCGAAACAACGGTGACATTTTAAAATATTTTAACGTAACATTTCAGGGGATTTATTAGCAGAAATAAAATAAAATATTAATAAATGGCCATGTTGAGGTATTTAGTGGAGGCAGGATAATTCTCCGATCACATTAATGTCTGGATCAATGTCTGAAGAAAGTCCTAGTTTCTGTCAGTCTGTCCTGTCTCTCTCTCTCCAGGATCACCAGAGTTAGTGGAGAAAGTTAACATTAACCAATGAGACCAGATTAGCCGACCGCTACGCTGCTGGAGGAGGAGACGGCTGGATAACGCTAGTTAGCCAGCTAGCTAGCTAGTCAGTCTCTGGACAAGCTAGCTAGCTAGCTAACTCCTGCTCTCCTCCTGGTGAAGTAGCCTCCTAGCGGTGAGGACTGAGGCAGAGGGACCGTGACCCAGCTCTGTCTGCTGCTGGACTCATTTCCTGTAGCATGGAGGAATTAGCAAGCTAAGCTAGCTAAGTAGCAGCTGTCCAACCAGCGGGCTGGTGGACAACGGCAGCGCTGTAAAGATAAACTGAGGGCGTATAAATCTTTGGATGTCTGTAGTTAACTATCCTTCAGTAAAGTCAGTCAAAAAGAGAGTCGGACAATATCAAAGAGTTTCAGAGATGGAGAGAAAGGGATGCTAATAGTTTAGCCTTCTGCTAACAGCAGTCACAGCTGCTGTTAGCAGAAGGCTAAATATTAGCATCATTTTCTCTCCATCTCTGAAAGGTTTCTCTGATGTTGTAGCTCTCTAGATCCTCCAATCACAGTTTGTCATCTCAAATATTGTGATATCTGGATTCTGGCAGCCAACAACAGCAAGATGACATTTGATGTGGAGCTTTAGCTCACTGCTAGCGTTAGCCTCCAGTCTAAGGTTAGCCTCCAGTCTATGGTTAACCTCCAGTCTAAGGTTAGCCTCCAGTCTTTGGTTAGCCTCCAGTCTTTGGTTAGCCTCCAGTCTATGGTTAGCATCCAGTCTTTGTTTAGCCTCCAGTCTTTGTTTAGCCTCCAGTCTTTGTTTAGCCTCCAGTCTTTGGTTAGCCTCCAGTCTATGGTTAGCCTCCAGTCTTTGTTTAGCCTCCAGTCTATGGTTAACCTCCAGTCTAAGGTTAGCCTCCAGTCTCTGGTTAGCCTCCAGTCTTTGTTTAGCCTCCAGTCTATGGTTAGCCTCCAGTCTAAGGTTAGCCTCCAGTCTTTGTTTAGCCTCCAGCCTATGGTTAGCCTCCAGTCTAAGGTTAGCCTCCAGTCTTTGGTTAGCCTCCAGTCTATGGTTAGCCTCCAGTCTTTGTTTAGCCTCCAGTCTATGGTTAACCTCCAGTCTAAGGTTAGCCTCCAGTCTCTGGTTAGCCTCCAGTCTCTGTTTAGCCTCCAGTCTATGGTTAGCCTCCAGTCTTTGTTTAGCCTCCAGTCTATGGTTAGCCTCCAGTCTAAGGTTAGCCTCCAGTCTAAGGTTAGCCTCCAGTCTTTGTTTAGCCTCCAGTCTAAGGTTAGCCTCCAGTCTAAGGTTAGCCTCCAGTCTTTGGTTAGCCTCCAGTCTTTAGTTAGCCTCCAGTCTATGGTTAGCATCCAGCTAACACTGGGACCTCATCATGTCACTCAAAAGATCTATTTGGAGCTTTTAGGAGGCGGTAGCTCCTCTCAGGTGGAGGAGAGTGTAGATCCTGAGTGAGGCGGTGGTGGGTGATGACGGGGGTTTGGTATCGATCAGTGACCTTTAATGACCTTTGGTGACCTCTGGTTGATGCTGTGCACCACGCGGTGTTGACGTGAAGCACAGCGGAGCTCTGCAGTCAGACAGACTGGAAAAGTCTGTTTAACGCTCTGTGTCTCTGCTGAGGACTGAGATGGACTAGATTACTCTGTAACTGAGTTAGTCCCACATGTCCTCACAATGTAAAACAGTCCAGATCGACTGTGACCTCAGCAACACATGAACAGAGTCTGTTCACGTGACCTCTGAGGTTTTCAGCCCACCTGTGCATTTATCCAAGTTCCTGGATATCTCCCCTCTTTTATTGCAGTATAATGTACAACTAAAGAACCAAATAAATAAATATCACTGTCTGTCACACACACACCTTCAGAGGAGCATTACATCTGACATGAAGATGAAGAAGATGATGATGATGATGATGATGATGAGGGTGATGATGATGATGAAGGTACAGAGCAGTTTAACTGTTGGTATTCAGTGTGACAGTCACATCATCTGATTCATTATCACTTATTCACATTCATCATCCAGCTGTGACTGAATCTGTCTCACTGCTAAAAGAGGAAGAGGAGAGGGAGGAGGAGTAGAATAATGAGGAGGACGAAGAAGGAGAAGAAGCAGTAAATAACCAGTAAAAAGCCTGTGACTCGTCCAACGTCTCAGATGTTTTTATTTGACAGGAAACTGAATCTCTGACGGTGTCTTGGTGTTTGCAGACGTCACATGTTCGACCACTTCAGAGACTAGAGGATGAAGGATGAGGATGATGGAGCAGCTGGTTAACTAGCAGCGAGACACACTGAACAGGTGATGATTCATTCATGATCGTTGTTCTACTACAGATATTATTACCACATACAGGAATCTCACATATATGAACATCAGACTATTAGAATAAATGTCACCTGCTGATTAATTGTGCTGTAAATCAATAATGTAATTGGGGTAGAGACTGTAAACGCTGACTTCCTGTTTGTTCACCTTCTGACGTCTGACGGCTCCGTTAAAGTTCATCTTGTACTCGTCGCATATTAAGCCTCGTCTGGTCCAGAAACATCAGCTATAGATCACAGGGCTCCTCTCTCTGGATTAACGAGACGGATCGTCTGAACAGAAACCTGCCGGCGGTCTGGAGGAGAGCCGACAGCCGTCAGCTGTGCCGTGTGTCATTAAAGCGGCCGCGTGGTCGTCGCCGACATTAACCGGTCGTCAGCTTCCTGTGGCGGTGAGGCCGTTGGCTCCGACAGGGAATGAAGGATGAAGCATCAAAATACAGTTTAAAAAACAATAAAATAAAGTTACCATTGTTGTCACACATCCAAGAGGTTTCATATTTAAAAGTTGCTGTTTTTTTTGTTTCCTTCGTATTGTCCTCTCCTTCCTGTGCAGACAGCGGTCGCGGCGGACCGGCGGTCGTGTTGCTGGGTGACGACAGAAAGAGTTCATATCTTACAGTAAAGTTCAGCGTGTTCAGTTGTTCTCGAACAGCGACAGCAGGTCGTCGTTGTTGTTGTTCGGGAGGTCCGGAGGGCCGAGGTATGACAGCAACTCGTCTGGGTTGGTCAACTCCGGAAGCAACTGGCAAACGAAGCAACCAACCAACATATGAGACAAGCTCCTCAAAGAGGAGCACCTCTAGGTGTGTGGACTATACACACACGCACGAACACATGCACACGCACGAACGCACGCACGCACACACACGCACGAACGCACGCACGCACACACAAACGCAGACACAACAAAATGACTGAAAAAAAGCAGACTGTCCGGATACAAGTCAGAAAAATATCACAAATATGTTGGAAAAGCTCAGAAAAATGTCCAAAACAATGTCAAAAAAGTCCTAAGTGTGTCCGAAAAATGTCTTAAATAACATTGACAACGTTGACGTTGACAAAATACCTGAAAAAATAGCCAATAAGAAGGCGAAATATGTCCAAATAAATAAAAAAATAAAAAGTCTGTAAACCTCCCCATCCCCCCAAAAAAAAAAAAAAAAAACGGTCAGAAAAAAGTGTGACAATGATTTTATTATCTGTTAAGTAACTAAACTGATTAAATAAAAGTACTTTACTTGAGTATTTCCATTTTCTGTGACTTCATACTTTTTACTACTAGTACCTCTAAACATGTACACTGGAGCATAGCTGACCCGAGTATTCAGTTCTTTCAGTCTACTGGTTTCTACTCACATCCAGAGACGGTTCAGGAACCTCCGCCGACCCCCCCAGACCGAAGGAGCTGTCGCCTTGGAGACGGGGGTTCTGGCTGCTACGCTGCATCATCTGGTTCCCGCCCGCCATTTGAGAGTTGCCGTGGAGACCCTGTGACTGTTGCTGGGAGAGAGGAGCACCATGGGAAGTGGAGTCCAGACGGCCAGAGACTGACATCTGAGAGGAGAGGAGAAGACGGAAGGAGGAAGGGAGAGGAAGGAAAAAAGGTGAGACGGGAATGAAGGTAAGGAGAGGAAGGAAGGAAAGGAGGCAAGGAAAGAGGACAGGAGAGGACAGAAGGAAGTAAAAGTGAGAGGAGGAAGATAGAAAGAAACAAGGAAACATGACAGAAGAGGTGAGGAAAGGAGGATAGGCAGAAAGGAAGGAAAGAAGAGAAGGAGATGAAGGTAAAAAAGAGGGGAGATGAAGAATGAAAGGAGAGGAGGGAGGAAACAGAGAAGAGGTGGTGTTTGGGTTCTTTAGTTAACTGACTGAACGTAAATAATCAATTCGTGAACCTCTGATGATGACGATGATGAAGGTGTTACTGTACCTGTCCAGCCAGCGGGTGGGGGGGAGGTTTGTCGGGGGTGAGGAGGGCACTGGAGAGCTCCGACTGGTAGGAGAGAGGAGGAGGACCGGGAGAGGAGAAGTCCCCCCCAACCCCCGGAGTCCCAGGACCGGTGAAGTCTGAGAAACCAGTATGTTGACTGGGATAGGACGGAGCTGAGGACGACACACACCCATCAATACATCTGATCAGTCACTGATTAGTCTACTTCTGGATCTATAGGTCATCTTACTGATCTAACAGGTTTCAACACACCGATCAATACATCTGATCAGACTTTCTGACGTTACTTGTTTCACCGTGTTAGGCTAATGTTAGCTACGCTAGCTAAGCAGTGTTAAGCCCGAAGCCACGCCCACTTAAATTGATCCAATCAGGTGTGAAAGAGGCGGTTAATCTCTACGACCCGCCCCCAACCACCTTCTTCTTCTACTCCTATCAGATCGCTCCATCTGGTGCACACTGACACAATGAACGGGTCACTCTGTTGGAGGGTGAAGCCGTGTACCTGGTCCAGCGTAGTCCGGTGTGCTGCTGTTATTGGTGCCCCCTGCAGGTAGGGGCGGGTAGGGCATCGGGGAGGAGGAGGCGGCCGAGGAGGGGGCGGGGCCTAGCGACGCAATCATCTCCATGACGCTGGGCAGGACCATGTGACTCGGGCTGAGTGTCCGGCAGCGTTTCAACACCGGGCCGTCGGACTCCTCCTTCACGTGGATGTCCGGCTTCACCGGAACCGGCTTCCAGCTGCACACCGGGTCAATGGTGATCTCCTCATACTCCGAGCTGAGGAAGAGGAGGAGAAGGAGGAAGAGGAGGTGAGAGGAGGAGAAGGAAGAAGAGGAGGAGGAGAGGAAGGGGAGGAGGAGAGGAAGGGGAGGAGAAGGAGGAAAGGAGGAGGAGAGGAAGGGGAGGAGGAGGAGAGGAAGAAGAGGAGGAGGAGGAGAGGAAGAGGAGGAGGAGGAGAGGAGAGGAGGAGGGGGAGGAGGAGGGGAGGAAGAAGAGGGGGAGGGGAGGAAGAAGAGGGGGAGGAGAGGAAGAAGAGGAGGAGGAGAGGAAGAAGAAGAAGAGGAGGAGGAGAGGAAGGGGAGGAGGAGGAGAGGAAGAAGAGGTGGAGAAGAGGAGGAGGAGAGGAAGAAGAGGTGGAGAAGAGGAGGAGGAGAGGAAGAAGAGGTGGAGAAGAGGAGGAGGAAGAGAGGAAGGGGAGGAGAGGAAGAGGAGGAGGAAGAGAGGAAGGGGAGGAGAGGAAGAGGAGGAGGAGGAGAGGAAGAAGAGGGGGAGGAGAGGAAGGGGAGGAGGAGGAGAGGAAGAAGAGGAGGAGGAGAGGAAGGGGAGGAGGAGGAGAGGAAGAAGAGGAGGAGGAGAGGAAGGGGGAGGAGGAGGAGAGGAAGAAGAGGGGGAGGAGAGGAAGGGGAGGAGGAGGAGAGGAAGAAGAGGAGGAGGAGAGGAAGGGGAGGAGGAGGAGAGGAAGAAGAGGAAGAGGAGAGGAAGGGGAGGAGGAGGAGAGGAAGAAGAGGAGGAGGAGAGGAAGGGGAAGAGGAGGAGAGGAAGGGGAGGAGAGGAAGAGGAGGAGAGGAAGGGGAGGAGAGAAAGAGGAGGAAGAGAGGAAGGGGAGGAGGAGGAGAGGAAGAAGAGGGGGAGGAGAGGAAGAGGAGGAGAAGAGGAGAGGAAGGGGAGGAGAGGAAGAGGGGGAGGAGGAGAGGAAGGGGAGGAGATATTCATGTTTTGCATTGGTGCCAATAAAACCACTACAGTCACATGACCAACAGTCTGCTGGTTCACAGCTCTGCAGCAGGAAACACTACTTCAAAATAAAATCCTAACTACACAAAACAATAAAGAAACAGTGGAAATAAAGTTTCTTACTTCTGAATGTAGATGAGGATTCCCAGCATGTACTGGTCCACCTCCAGACCTTCCAGCAGCGCTGTTTTACTCACACACACACACACACACACACACACAGGTTATATAACTGCCAGATGTGTGTATTCTTACTGAGTGTGTGTCAGGTACATACTTGCACACAGGGCATCTCCAGGTTCCCCTCTCACAGTTCAGCTGCAGGTACGACTCCAGATCAAAACACTGCAGACAGACATCACAATGTCGTTAACTTGATGAAGAGCTTCTCTGTTTAAAGGTTCAGTCTGTGGGATTTAGTGACATCTAGTGGTGTCGTTGCAGAGAGCAACCAACCGAGTCCCTCTCCTCTCACTCCTCCCTCAACTGACTGCAGTAATGTGACCCACCGAGTGGTAAACTGTGGCAACGCTCAGAGGTCATCCATTCAATAGACCCTTTGTGTGATGATGTCATGATGAGGTCACAGTGTTAGCTGGAGGCTAACCATAGACTGGAGGCTAATCATAGACTGGAGGCTAACCAAAGACTGGAGGCTAACCAAAGACTGGAGGCTAACCTTAGACTGGAGGCTAACCAAAGACTGGAGGCTAACCATAGACTGGAGGCTAACCAAAGACTGGAGGCTAACCTTAGACTGGAGGCTAACCAAAGACTGGAGGCTAACCAAAGACTGGAGGCTAACCAAAGACTGGAGGCTAACCTTAGACTGGAGGCTAACCAAAGACTGGAGGCTAACCAAAGACTGGAGGCTAACCTTAGACTGGAGGCTAACCAAAGACTGGAGGCTAACCATAGACTGGAGGCTAACCATAGACTGGAGGCTAACCAAAGACTGGAGGCTAACCAAAGACTGGAGGCTAACCATAGACTGGAGGCTAACCATAGACTGGAGGCTAACCATAGACTGGAGGCTAACCAAAGACTGGAGGCTAACCATAGACTGGAGGCTAACCTTAGACTGGAGGCTAACCATAGACTGATGGCTAACCATAGACTGGAGGCTAACCATAGACTAGAGGCTAACCATAGACTGGAGGCTAACCTTAGACTGGAGGCTAAACAAAGACTGGAGGCTAACCAAAGACTGGAGGCTAACCATAGACTGGAGGCTAACCAAAGACTGGAGGCTAACCATAGACTGGAGGCTAACCATAGGCTGATGGCTAACCATAGACTGGAGGCTAACCATAGACTGGAGGCTAATGATAGACTGATGGCTAACCAAAGACTGGAGGCTAACCATAGACTGGAGGCTAACCTTAGACTGGAGGCTAACCAAAGACTGGAGGCTAACCAAAGACTGGAGGCTAACCTTAGACTGGAGGCTAACCAAAGACTGGAGGCTAACCAAAGACTGGAGGCTAACCTTAGACTGGAGGCTAACCATAGACTGGAGGCTAACCAAAGACTGGAGGCTAACCAAAGACTGGAGGCTAACCATAGACTGATGGCTAACCATAGACTGGAGGCTAACCATAGACTGGAGGCTAACCAAAGACTGGAGGCTAACCATAGACTGGAGGCTAACCTTAGACTGGAGGCTAACCTTAGACTGGAGGCTAACCATAGACTGATGGCTAACCATAGACTGGAGGCTAACCATAGACTAGAGGCTAACCATAGACTGGAGGCTAAACAAAGACTGGAGGCTAACCAAAGACTGGAGGCTAACCATAGACTGGAGGCTAACCAAAGACTGGAGGCTAACCATAGACTGGAGGCTAACCATAGGCTGATGGCTAACCAAAGACTGGAGGCTAACCATAGACTGGAGGCTAACCATAGACTGGAGGCTAACCAAAGACTGGAGGCTAACCAAAGACTGGAGGCTAACCATAGACTGGAGGCTAACCAAAGACTGGAGGCTAACCAAAGACTGGAGGCTAACCATAGACTGGAGGCTAACCAAAGACTGGAGGCTAACCTTAGACTGGAGGCTAACCATAGACTGGAGGCTAACCATAGACTGGAGGCTAATGATAGACTGATGGCTAACCAAAGACTGGAGGCTAACCATAGACTGGAGGCTAACCATAGACTGGAGGCTAACCAAAGACTGGAGGCTAACGCTAGCAGTGAGCTAAAGCTCCACATCAAATGTCATCTTGCTGTTGTTGGCTGCCAGAATCCAGATATCACAACATTTGAGATGACAAACTGTGATTGGAGGATCTAGAGAGCTACAACATCAGAGAAACCTTTCAGAGATGGCGAGGAAATGATGCTAATATTTAGCCTACTGCTAACAGCAGCCGTGAGCAATTGGCTGCTGTTAGCAGAAGGCTAAACTATTAGCATTCCTTTCTCTCCATCTCTGAAACTCTTCTCTGATATTGTCCGACTCTCTTTTTGACTGACTTTACTGAAGGATAGTTAACTACAGACATCCAAAGATTTATACGCCCTCAGTTTATCTGGCGCTGCCGTTGTCCACCAGCCCGCTGGTTGGACGGCTGCTACTTAGCTAGCTTAGCTTGCTAATTCCTCCATGCTACAGGAAATGAGTCCAGCAGCAGCCAGAGCTGGGTCACGGTCCCTCTGCCTCAGTCCTCACCGCTAGGAGGCTACTTCACCAGGAGGAGAGCAGGAGTTAGCTAGCTAGCTAGTCAGTCTCTGGACAAGCTAGCTAGCTAGCTAGCTAGCTAGCGTTATCCAGCTGTCTCCTCCTCCAGCAGCGTAGCGGTCAGCTAATCTGGTCTCATTGGTTAATGTTAACTTTCTCCACTAACTCTGGTGATCCTGGAGAGAGAGAGACAGGACAGACTGACAGAAACTAGGACTTTCTTCAGACATTGATCCAGACATTAATGTGATCGGAGAATAATTCTGCCTCCACTAAATACCTCAACATGGTCACTAACAGGAAAGGAGAAGAAGAAGAAGAAGAAGAAAAACCTTTATTAGTCCTGCGAGGGGAAATTGCAGTCCATAATAACACTACTACAGGAGCAACACAAGTCAGATGGCGGTTGGCGGTACCATGATTTAACAGTGCGGCTCACGTTACTGCAGTATCATAAGAACTACAGTGGCCTTCAGGTAACATCACAACATGACAGTCTCTCTCTAGAGCCGGTGTTTGGTTTGTCTGGGCTACTGTAGAAACATGGAGGACTCTGAAGAGGACCTCCTCCCTGTGGAGATATGGAGGCTAAGCTAACAGAAACACAGTGATTCCAGGCTTCAGCTGATGAGAAACACAGTTATGAATATTATATTACAACAGAGGTGCTACAGACTGGTCCTTTTACACATCTTGATTTTATCATTTTTTGGTTGTGGTTGAAATCAGGGCTGTCGCTGTGACATCACAGTGAGCGGAGTGTTCTGATTGGCCGTGGCCTCTGACCTGTATGTGTCTGCAGTCGTGACCTCTGGCGGGCAGTTGGATGCGGCGGAAAGTGATCGGACATTTCAACGAGACTCTGATGGCAGTCTGCTCCACGCCGTCCTCTCCATTTAACCCCGGAGTCCCAGGGATCGAACCACTGCTGAAATTCCTCTTTACTGAGAGACAGACATGACAAAATATCATCATAACACTGAAATAAACGTCAGTATATGAACATAACACTGAAATAAACCAGAATCTGACCCACTGACATTATTATATCAGACTTCTGCTGAGTGAAACATGAGGAATTCAGACCTCAGTACTGTCTGGTATGAAACATTTCAGTCTGATAACCAATAATCACATATGAATATGGTCAGTAACACGTTCTCAGCCATGATGACTGAACACACATATCACTTCTCATTAGACGTTTTACAGCCAGAACAAATATCCTCCAGTTATGAAACCGTCGGAGAAAATTAGGACTATCAAAATTAGACTAAAACTGAGCTCCACTGACTGAATTTAAAACAATCTTATAGTCTCACTCTTGGTGACACAGTGCTCCGCAGGCAGCAGCCTCTTCTTCATCAGACCCTGAAGCACCGAACGCACCGACGGACGATGAACCAGCTGGAGGACAAACAGGTGAGACTGCAGAGAGACAGGTAGGTTACAGTCAGCACACCTGTTCACGTCTTTATATATATATATATATATATATATATATATATATATATATATATATATATATATATATATATATATATATAGTTACAGATAGAAACTATGATCTGTGAGGTCTTACACAGCAGCAGGCGGTGACGGTGATCTGGATGGTGTTCCTGCCCGGCTGACACACCTGCTTAAGGTACAAAGGCTTATGGGAAGTTTTGTTGTCACCTCGCTCGATGGTGAGAGGAGTCGCGTTCACGCTCACCTGAGGAGGAGAAGAGGAGGAGAGAGAAGAGAGGAGGAGAAAAGAAGAGAAGAGGAGAGAGGATGACAAAGAAGGGAAGAGAGAAGTTTTTCTTCAAACTAGTTAGTGAATTAAGTTGCGGTCGCTACTGACAGCTCTACTGATGACATTCTGATGACAGCTCTACTGATGACAGCTCTACTGATGACACTCTGATGACACTCTGATGACAGCTCTACTGATGACACTCTGATGACACTCTGATGACACTCTGATGACAGCTCTACTGATGACACTCTGATGACACTCTGATGACACTCTGATGACACTCTGATGACACTCTGATGACAGCTCTACTGATGACACTCTGATGACAGCTCTACTGATGACACTCTGATGACACTCTGATGACACTCTGATGACAGCTCTACTGATGACACTCTGATGACAGCTCTACTGATGACAGCTCTACTGATGACACTCTGATGACAGCTCTACTGATGACACTCTGATGACAGCTCTACTGATGACAGCTCTACTGATGACAGCTCTACTGATGACACTCTGATGACAGCTCTACTGATGACAGCTCTACTGATGACAGCTCTCTGATGCCTCTGATGACACTCTGATGACAGCTCTACTGATGACAGCTCTACTGATGACAGCTCTACTGATGACAGCTCTACTGATGACACTCTGATGACACTCTGATGACAGCTCTACTGATGACAGCTCTACTGATGACAACTCTACTGATGACAACTCTACTGATGACAGCTCTACTGATGACAGCTCTACTGATGACACTCTGATGACAGCTCTACTGATGACAGCTCTACTGATGACACTCTGATGACAGCTCTACTGATGACAGCTCTACTGATGACAGCTCTACTGATGACAGCTCTACTGATGACACTCTGATGACAGCTCTACTGATGACAGCTCTCCTCTACTGATGACAGCTCTACTGATGACAGCTCTACTGATGACACCTGATGACAGCTCTACTGATGACAGCTCTACTGATGACACTCTGATGACAGCTCTACTGATGACACTCTGTGACACTCTGATGACACCTGATGACAGCTCTACTGATGACAGCTCTACTGATGACAGCTCTACTGATGACACTCTGATGACAGCTCTCTGATGACAGCCTCTGATGACACTCTGATGACAGCTCTACTGATGACACTCTGATGACAGCTCTACTGATGACAGCTCTACTGATGACAGCTCTACTGATGACACTCTGATGACAGCTCTACTGATGACAGCTCTACTGATGACACTCTGATGACAGCTCTACTGATGACACTCTGATGACAGCTCTACTGATGACACTCTGATGACAGCTCTACTGATGACACTCTGATGACACTCTGATGACACTCTGATGACAGCTCTACTGATGACAGCTCTACTGATGACAGCTCTACTGATGACACTCTGATGACAGCTCTACTGATGACAGCTCTACTGATGACAGCTCTACTGATGACACTCTGATGATTCTCTGTGACCAAACAGTGGTCTGCAGTGTTTTAACTCCACCTGGACCAAGGTGGTTCTATGGGTACCATCCACAACTAGTGCTGATGGAAACCCAGAAAGAACTGTTCTGCAGTGTAATGAAGAAGAAGAAGAAGAAGAAGAATGGAGGTCAGACCTGGACGGAGGCCGGCCAGTTGGTGTTCATCTGTCGATCCTCGTGGTGGTAACACTTAAACTGGAGCTCCAGGTCCGGTCTGAGGGAGGGAGAGAGAGGGAGAGAGAGGGAGGAAGAGAGAGGGACCCATTTCATCCATATATGCTGAGGTCAGAGGTCAAGAGACAACTTTGAAGATGGACATGACAGTTTCTCCTCTCTACAAGGTAGCCCTAACTTTATTTAACCTCCTTCACTACCAGCTAGTCTGACCTGGTTGGTACTGATGGATCCATCAGGTTCTCTAGTTTCAGATGAGACCAGGATGTAGTAGTAGTAGTAGTATAGTAGTAGTAGTAGTAGTAGTAGTAGTAGTAGTCTGACCTGGTTGGTACTGATGGATCCATCAGGTTCTCTAGTTTCAGATGAGACCAGGATGTAGTAGTAGTAGTAGTAGTAGTAGTAGTAGTCTGACCTGGTTGGTACTGATGGATCCATCAGGTTCTCTAGTTTCAGATGAGACCAGGATGTAGTAGTAGTAGTAGTAGTAGTAGTAGTAGTAGTAGTAGTAGTCTGACCTGGTTGGTGCTGATGGATCCATCAGGTTCTCTAGTTTCAGATGAGACCAGGATGTAGTAGTAGTAGTAGTAGTAGTCTGACCTGGTTGGTACTGATGGATCCATCAGGTTCTCTAGTTTCAGATGAGACCAGGATGTAGTAGTAGTAGTAGTAGTAGTAGTAGTAGTCTGACCTGGTTGGTACTGATGGATCCATCAGGTTCTCTAGTTTCAGATGAGACCAGGATGTAGTAGTAGTAGTAGTAGTAGTAGTAGTAGTAGTAGTAGTAGTAGTCTGACCTGGTTGGTACTGATGGATCCATCAGGTTCTCTAGTTTCAGATGAGACCAGGATGTAGTAGTAGTAGTAGTAGTAGTAGTAGTAGTAGTAGTAGTAGTAGTAGTAGTCTGACCTGGTTGGTACTGATGGATCCATCAGGTTCTCTAGTTTCAGATGAGACCAGGATGTAGTAGTAGTAGTAGTAGTAGTAGTAGGTTCTCTAGTCTCAGATGAGACCAGGATCTTCACTCTAACTTTAAAACTGAACCACTACAACCTAAACATCACCTTACAACACAGCGTGTTACTATCACGTTAACAGAGAAAGCCGAACTAATAAATGATGCCATATTATTATAGATTTAACTACAAGCAGTATATAAAGGCAATCAATAATTATAATATTACATAGATTATTGTATAGTACTACTAATACTATACATATACTTAAGTATAGTAAGTATGTGTGTGTGTGTGTGTGTGTGTGTGTGTGTGTGTGTGTGTGTGTTCACCTCATGATGAGTGTTTTGTAGACGGAGTCTCTCAGTTGGAAGACGTGGTTGCTGACCGCCAGGTTGTGCTCTAATCTGAAGGGCTCTAGGACCACGCCGTCACGCACTGGGAAGGTCAGCCGCAGGTCGTCGCTAGGGTTACCTGTTGACAGGAAGTCAACAAAGGTTAGACACCTGCACGCCTCCTGTGACATCACCACTGACCTGAGTACGTCTCACTGATGGTTATCAGATTATTTCAGTGATAATAATCAGATTATTTCATTGATAATCAGGTTATTTCAACGACAACAACAACAATAATGTGATTACCTTGTGATTTGTGACCTGATACTCTGACTAATTGCAGCTGTAATAATCAGATTATTCTAATCCTAATAATTAGATTATTTCACTGATACTAATCTGATTATATTATTTTTGATATTCAGATTATTTTTGTGGAAATCATCTAATTATTTCAACAATGATTATCTGATTAGTCTAGTAATAATAATCAGATTATCATTACTAGAATAATAACGATAATACCAGATGATACCAGTACTCTTATTGATTCTGTCAAATGAAAACAGAATCAGATCGACTGGATAATTGATGACTTGTTGCGTAGGTGTGTTTGTACCTGTAGGAGGAGGTGGCAGGCCGGCCATGTTGGGTTTGATGTCAGGCAAGAAGGAAGAGGGCGGCGGCTTGACGTCACTGTTGCCAGGCGACATGTAGGGCGGGGCCATGGAGCTGCTTGGGGTGATGGGAGGGGTGGGGTTTCCAGGAACCGGGGAGGAGGGGTAACCTGGCAACCCTCGACTGGGCTGAGAGAGAGAGAGAGATGGTTGAGAGGATCAGACAATGATACCCTTCTTCTATTATTATTATTATTACTGTCACAGATAGAACTGCATCATGTGGTACTAGAAAACCGCAGGAAGTCATTGGTAATAAGGATAAGAGGAAAAACTGGATTTTCCAAATTCAGTAAAAAAAATCATCTGAACCTCCAACCAGAGAGTCCAGCTGTCTGATGGATGTGGTGGAGAGATGTTGTGGGGTAGAAACAGAAAGTAGAAGAACAGACAGCGTCTTACCCCAGACGGTTGGTTGAAGGAGTTGTAGACGCCGCCAGCGCCCCCTGATGTCAGAGTGTTCAGACCGCCACCCTGACCGTTAAACTGCTCCTGCTGCACAAACAGCACAAGTATGTTTAACTGGAAGGTTTTTATACTGTATATCCAAATATACAACACTCACAAAGCTCCTCACCTTGTAGTACTGTGAGTTGGGGGGTCCAGAGGGGGGGTACTGTGGGAGGGGCATCTTATGGGTCTGATAGGAGGGCGAGGAGCCGGAGCGCTGGGGGGCGGGGCCTGGACCACCGGGACCTGCAGGTAAACAGACAAAAAGATCCTGAAACACCGATTAACACTCCTGAACCTGGACTTTGATGGAGGCAGGTTAACAGTTTCCCCCTACTCCCAGTCTCTGTGCTAAGCTAGGGCTAACAGTTTAACCCTGTTTCCGGTCTTTGTGCCAAGCTAGGCTAACAGTTTAACCCTGTTTCCGGTCTTTGTGCCAAGCTAGGCTAACAGTTTAACCCTGTTTCCGGTCTTTGTGCCAAGCTAGGCTAACATCTGACTCTGGAGAGCACTAAGAACATGTACCTCCTTTTGTATGGACATAATGAGTCCATCTGTGCAGCCTGTGGTCTATAAGCGGTTACCGTTCAGTCATTAGAAGTAGCTGTTAATGTTGACTAATGTACCTATATTAAAAATATTCTGACTATTCAAGTGTCTCACCTGGATGGTACTGCATATTGGCACTGGAGTACGGACCAGGCCCGGCATGACCTCCTCCACCTGAACCTGGAATTGAACCTCCGGCGCCACCAGGTCCTGACATCACGTTCACACTGGGACCAACCGGAACGCCGTACTGCTGGGACATTCCTGGGAAAGACTGAGGTCCAAAGAGGGGAACAAAAGGGAGGATTGAACCGAAATAACTCAGCTTCAGTGCTCTGTTTACATGTGTGTCTAACAATCTGGATTTAATCTTATTAGTGTTGTCTCTCACTTCAGAGTTGTAGGGCCGTTTGAGGCCCTGTGGGGGCCTCAGGTGGCCCTGCTGTGGTCCGGGGCCATAGTTTGGGTGCTGAGGGTGCTGAGGCACCCTCTGGGGGCCGCCTCCAGGTCCATACATGGGGCCCATTGAGGGAGGGCCTCTGGTAGGTCCAGTCCCAGGGCCCATACCTCCAGGGGCCATGCCAGGGGGTCCACGGGGGCCGGAGTGGGCCATGAACTGGTTGTTATAGGCCGGACCTCCCATCTGAGACACAAACAACGCACACACAAATAATAAGTTCCCAATGGGGAAAATCCCGGTGAATCCAGGTGAATCCAGGTGAATCCAGGTGAAAGCCTCATGGAGTCGGAACAGCAGCGCAGGTATACGGCTGACAGAGGACGTCATATTACACAGAAACACGGTGGATGAAAGTAAACGGAAATGTCTTCTCCTCACACCTGTCCATAGTTCATCTCCTGGTTTTGTTTCTCCTGGATGGCGGCGACAGTTGCTGTGGCGGTGGCGGTTGCCGTGGCAGCGGCAGCAGCGACGGCGGCGGCGGCAGCAGCCTGAGTGAAGTCAGCAGAACCTCTGGAGCCACCTGGGTTCGACGGGTAACTGAACACGGAGAAACGAAGGTCGTAGTTTATATTTCAATCACTGTAGTGTGTGTGGAAATTTGTATTTCAGTGTATACGTCAATAAATAATGTTATGTAGGTACATAACTATCTGCAGTACGTATGACCACAGTATTTATCTATTATTCATTAATCCTGTGATGACTTTTTGTTGAAACACAGTAAAATCATCATAACTACTCTGATATGTCTGCCCTGTTAATCCACAACTATTTAGTAGTACACAGAGGAAGTACCAAAACCCCAGACAGTGTAGAGCACAACGATCCTGCTTCTGACCCCCGACAGAGCTGCAGTTAGAAGGATTACTCTTCTACTGCTGGAAACTTTATTCTCCATTTTTACTTCATTACATCCTCAAAGTGTAATTCATGACTGAAATGACGAGTAAAAAAATGTATTTAATTAATCTCTATTTTCCTCTTTATTTTGAACTAAAAGCCAACGTTTCTGAATCTTCTCCGGAGGTTACACATCGCTTTCTTTTTGGGAAACTAAGGTGGCGGAAAATTAAGTTTTACAAACTCATTACGACTTTTCACCTACAAAACAAGAACGCAAAATACACAATAAAAACACACAAAAACAATTAATAAAAACACACACACATAACACAATAGACAAACACACACCAGCACCCACCTCCCCGTGTACCCCCCCGGTCCTCCAGCGTAGCCCCCAGTCGTCCGGCCGTACATGCCCTGGTTCATGTAGCCTTTGCTGGGCTCACCGTAGCCCTGCTGACCCATGTAGCCTCCGGGCCCACCGGCCATGCCCGGACCCCCGGGGCCCTGCATCATGGGCCCCCCACCGGGGTTGGCTCCAGGCCCCATCACCCCTCCACCCATACCCTGATACACACAAACACACACACACAGGTAAACAACAATGCATCCATCTGTCCAAACGATTAATAATTAATCACTCCACTTCCTGTTTGGTGATGTCATACCTGGCTGGCCGAGGGATTGGTCACTCCCCAGACGGTGGTTACCACGGAGAGAGATCCTGTGGGCTGATTAGTGGGCTGCTGCCAGCTGGAGGGGTCGTAGGGGTACGAACCCTCGCTGCAAACACACATTAAAACTATAATGACTCAGATAACTGATCAATGACTCCGATCAGGATCAGAGGGGTCTGTGTGTGTGTGTGTGTGTGTGTGTGTGTGTGTACCTGTGTGAGTTGTTGGCCAGTCCAGACTTCATCTGGTTCAGAGGGTTCATGGCGGGGTGGGGTGGGGCAGTCCAATCAGATGGACAGACAGACAGACGAACTCCTGGAGAGACAGACAGAAAGCAGATTAATGATCTAAACTAAACTACATTTCCCATCATGCCTCAAAAACATTTGTGAGTGATGGAAAATAAACTAATCATTTCATTTTTTTCTACTAAACTACACTGAAATAAAATGAGGATTTAGGAAGACGCATCATTTTATTCTGTCAGTCATTAATAAGAATACAATACCCACAATGCCTCAGTTCACTCCCAACTGTATAATCACTGTCACCATCAGACTAATGGAAGGTTATTAGGAGGCTCAACTGATGAATAAGTTGACAATACATGTTTTTCAATAAATATTTTAGTCTATAAAATGTCTTCAGATTAAATCAGACTGAACTAGCAGACAAAATATTTTATAGTCTGTCTATTTAATATTTTATATTAAAAATAAACCCATATTTTATATAAAGTATATTTCATATTATTAGCAGACCAAAAATCCTCTATAGTAATTGTAGTAAATAGATTATTTTATAATAAATTGCTGATTATATATCAATCTGATCACTAGTTTCTTCTTCCAACAAACGGCAGTAAACTGTCCTCTGATCGCGTGGTGAGGAAATCAAACGCCCCTCTCTGACCACAGGACAGTTTACTGTCAAAGTTTCTGCTCCAAACAAACGCTGATGAAAAGCTTCAGTGTTCAGACTGAAGCTGGACGAGTCACCTGAGAGGCAGCAGGACGCCAATACACACTCATCAGAAATACACACTACGACACACACACACACACACACACACACACACACACACACACTACAACACTCACACTACAACACACACACTACGACACACACACACACACAACACACACTACAACACTCACACTACAACACACACACACTACGACACATACACACACACACACACACACTACAACACACTCACTACAACACACACACTACAACACACACACTACAACACACTCACACTACAACACACACACACAACACACACACTACAACACACTCACACTACAACACACACACTACAACACACTCACACTACAACACACACACACAACACACTCACACTACAACACACACACTACAACACACACACTACAACACACTCACACAACACACACACTACAACACACTCACACTACAACACACACACTACAACACACTCACACTACAACACACACACACAACACACTCACACTACAACACACACACTACAACACACACACACACACACACACACACACACACACACACAACACACACTACAACACTCACACTACAACACACACACACACACACACAACACACACTACAACACTCACACACAACACACACACTACACACACACACACAACAACACTCACACTACAACACACACACAACACACACTACAACACTCACACTACAACACACACACACACACACACAACACACTCACACTACAACACACACACACACACACTACAACACACTCACACTACGACACACACACACACACACACACACACTACAACACACTCACACTACAACACACACACTACAACACACTCACACTACAACACACACACTACAACACACACACTACAACACACACACTACAACACACACACACACACACTACAACACACTCACACTACAACACACACACACACACACACACAACACACAACACACACTACAACACTCACACTACAACACACTACAACACACTCACACTACAACACACACACACACACACACTACAACACACACACACACACACACACACACACAACACACACTACAACACTCACACTACAACACACACACACACAACAACACTCACACTACAACAAACACACTACAACACACTCACACTACAACACACACACACTACAACACACACACACACACACACACACACACTACAACACACACACTACAACACACACACTACAACACACACACACACACACTACAACACACACACTACAACACATGCTAACACACACACACACAACACACACACTACAACACATGCTAACACACACACACACAACACACACAACGGCACACACACACTCACACTACAACACACACACTACAACACACTCACACAACAACACACTCACACAACACACACACTACGACACACACACTCTCACACTACAACACACACACTACAACACACACACAACAACACACACACTACGACACACACAACAACACAAACACACTGAAACACACACTACAACACACACACACACACACACACAACAACACACACACACACACACACACACACACACACACACACACACACACACACACACACACACTACGACACACACACAACAACACACACACTCGGTTCTCTACCTGATCAGGTACTCTGTTCTGTTCTCTACCTGATCGGGTACTCTGGACTCTACCTGATCAGGTACTCTGGACTCTACCTGATCAGGTACTCTGGACTCTACCTGATCAGGTACTCTGTTCTGTTCTCTACCTGATCGGGTACTCTGGACTCTACCTGATCAGGTACTCTGTTCTGTTCTCTACCTGATCGGGTACTCTGGACTCTACCTGATCAGGTACTCTGTTCTGTTCTCTACCTGATCAGGTACTCTGGACTCTACCTGATCAGGTACTCTGTTCTGTTCTCTACCTGATCAGGTACTCTGGACTCTACCTGATCAGGTACTCTGGACTTCAGTTAGAGACCAGCTGGATATTTAAATCTGTAATAATGTGCATATAATCAGACTTAATATCTGTCTGACCATAAGAGACTTTAGAAACAAATATTCATATCTGGACTCATTATAAAGTTAAATGTTAAATCACTAATAATATAGATGGGTGAATGAACAGGATGAATAACCAATAATGTATTCATTCACTCACTCATTCATTCATTCATGTAAACCCTGATGAACCACCAGCAGCAGAGGTGGTGACCCATTTCCCAACATTACTGGATGCTACTGAGTCATTAAACGCATCATCACACTGATACTTAGGTTTCCTTTTGAATGATAAAACATCACAGTAGAGATGTCAGAATACTGCAGTATTTCTACTGTTACTGAAGGATGTGAGTACTAGCTCCTCTGTTGCTGGTTAACTGCAGGAGGAAGTTAAAAACGACTGATTTCAGAAAAAAAACAAAATCTAATTCAGTAACCACAGTGACGTGTTTTTATCTCAAATTTAATGACAAACTTTTTGAATTATTTCCTCCTCTTCCTCCTCCGCAGCAGCTGAGGCTCATGGGTACTGTAGTATTTAAAGACAGATAACTAATTTATCAGAAACAAAGTGTAAACAATTCAAACTGGTGGTCAGAACATGAAGATCAGTAATTTGAAATAAAAACTTCAGAGTTACTGGTGGTGGATTACTTATCCTCACAAGTAATATGGACACTTCTATATCCACATAAATGTAAACAATAAACACTAACAGGTCAGTCTGATAACTCGCCACTCAAAAAAACTACTGCTTCAAAAATCAAAACAATCCAGCAGAGTGATGCTTCCTCTTCTAATAAACCATCTTCGGCCAAAAGCACAGACAGCACATTAACCACAACGTCAAACAGCTGACAGCATTAATTATGTACAGCTGAGTCACTCTACCGGAGCTTTCAAGCACTACAATGAATGGTCTTCATCTTACAGTCTGCGTCTGTCCCCGAGAGGCTCTGACGAAAAACCCCTGACAACACAAACTGGTCTGGATTCACTTCCACTGCTGATAAAGGTCACATTTAATTGGCAGATTTGTGAATGGACTTTGGTGTGACGTTCACTATGAGGCAGTCACACAGACGCACAGAAAAACAGGAAAGAAATACTAATAATTAATTAAAGAGATGCTAAAAACTCAGAGAAACGTTTCATCACTTTAAGGAGGAAAGCTGGTCCACCTTAAGAGAGAGCCGGCTCAGATACAGGAAGTTGTCTCTGGACTTCAGCTGAGGAGTTGTAGCTTGTAGCCTCGTAGCATTTATTCACCAACAGATAAACTGAACACACACGGTCTGCTACAGCTACGCTCACAGCTACAACACCACCACCAACACACACAGTCTGCTACAGCTACATTCACAGCTATAACACCACCAACACACACACACTCACCACCACACACACACACTGTCTGCTACAGCTACATTCACAGCTACAACACCACCACCAACACACACACACACGGTCTGCTACAGCTACGTTCACAGCTATAACACCACCAACAAACACACACACTCACCACCACACACACACGGTCTGCTACAGCTACATTCACAGCTACAACACCACCAACAAACACACACACTCACCACCACCACCACCACCACACACACAAACACACACACGGTCTGTTGGAAACTCCTAACATTACTATACTACACTACACTACACAGTCCTAACATTACTATACTACACTACACAGTCCTAACATTACTATACTACACTACACAGTCCTAACATTACTATACTACACTACACAGTCCTAACATTACTATACTACACTACACTACACAGTCCTAACATTACTATACTACATTACACAGTCCTAACATTACTATACTACACTACACTACACAGTCCTAACATTACTATACTACACTACACAGTCCTAACATTACTATACTCACTACACAGTCCTAACATTACTATACTACACTACACAGTCCTAACATTACTATACTACACCACAGTCCTAACATTACTATACTACACTACACAGTCCTAACATTACTATACTACACTACACAGTCCTAACATTACTATACTACACTACACTACACAGTCCTAACATTACTATACTACTCCACACAGTCCTAACATTACTATACTACACTACACAGTCCTAACATTACTATACTACACTATACAGTCCTAACATTACTATACTACACTATACAGTCCTAACATTACTATACTACACTACAGTACACAGTCCTAACATTAATATCCTATACTACACTTCACAGTCCTAAAATTTCTACACTACACAGTCCTAACATTAGTATACTATACAACACTATACAGTGCTAACATTACTATACTATACTACACTACACAATCCTAACATTACTATACTATACAGTGCTAACATTACTATACTATACTACCCTATACAGTTCTAACATCACTATACTGCACTATACAGTGCTAACATTACTATACTATAATACACTATCCAGTGCTAACATTATTATACTATACTACACTATCCAGTGCTAACATTACTATACTATACTACACTACACAGTCCTAACATTACTATACTACACTATACAGTGCTAACATTACTATATTACACTATACAGTCCTAACATCACTATACTACACTATACAGTGCTAACATTACTATACTATACTACACTATACAGTGCTAACATTACTATACTACACTACACTATACAGTGCTAACATTACTATACTATACTACACTATACAGTGCTAACATTAGAAAAGAAAGAAAGAAAGATATTCCTTTATTAGTCCCACAGTGGGGAAAATTCAGTTTTACAATACTATATACACTATACTACACTATACTATACTACACTATACAGTGCTAACATTACTATATTACACTATACAGTCCTAACATCACTATACTACACTATACAGTGCTAACATTACTATACTATAC
This sequence comes from Pterois miles, assembly GCA_947000775.1. NCBI lineage: Eukaryota > Metazoa > Chordata > Actinopteri > Perciformes > Scorpaenidae > Pterois > Pterois miles. The sequence goes on from CAMQGK010000010.1 coordinate 1,540,845, forward strand.
TACACTATACAGTGCTAACATTACTATACTATACTACCCTATACAGTACAGTTCTAACATCACTATACTGCACTATACAGTGCTAACATTACTATACTATACTACACTATACAGTGCTAACATTATTATACTATACTACACTATCCAGTGCTAACATTACTATACTATACTACACTATCCAGTGCTAACATTACTATACTATACTACACTATACAGTGCTAACATTACTATACCCCACTACACTATACAGTGCTAACATTACTATACCATACTACACTATACAGTGCTAACATTATTATACTATACTACACTATCCAGTGCTAACATTACTATACTATACTTTCCAGTGCTAACATTACTATACTATACTACACTATACAGTGCTAACATTACTATACCCCACTACACTATACAGTGCTAATATTACTATACCATACTACACTATACAGTGCTAACATTACTATACCCCACTACACTATACAGTGCTAACATTACTATACCATACTACACTATACGGTGCTAAAATTACTATACTACACTACACTATACAGTGCTAACATTACTATACCCCACTACACTATACAGTTCTAACATTACTATAACCCACTACACTATACAGTTCTAACATTACTATACCCCACTACACTATACAGTTCTAACATTACTATACCCCACTACACTATACAGTGCTAACATTACTATACCATACTACACTATACAGTGCTAACATTACTATACTATACTACACTATACAGTGCTAACATTACTATACCCCACTACACTATACAGTGCTAACATTACTATACCATACTACACTATACAGTGCTAACATTACTATACCATACTACACTATCCAGTGCTAACATTACTATACTATACTACACTATACAGTGCTAACATTACTATACCATACTACACTATCCAGTGCTAACATTACTATACCATACTACACTATCCAGTGCTAACATTACTATACTATACTACACTATACAGTGCTAACATTACTATACCCCACTACACTATACAGTGCTAACATTACTATACCCCACTACACTATCCAGTGCTAACATTACTATACCATACTACACTATCCAGTGCTAACATTACTATACTATACTACACTATACAGTGCTAACATTACTATACCCCACTACACTATACAGTGCTAACATTACTATACCCCACTACACTATCCAGTGCTAACATTACTATACCATACTACACTATCCAGTGCTAACATTACTATACCATACTACACTATCCAGTGCTAACATTACTATACCATACTACACTATACAGTGCTAACATTACTATACCATACTACACTATCCAGTGCTAACATTACTATACTATACTACACTATACAGTGCTAACATTACTATACCATACTACACTATACAGTGCTAACATTACTATACTATACTATCCAGTGCTAACATTACTATACTATACTACACTATACAGTGCTAACATTACTATACCCCACTACACTATACAGTGCTAATATTACTATACCATACTACACTATCCAGTGCTAACATTACTATACTATACTACACTATACAGTGCTAACATTACTATACCCCACTACACTATACAGTGCTAACATTACTATACCATACTACACTATACGGTGCTAAAATTACTATACTACACTACACTATATAGTGCTAACTCAACCTGCTGATCCTGAAAATCCAGCTGCTCCCAGCTGTTAAACACCTGGAGACACCTGAGTCATGTGATTAACCTGAGCTCTAGCTGTTCTACCTGTCAAATTGTTCTGTTAAATGTTTTAACTCATGTCTTACATCTTACTCATGTCTTATTTTTTAATTTACATATTTATTCTACATTTATTACCTGGTGGAATCTCGGCAGAGTTGAACATGAGGGTCCAAATGAACATGAATGAAGGTTCAATGAATGAATAAAAAAGGAAAACATCAATATTAATATAAAAGCAGATTACTAACTTTTAAATGGTTATGTATCCATAATAATAATAATAATAATAATAATAACAATAATAATAATAACTTACATGTGTGAAATTATACTAAAACTGATTTCTGGCATTCAAACTACCAACCCCGCCTACCCAGGGTGTGCACGCTACACACGCACGCGCCTGATACAATGTTATGGCTACTATATTAAAATAAAAAATGTTAATAATACCGGGATGAACCGGGAGGACTCGGCCCGGCTCATCTCGTCCTCGTGAGGTGAACCAAAAAACAAAATGACAGAGTCGGAGGAGACATCTTGAGATTCCTTGTAATGTTGCAACCAGGTAGAAGCTAACGCTAGCATGCTAGCATGCTAGCAGACAGCGGCGCCCACAGGGGAAATGAGGCTTCTCCTTTGCGTAGACCCTCTGTTAGCATTAGCACGCTAACGAGACGACAACAAACCGCAGCGTCCAAAACAGACTAACATCATCCACCAGACACTGTTCAACAAAGAGCCACGAAACGATGATTCAATCGTCACATATAATGTGCTAAATTTACGGCGCTTATTATGATGATATTACCACTTAGCAACGTGCTAGCCTGTTAGCCTAGCTAGCACCAGCGGGCTGTGACAATAGAATGCTACGAAGCTAACAGTTAGCCTCCAGCTAGTTTCTTCCTCCAACACAAAACACTGACGTTCGCCAACATGAGGACCCACACAGAGCAGCCCGGTCCGGGTTTGATGACCGACACGTTCCCGGTAATGAAAACATATCACCGTACCTCACACTGAGTAGAAATGTTGTTTTCCCCACAGCCGACCTACCTCCTCTACTTCCCCGGTGTCCGAGCCCTGCTCCGGGGCTCCGCAGTCTGAGCTCCTCCGGGCCTCCGGGGCATCAAGGACCGAGCGCACCCACAGCCAGCACAGTTCACCGGAGAAACCGGTTCAAAGACGCCCCAGAATATCCACAAACGTCCCGATAAAATCCTCCAAGGAGGCCGAGGTTCAACCCAGGAGTCCCGGGTTTAACTCCAGCCAGCTAGCCGTCCCCGCCGCCGGCCTCTGCGTCCGATTATCCGGCTTCAGGAGGCGACACCATCCCCCGCAGCTCCAGGACGATTACAGGAGGAATAAACAGAGAATAACATTAATAACTGCGGTTAACTGCTGCTGGACGTTAGCTTCACTGGGTTTCCTCTGCATTACTGCCGGTGGAGAAACCAAGCACACCGGAGGGGGAGGAGCGGGGGGGGGGGGGGGAGAGAGGGGGGGGGGGGGGGAGTACAGTCCTCCACTTCCAGGGTCTTTTACTTTGTAAAATCTCTACATGAATCCAGTAACATGTCTGATTTTCAGCAGGTCTGTAGTCAGAGATCCTGAAGTCAAATCTATCAGGATCATTGTCAGGAATTATTGATTACAGTTTTTATCAGAAATCAAAGAATAAAGACGTTTCCCTCACAGATTAGTGGGATTTTCTTTTTAATTTATCAGGGTCATGTAATGTTTTATACTCTGCTGAATATAATCCATCAGTCTGATTTCCATAGATGGATTCTGTAGATCCAGTTCCCTTTGTTAACACCTTATTTTGAAAAGCGGCCGTAGTCCCAGGTGTCTACTTCCTCTAACTCCTCCAAGGTGGTCTCTAGCTCTCCGTCAGCTCCGTTCTCTTTATCCATCCATGGTCAGCTCCATCGGGGCCGTCTGAATGCATTTAACATAAATGTCAGTATATGGAGCTCTACAGTCGTAGCGTCGGCCCGTCGGACCACGGAGACGAGAGCGACGGCCGGCCGGACCGCACGTTACCGCCGTACGATGACGTTTCCCGTCCGTGACGGAGTTAGCGTGCAGCTTTAGCCGTGATGTCTAGCTCTGCTTTTCCAAAGTGTTTCCCTCCTTTACTGGATGTGTAGTGTTTACCAGGCTGGATTTAACATGGAGGGTGGAGGTCGGATCCACGCCCACCCTCCACCCTTTAATACTTTCTGAGGTTTGTTCTGGTTGACGGATACAGAAACACATTACTCAGACTACCACAATAAAAGCGGTAACTTCATTCTACCTCCACATGACTCAGATGAAGCAGATAAATGATTCTGCTATTAAAACATCAATTTCAAAATCATTATTTACCTGCACAAACCAGGTTAAATTAAGAAATGCTTTAATCTGGTCTAAACTGAACAGCTGGAAGAACCACGATAACAACAACAATATGCAGATATGTGTTGGTGTGATAAATAAACTTTGCTTATATATACATATATATATTGTATTCCTTTATTTAATTTCTCTTCTGTTTAATTTTCCCTTTTATTTTAACTTAAGTTTTTACATTTATTATTTTTTGCTTTATATTCATTAATTAATTGTTACATTTATTGTATTTATTTGTTTATTTTTATAATAATGTAATCCAGATTGATGTCCTGACTGTTCAAAATACTGGATCCTACATTTCCCATGATGCACCTGGATTGTGTCTTTCAGACACTCCACACATCCAGTGTGTCACAGACTGTCACCAAGCCTGATGACATCACTGTGACATCACTGAAGCCTGTAGAGACGCTCACAGACTGTCTGCTCTGTTTCCACGGCAACCGCTGCTCCCACACACACCTGTCATAGTGATGAGATGTGACGTCTACCAGAGATCAGAGAGGAAGAGGAGGAGAGAGGAGGGAGGAAACAAGGAAGGGAGGGAGGAAGAGGGAGGAAACAAGGAAGGGAGGGAGGAAGAGGAGGAGAGAGGAAATAAGGAAGGGAGGGAGGAAGGGAGGAGGAGAGAGGAAATAAGGAAGGGAGAGAGGAAGAGGGAGGAAACAAGGAAGGGAGGGAGGAAGAGGAGGAGAGAGGAAATAAGGAAGGGAGGGAGGAAGAGGGAGGAAACAAGGAAGGGAGGGAGGAAGAGGAGGAGAGGGGAAATTAGGAAGGGAGAAAGAGGAAGAGACAGGAAACAAGGAAGGGAGGGAGGAAGAGGAGAGAGGAAACAAGGAAGGGAGGGAGGAAGAGGAGGAGAGAGGAAATAAGGAAGGGAGGGAGGAAGAGGGAGGAAACAAGGAAGGGAGGGAGGAAGAGGAGGAGAGGGGAAATTAGGAAGGGAGAAAGAGGAAGAGACAGGAAACAAGGAAGGGAGGGAGGAAGAGGAGAGAGGAAACAAGGAAGGGAGGGAGGAAGAGGAGGAGAGAGGAAATAAGGAAGGGAGAGAGGAAGAGAGAGGAAACAAGGAAGGGAGGGAGGAAGAGGAGGAGAGGGGAAATAAGGAAGGGAGAAAGAGGAAGAGACAGGAAACAAGGAAGGGAGGGAGGAAGAGGAGGAGAGAGGAAACAAGGAAGGGAGGGAGGAAGAGGAGGAGAGAGGAAACAAGGAAGGGAGGGAGGAAGAGGAGGAGAGAGGAAATAAGGAAGGGAGAGAGGAAGAGGGAGGAAACAAGGAAGGGAGGGAGGAAGAGGAGGAGAGAGGAAATAAGGAAGGGAGAGAGGAAGAGAGAGGAAACAAGGAAGGGAGGGAGGAAGAGGAGGAGAGAGGAAACAAGGAAGGGAGGGAGGAAGAGGAGGAGAGAGGAAACAAGGAAGGGAGGGAGGAAGAGAAGGAGAGAGGAAACAAGGAAGGGAGGGAGGAATCGGTGCTTTGAGTCCATAATCAGGAGCTGATTCACCTCCAGTTGAACTGTCTCCAATTTAAGAATTTCCACCTAATTTAATGAGTAACGAGGTTAATGTTTATATCAGAAACATCGATCAATGAGAGTAACGAGGTTAATGTTTATATCAGAAACATCAATAACATCAATCAATGAGAGTAACGAGGTGAATGTTTATATCAGAAACATCGATCAATGAGAGTAACGAGGTGAATGTTTATATCAGAAACATCAATAACATCGATCAATGAGAGTAACGAGGTGAATGTTTATATCAGAAACATCGATCAATGAGAGTAACGAGGTGAATGTTTATATCAGAAACATCAATAACATCAATCAATGAGAGTAACGAGGTGAATGTTTATATCAGAAACATCGATCAATGAGAGTAACGAGGTGAATGTTTATATCAGAAACATCAATAACATCAATCAATGAGAGTAACGAGGTGAATGTTTATATCAGAAACATCGATCAATGAGAGTAACGAGGTGAATGTTTATATCAGAAACATCAATAACATCGATCAATGAGAGTAACGAGGTGAATGTTTATATCAGAAACATCGATCAATGAGAGTAACGAGGTTAATGTTTATATCAGAAACATCGATCAATGAGAGTAACGAGGTGAATGTTTATATCAGAAACATCAATAACATCAATCAATGAGAGTAACGAGGTGAATGTTTATATCAGAAACATCGATCAATGAGAGTAACGAGGTGAATGTTTATATCAGAAACATCAATAACATCGATCAATGAGAGTAACGAGGTGAATGTTTATATCAGAAACATCGATCAATGAGAGTAACGAGGTGAATGTTTATATCAGAAACATCAATAACATCGATCAATGAGAGTAACGAGGCGAATGTTTATATCAGAAACATCAATAACATCGATCAATGAGAGTAACGAGGCGAAGCAGCTCTTCAGTACATACAGTATTCTTTATTGAATGAAGCAAAACAATGAAGAGAATTTTAATCCCCTTTATGAAAATAAATAACTCATTTTCTTCGTCTCAGAAGC